>CM033358.1:23041535-23580970 GCA_019395295.1 Osmanthus fragrans | reverse complement strand
TTTCAATCACGCATTTATAACTACCACTCATTATTATTCATACATTTTGTGAGCCCACTATTATTTCTCTTTATAAACTTGCCAAACATAAGCATAATATACTTCGACAGCACTCGAATCTTGTTACTCTTATATGTTATCGAAACAAACAGATAGAAACTAGCACTCTTGCGAAGCAAATAAAAAAATTAAAAATATGTAAAATTGACTTCCAAATTCGACATTTCACAATAGAACATGAAAGGGGTACATATGCTTGATAATTAGAAGAAGAATGACCTAGTGAGAACTTGATTACTGGGAAATGGGCAATGCAACGACTACCATCTTCTTTACCGTCGCCAGAGTATCCATGTTTGCACTTACAGCTGAAGCTAGCTAGAGTATTTTTACAAGTCGCATGTTCGTCGCATGGATTGCTCTTACATTCATCAATGTCTGTCAAACCAAGTACAATATTAAGATATATATATATATATATATCTTTATATGTTCAACAGAAACCAAAAACTAAATCGACTCTGTTGTGAATTTAATTTGTGTTTGATTAGTTCTACACTTCCACTTAAAAAAAAAATTTACTGAGATTTAATAAATCACTTGAAATATTTATACGGGAGATGTAACTTAAGATATTTGTTGTTGTGTATAATTCGGTCTAGTCTAAATAACCAAATAATTTATCAACGTCTTATATGGCATTTTGTTGTTTAATAAAAGATCTGGAAAATAGTATTCAATCCATCAATATATATACATATACATATACATATACATATACATATATACAGAGAAAGAAATGATATATTAAGTACTGTGTTAAGCAGTGATGGCATGATATATCTTGGTGAATAATTTCATTTTTGGACTTATCGTGAACTTATTCATAAATTAATTGATGTGTTTTGTCATCAGCGTTTAGCAGACTATATGTATATCAAACTAAGGTTGAACACGCCACCTAGAGTGGCTTATTGAAAAACAAAGGTTGAAAATAGTGTATGCTACATGTCTATTTACATGGAATATAGGACTGATGAAAAAAAAAGTTATATTTTTAATCAAGGTTAGTTACAGCAAGAAATGAATATTTTCAATGACAAGGACCTCACATCTACTTATCCCATTTTTTTTTTTTTCCAAAATCCCATAAGAAAACAGAAAATTCCCACTAGTTATTATTGGATAATACTGCCTAACATTAGTCAATAAAGAAAAACATTACCAACAAGTTTAACAAGATTTTACAAAAGAATGTTGATCTTTGACGATAAAGTTAAGGTTTTTTTTTCACTGTTTATTGATTGAATGTAAGAACGGTATCATTTTTCTTGAGTTCAACGAAAAACCAGAATGTTTGGCCGTGTGTGAAACCGGCTTTCTCAACTGATTTTTTCCGCCGTCCATACATGCTTAAAAGTTAAAACCCACTTTTAAGCATGGCGAAAATCTTCGACTATGACAAAATTTGCTGAGACAATTTTCATAACTAATCAACAAAAACTAACCTGTGCAGCCTGGACTTAAATACGGATTGCCCTCGTATCCTGTCGAGCAATTACAGCGGTATCCACCAAGAATCGTGTCATAATCAACACAAACACTGTTCTCAAGACAAGCATAATCAGCAAGCTTACTGGCCTCACTGCAACTCTGATTCCCAATAGCCCAGTCAATTACTATTGGAACATTTTCAATTGTTCTATTCTGAAACTTTTCATCAGAAAAATCAGACGTCCGAAATTTAAAGACATCTTGATCTCCAAGAAAAGCATAACCACAGGGATCAAAGGACCAGACTTTAGTATGATTTTTCAAGCTTTCAAGTGCAGAAGAAAAAGCCTTTAGGCCTTTTGGTATAGAAGTCTGGCAACAACCAATACCTGTACAAAGTTTGTGACTTTAATTGGATTTAACGTTGTGTCCCCTTCAAAATATATACTATGTTTATTCGTTTTTTTAATAAAATAAGCTACCTATAGTAGTTTAGTTAAAAAAAAAAATAGCAACCAATACCTGTACAAAACCCGTCAATCAAATCTTCACTTTCCGAACAAAGAGACAGACAGCCACTGGTGAAATTCCGGCCATTCGTGCCAACAATAACTGCCAGATCGTCGCAGCCCACGACCATGAACTTGTTCGAATCAGCGAAGCTGTAAGGAGATCCGGTGAAGTTGATCCATGCGGGGTTTTCGCTGGTTATGTTACCAGTTTGGTTATAGCATCTGGCCGCCACCCAATTCTTGATACGTATTTTTTCATTGGATATGTCGATAATTTCAAGGTTTCCGGTTGCAATGAAAGCCTTTGGAGGGTTGAAAGTGGTGTTGCAGTTTATATCAAACCATGAGCCCATTGAACAGTTTGTTCCTATTCCAATTCCAAAAGGGTAGGGGACAGTTAAGTCTCCACACTTCGATTGGCAGCCCGGTTTTGTGGTGGCGGTGGAGGCAGCGGCAGAGTTGGGGTAGAAAAGGACTGCCAGTGAAACCAACAAGAAAATATTGATCATAGCAACTTGCTGAAACATGCTTTTCTGTATGTATCTTGAGAATAAATCAAATAGCTAGGTTAATATCAAACGCATGAAATATGGAAGATGATTTAACGAACTGAATTTCAGATATATATTGAAGTCAAGGCTGATGAAATGAAAACTGCTACATGTATGTACAGCCCCCTCGGGAAGATGTGGGCCCCCTGATGTGAGGAGAATGTACATCAGAGTGTACAGATAGCTTTATTCCATGAAAATATGTGACAATCCTTGAGGAATCATGCTTGTTGTACACTCTTGTGTACAGTAAGGGCGACAGCGCCTCACAAACGAGGGGGTTCACAATTTTTTAATTCATGTGAAGAGACTGTACACCATGGTGTACAAATTATTTAACCCATCGCTAAGACCTGGTAAAGCACAAAATAACGTGCTTTCTTGGTAGTGTTTTTATGTTTAAGTTGTGTTTCGTATGAAATGTGTAAATAATAAGAGGGTAGTAAGTTGAGAATCCTATGATATGTGTGAATAAAAAATATGTTTGATTTACTTAAAAAATATATAAGATTGCCAAACATACACAATATAGACTGAATAATTTTATAGGACATCGAACTCTCTACTTCCCTCTCTTTAAGGGCGAAAGTGATCCGTCGTCATCACCGCCAAGGTGGTTTCTTGACCTCTTCTAAGGAGTATTTTTGTCGTTCCTATATTAGCTAATTCTCTTAGCTACTCATTAGTTAATTTATTATTATTAGCCATAGGCAGTATTCTAAAAAATGTGAGTCGTGATAAGGCAGAGAGTCAAACCTAAAGCGAAATTTTAGGCATAGAAGGCAGTTTCTTATTCTTAATATTATTTAAATTTTTGTAAGACCGTTAAATCAATAAAAGAACGCATCAAACAATTGAAAACATAAATACTATAATTACTAATAATTTCTCCAGGTAAACAATTTTCAGATTTTCAAAAACTAGACATAGGGCCTTGCCCTTACCAACCTTGCATTGCATTGCGCCATTTCGTATGGGCAAGGAATCCCAGTCTTGAATAGTATATGACAACAACAATTGTACAAGTAGATTAATTCAAATGTAATGGGAACGAGAACATGGACTCTCCCCCAAATTCTCTGAACCTGTCTCGAATCTATTGATTTTATTATATTTATTTTAATTTTATATTTTTCAATTTGAAGAACAAAGCCATTTTTAAGTTAAATGAGCCCAAGAATCATGCATAGTTTAACTCCCTTTAAAACAAAACTATTTATTTCTCATACTTATTTTCAACCATAAATTCATACAATAAAATATTTTGCACGTAAATTAAAAAAAAATTCTCTTTTTTAACCATGTGTAACGAAAATATCTTTCAAATTAAAATCGTAAAATTAAATGAAATAAAAAGAGTTGGTGCAGGACAATGGATTTTGCCATCCCCTATTTTTTATTTATTCCATTTACACGCCTATTAGGTGAATCTAGGTTTGGGCAAGGTTCGGGCTGGGATGATTGTAAGCTCAACCCAAAATCGAAATCAACTTGGTCGATTTGGGTAAATTCTACCCAAATCGATCCAATTCATCTCATGAAACCTAACCAAACCAAACCAAGACATTTTGGGTTCGTTTGATTTGGTTAATTGGTTTGAATATTGGTCCAAGTTGAATAAATTTGCCTATTTATTTTGGGTTAAAAATTTTGTTTGCCTATATATATATATATATATTTCTTTTTTGCTTGTCACATATCAATAATATATATATATATATATATATATAATGTAAATAGTAAAGGGTCGATTTTCCCAAAATCATTTCATATATTCAATAGTTACACTAAAATAAAAAGAAAGACTACAATATGAAATTAGAATTTACAACAAATAATTCTTCTCCTTGCTTTTTTTTTTCCTTTTGAAATTTGGAGTTTTGGTAGAAGTGTAGACAGTAAACAAATTATTTGAAAAATGATTAAATTTTTGTTTTTATTATTTTATTTTTCAAGTTTAAAAATATAACTTTTTAAAAAAAATGTATTAGCGGGTTGGATCAGATAATTAACAGGTTAGTTACTTAAACGGCAACCAAGAACCGTCCGGCCGCATGAACCAGGTATTCTTCCCCCAATTCGTGGTTCCAATGTTTTTCAACATACAAATCAATATGAGGGATCTCTAGGTCCAAATGACCAATACCATGCAACCAATTCATCCACAATCACCTTCGAATCTGAATGCAACCCCACCCCAAGAAACGGCAGTTTTGACTCCTTCAATTGGGTGGGAATTTTTTTTTGTTTGAGGCTGATTTGTAATTTTTTGAAAATTTAGAGTTATAATTGCAATTAATTATTTAATTTTTCAGTTCTTTAGTTTTTGTATTATTTGAATGGATGGTAAAATCGTTAAAACATGGTGAAAATGACGTTCGGCGCAAGAAAAGTGGAAGGTATGGGCATAAATGCCAAGAAATAAAAGGTAGGGACAGTAGCCACAATAACCTCCAAATGTAGGGACATTTTGTGCCAATTAGCCCCACCCCTATTAGAGGGACATCACCGTGCACAACCCCCTCACAATAGAGGGTGGGGTCCGCGATTATTTTAATCAAGGGCCCCATCCCCTATCAGAGGGACAACGCCGTCTGTGGAAACAGCAACCCTTAGTATTATGGCAATGACTATTTCAACAAAAGACGTCGTGTCAATCGCCTTCCAATGCTTTAATATTTAATATTTTTAGAAAGGCTAATTGTCACAAAGCGTCTCTACCTTTGGAGGTTATTGTGGCTACTTTCCCTACCTTTCATTTCTTGACATTTATGCCCCTACCTTCAACATTTCGTGCGCTGAAGGTCCTTTTCACTGATTTTTGACGATTTTACCCTCAATTCAAGTAAAAGAAAAAGAAAAGAAAAGAAAAACTAAACATTTAATTGCAATGATAACCCCAAATTTTTAAAAACATACTTTTCGGTCACAAGATACTAATTTTTTGCCCCCAACCAGCCGCCAACTTCGGAGCCATTTTCAACCACCTTCCGGCCACCTTTACCGTCGGACCAACATACCACCTCGAAGCCCGCACTTCCCTCTTCATAACCCACCCAATCTCCGACCATAACACCAACCAATTTGGCCGAAAATTCAAGCCAAAATAGGCTACCCACGCAACAAAAAGTGGTTGAAATTCCATACTTCTGCCACCACTTTTGAACTACCAAAACTCCACCCCCCGACTACCTTTGCCGCCGGACCAACATACCACATCGAAGCCCTCACTTCCCTCTTCGTAACCTATCCAATCTCCGGCCATAACACCAATCGATTTGGCCGAAAATTCAAGCCAAAATAGGCTGCCCACACAACCTCTACGCATGCATTTTTTTCCTAATTCGACCCAATCCACGGTTGCCCATGGTAATTACACCTTACATGTCACTAGATCTCACCTAGATGTGTCCACTAACGTTCCAATTACCGCAAACAAATCATGAAATCAAAATCCCTGACCAATTTTCGAAGCAGCGATGTCGCGATCGAAAATTGCATTTTCCGGCACCGATGGTTGTCCCCATGATCACATGCCACCTGTGCTGGCTTCGTCTCTTCATAACGAAGACATTCCACCCATGGGTCTTCAGCAATTTGTTCTTAAAGTGGACGAATCAGTGGAGACGTGTCGCGAGCGGTTAGATCCCCTTTCAATTCAGTTTCCTCCACAGCCACAATCAACAAAGTACACTCATAATCGCTCAATACACGGTGAAACGACTATGAGTCATGAATCCATTGCTTCAATACATCATCCAAATTATTCAATTTTGGATTTTCCCTCAAGGACTGTCCGGCCGCATGAACCAGGTATTCTTCCCCCAATTCGTGGCTCCAATATTTTTCAACATACAAATCAACATGAGGGATCTCTTAGCCAGGTCCAAACGACCAATACCATGCAACCAATTCATCCACAACCACCTTCGAATCCGAACGCAACCCCACCCCAAGAAACAGCAGTTTTGACTCCTTCAATTGGGTGGGAAGTTTTTTTTGTTTGAGGCTGATTTGTAATTTTTTGAAAATTTAGGGTATAATTGCAATTAATTCTTTAGTTTTTCAATTCTTTACTTTTTGTTTAATTTGAATAGAGGGTAAAATCGTCAAAACATGGTAAAAAGGACGTTCGGCGCAAGAAAAGTGGAAGGTAGGGACATAAATGCTAAGAAATGAAAAATAGGGATGGTAGCCTCAATAACCTCCAAAGGTATGGAGGTTTTGTGCCAATTAGCCCCACCCCCTATTAGAGGGACATCACCGTGCACAACCCCCTCACAATAGGGGGTGGGGTCCGCGATTATTTTAATCGAGGGTCCCATCCCCTATTAGAGGGACAACACCGTCTGTGGAAATAGCAAAACCCTTAGTATTATGGCAATGACTATTTCAACAAAAGACGCCGTGTCAATCGCCTTCCAATTATATTTGATATTTTTAGTAAGGCTAATTGGCACAAAGCGTCCCTACCTTTGGAGGATATTGTGGCTATCGTCCATACCTTTCATTTCTTGACATTTATGCCCCTACCTTCAACATTTCGTGCGCTGAAGGTCCTTTTCACTGATTTTTGACGATTTTACCCTCAATTCAAGTAAAAGAAAAAGAAAAGAAAAGAAATACTAAACAATTAATTGCAATGGTAACCCCGAATTTTTTAAAAACATACTTTTCAGTCACAAGATACTAATTTTTTGCCCCCAACCAACCGTCAACTTCGGAGCCATTTTCAGCCACCTTTGCCGTCGGACCAACATACCACCTCAAAGCCCGCACTTCCCTCTTCGCAACCCACCCAATCTCTGGCCATAACACCAACGAATTTGGCCGAAAATTCAAGCCAAAATAGGCTACCCACGCAACAAAAAGTTGTCGGAATTCCATACTTCTGCCACCACTTTTGAACCACCAAAACTCCATCCCTCCGGCCATCATTGCCGCCGGACCAATATACCACCTCGAAGCCCTCACTTCCCTCTTCGCAACCCACCCAATCTCCGGCCATAACACCAACCGATTTGGTCAAAAATTCAAGCCAAAATAGGCTGCCCATGCAATCTCTACGCATGAATTTTTTCCTAATTACACCCCCACATGTCACTAGATCTCACCTAGATGTGTCCATTGACGTTCCAATTACAGGAAACAAATCATGAAATCAAAATCCCTGGCCAATTTTCGAAGCAGCGATGTCGCGGCTGAAAATTGCATTTTCCGGCATCAGTGGTTGTACCCATGATCGCGGACCACCTGTGCTGGCTTCGTCTCTTCATAACGAAGCCATTCCACCCATGGGTCTTCAGCAATTTGGTCTTAAAGTGGACAAATCAGTGGAGACGCGTCGCGAGCGGTTAGATCCCCTTTCAATTCAGTTTCCTCCACAGCCACAATCAACAAAGTACACTCATAATCGCTCAATACACGATGAAACGACTATGAGTAATGAATCTATTGCTTCAATACATCATCCAAATTATTCAATTTTGGATTTTCCCTCAAGAACCGTCCGTCTGCATGAACCAGGTATTCTTCCCCCAATTCGGGGCTCCAATGTTTTTCAACATACAAATCAACATGAGAGATCTCTTAACCAGGTCCAAACGACCAATACCATGCAACCAATTCATCCACAACCACCTTTGAATCCAAACGCAACCCCACCCCAAGAAACGGTAGTTTTAACTCCTTCAATTGGGGTGGGAATTTTTTTTTGTTTGAGGCTGATTTGTAATTTTTTGAAAATTTAGGGTTATAATTGCAATTAATTCTTTAGTTTTTCAGTTCTTTTGTTTTTATTTTATTTGAATGGAAGGTAAAATCATTAAAACATGGTGAAAATGACGTTCAGCGCAAGAAAAGTGGAAAGTAGAGGTATAAATGTCAAGAAATGATAGGTAGGAACGGTAGGCACAATAACATCCAAAGATAGGGACGTTTTGTGCTAATTAGCCCCACCCCCTATTAGAGGGACAGCACCGTGCACAGCCCTCTCACAATAGGGGGTGAGATCCGCGATTATTTTAATCGGGGGGGCCATCCCCTATTAGAGGGACAGCATCGTGTTGTGAAAACAGCAAAACCCTTAGTATTATGGCAATGACTATTTCAACAAAAAACGTTGTGTCAATCGCCTTCCAATCCATTAATATTTGATATTTTTAGTAATGAGTTCAAATTTCTATGGTTTTATTCATATAAAATGAGGTCACAGACTTTTGCAAGGTTTATTTTTAAAGTTAAATCGAAATCAATAAATAGATTATTATGTAAATTAACAAGATTAATTGATTCCAAGAAAAAATTGAAATTTTCAACAATAAAACTATATCGAAAATTTTAAAACTTATACGTAGGACCACTCCTGATGTTGCAATCAACTTGTCAATTTTAAATACATAAGGGTCCGTTTGATTGCAAATGTGAAATTTGGGTAGAAAAAAAATAAATTATAGGAAATTGAATTGCCTAGAATTTGTTTTATTTGAAATTGGTGATTAATTGTATTTGATTGACATAATTTTTCATCCGAAATTTTTTTAAAATTTTGAATCTTTTGGTATTTGTTTGACTTTGTTTTTTATGCAAATTGTTCATTAAAGTGATAAATTTTTCCACCATTGAGTTTAGAATTTGTTCCAATTGCCAAAAAAATTAAAAATTACCATATCGATTATCATTCGTTTTGCTTTATTTTTCATGCAAATTGTGAATTAAAGAGATAAATTTTTCTACCATTGGATCTAGAATAAATTCCAATTACCCAAAAAAAAATGGTGGAAAAAACAATTCCCTTTTTTGGAGGAAAATATGCGCGTGATGGGGGATGAAAATTGTTTTGCCAAGAAAATTAGTATCATCAAACACATGATTTTGGATGGAAATGAAAAGTGAATTTTATTTTGCATGGAATTCACCTCCCATCAAACAGACCCTAAGTTCTAATTGGCATTGTTTCAATGTACAAGCTTTCTATAATTCTTGTAATTAGGAATGGGCACGGTCACCTTGGATCAGGTTCGAACTCACCTCAACAATCGGACTGTCAGTTTAGATTGGGTGAAATCTCAACCCGAAATCAAATCGACAAGGTAAGTAAATCAATTCAAACTAAGCCAAGTCAGATCGATTTATCGAATTCAAGCCAACCCGAAAACTAAATCATCCCTCCAAACTGTCAAATTGAACCGGCCCGCAATTTAGGTCGATTAGACAGGTAATTTTCCCACCCCTACTTATAACCATCACGTATTTAATTAGGACATTAAGAGGCGTGGCATTTCAAAAAAAAAAAAAAAAGGTTGAAGTAATATTTAGGAAACCCTCCTTTATTTGATTCTCAGATCCAAATCAATCCTTTTTTGAAAGCAAGGGAAAACTCATTCATTCATATCCGAAGCAAGAATGTTTTCAATAAAATCAAGAACGCAATCGACCCACTCTCCTGAAAGTTTGACAAAGCCTGCTTTGCGAGGACATGAGCGGTGCCATTTGCTTCATATCGAATAAGATAAAATGATAAAGCTAGGAACGATGATCGTGAGCCTTCAATGCTGCTAATAACGACAACCTGCAAGTCACGGATGATAGGATTATGAATGGCGGCAATGACGTTACTGCAAACAGACTCCACCCTCCCTGGAGGCAACGGTGAGCTGCAAGTCTCAGCCCCTCAAAAGTGTTATAATTGTTCAAAATCATAGTAGAAAAATTGAATAAATAAAGGATCGGACATCAGTTGAAATCAAAAAATGGACAAGTGGGTTGAGCAATTAGCCCATACGCTGCCATGCGTGCGCATGGTTTCAAAACTTGATTTGCTGGTGTTTCATGAAAATTTCCAACTTTTCATGAATAATTAGAACATTTCCGCTGTTGATGGATAAAAACTAAAAACTATAAATAAGTGATAGATTTTCATATCTAAACATAAAAAATCATCATTCTACATCAACTTTGAGTAATTCCAATTCTTACATACAAAATTCAAACTCAAAATAAGTTTTTTTTTTTTTCATCAAGTTTTAGGAATTGTGCTTTAGTGATTTTTTAAATCTTACAAACTATTTGTCGATAAATTCCTTTAAGCACACTAAAAATTCTAGAGGAGACAAATATCGTTTTGAGTACGGCATTTCGTGTTCAAGCCTATTATTCTTCATTTCGTGTTTGTTGTACACCACATATTTTTTTTAAAAAAAAAAACTCTAACACACTAGGAGAATATAATACAATAAAGAGTCCAATATCAAGTTGAATCCTAATATAATATGTTTAACAAATAATGGACTACTAAAGTTGGAATAGGAGATAAAAAAAACTGTCAAAATCGCGAAACATTCTCCTTATCCGTCTTGGACTCTTTCAAGATTTCTTCAAGTCATTCTACCAACTCCCAATAAAACTCCAAATTAAATTCTCAATAGAATTCGGGTCACACTCAATTTTAACAAATCTCGACCTTGACACAAGTTCCACTGCAAGGAACAAAACTTCAATTTTCAACAAGAATTCTCCACCTGAAGACGAAGTTTACTACAAGGAATAGAACTTAACTCTTCAACAAATATTCTCCAACAAAACCTTTCAACAAAATTCTCTCTCTTCCACAAAAGTCCCTAAGGGTAAACTCAACAAATGTCAGCTGAATCCAAACACTGCTTTTCAATAGGATTACCTTGGGTATCAAATTTGCTCGAATTATCACAATGAGCAACAAGATCATCAAGATCACAACTAACTCCATTTGAGTCAATGCTTATCAAAGCATAGGCAACCAAATGAGTCTTATCAAACCTCTCCTGAGGTCCAATATCTCTTTTCTTCAATATAGTAACGATTGCATCAAACATGATCATAGAACCCTGCAAGACATATAAATGGGACATTCTCTATCCCTTTATCACAACTTGATCCTTACATTGCTTCTCCTCCAGCATCCAAACAAAAATCATCCATAACAAAAATCTGGTATTGCGATACAAAAGTGGAATATCAAACTTCATATTTGTCATGCCGAAAATCAAACCTGGATCTGAGTTCATCAAACCTCGCTCTAATATGAAATCACATTGGCTCTTCCAGAAACTACCTAACCTAGCTCTAATACCATTTGTAAGGAATAAAAAATCGATTGTTATGAATATTAATGACAAAATAATGGGCAAGATGAAAATAATAACCACGAGAACACAAAATTTACGTGAAAATACAAGACGGAAAAAACCATGGGTTGAGAATGATAATTCACTAATTACCAATAATGAAGGATTACAAAGGATCTCTGAACCAAACTAATAAGTTGAATAATTGGTCAATCTCAATATATGTTGTACACAACAGATTTATAATTTTAAAAAAAAAAAAAAAAAAGCACATTAGAAGAATATAATACAATGAAGAGTCTAATATAAGGTAAAATCCTAATATAATATATCTAACAAATAATGGAGTATTTGATTTGGAATAGAAGAGAAAAAATCGCCAAAATCGCAAAACATTCTCATTATCCATCTTCGACTCCTTCATGACTTTTTAAAGTCATACTACTAACTTCCAATTAAATTCTCAATTAGAATTCGGGTCACACCCGAATTTTAACAATTATATATATACAAAAATAAAAATAAAATAAAATAAAACCGTCATTAAGGTTTTAAATTATTATCAAAAAAAAAAAAAAAAAAATGAAGTGAGAGTGAAGTTATATAAAATAGTGTACAAATTTTCATTTATAAACTTCTTTTCATATTGATGCAAACTTCTAAAAATTTTGAGTTTTCTTGTGAGTTTACTTTCGTACTTACAAGCAAATATACTTAAAAATAAACCATTTAAGCTTGGTCAAACATGCTCTAGTGTTCAACTTATGCTTTTAGCAAGAGTACTGGTCTCTAATAGCAAGTCAATTTTGGATGATAAAATGACTGCACACTAAATTTTATTGAAAAATAGAGATAATAAAATTGTTGTAATACAAATTTTCTAATTTAACAGGGTAAACTATAAAACAGTACAAGGGGATATCAGAAATTGTGCCAGACACCAAAAAATGAAGCATAAATACCGAAACATGCTTAGCAGTAAAGAAAATTTACATACAACAGGCTGGGAGCTAGGAAGAAGCTATGAAAATCAGCATCTGAATCTCGTCTTCGGTGGATAAAGCCAGGCACTTTTTCTCTTCCAGGTGCAATCTGATTTCCAATATTTCTTATATCAAGTCCGACATGAGGATTAATGGCTAGTTGCCAAAGCAGTTACCAATAGACCAAGTATAAGAAATGGTTGTGCACTGGCCTGAAATAGAAAGATAGAACAAAAATATAGTTTTTTTTTTTTTTAATAAGTATTTCATGTAAAATTAAGACAACTTTATTTGTTTTCGTAACAATAGGAGAGGTTTTGCAAGACAGACAAAATAGGACGACTCCTCTTAGACAGTCCCTATGATGCCTCACCATTTGTGGGCGACTGGGGCTTATGATTGTGCATTCGTCACCTGGTTCAGTTTTCTCCAGAACCAGACCAAACCAATCCAATCCCATCACTTTTGCACAATTGCCAAATAATGATTATCAGGATTCTAACTATTTGAAGGAGTATCATTTTTCAGAATTTAAGGTCGAGGATTCTAATTATTCTACTGGGGTGAGGTGTAAGTAGGTTGAGGATTCTGGGATGGACAATACCTCTAGATCCTACGAAGGGTTCCAAATCCGATAGCAGGGAGAATCTGGTAGGAACTCAATGCTTATACATTTTCATGCTCCTAAGAGTACCTTCCCAACCATGCACTTATATGACAATTGAAGGAACTTTGATAGGAATGTTTTCGGTGCAGATTTTGAAAGGAATCGAAGGTTGAGTATTATTAGGGCTAGGCAACCGAACTGGATCTGAAATTTTCGGGTATTTAGTAAGTGGAATTATCGGGTTCAAATTTAATTATGGAACCATTCGGGTTCAGTTCCATTCGATTCAGTTTGTTTCAGTTCGATTCCATTCGGTTCCTATATTTTGTACTATAATTAATTTTTTTTAATATTTACAAAACTACATTAATTCAACTAATAACATGTTCAATTTTATGTGTCTTTTGCATCTCTCTTTACTGAGTTCTTCATGGATTTGATTGTTAAAATCACAGGAAAGGGAAGATAGCGAGCTCACAATAATTAAGAGAGGAGCTGTCAAACTTCAATTCGATTTCTCTAGAACGGTAGAAACAGTACTACGATAAAATAACAGATTTGGATGAAACATAGGTCAATTTGATTAAGTTGAGTTTGGACTAAAAATTAGAAATAGGAAAATAACATTTTTGGGTTTGAGCTAAATTAACTAGTTAACAAATTTATTTAGAAAAAAATAAAATAATTTGACTTATTTAAAATTAAAAAATTAAAGAATTAAGGAAGATTCAGTTCTTAAACGAGAATCGGACCGAACCCGTCGGTTTTCAATTCAGATACTCGTTCGGGTATCTAATTTAAGAATAACCGCTCGGTTCGGTTCGGTTCGGTTCAGTTTAGATCAAATCCGGTTCGATCGGTTCGGTTCGGTTCGCGAGTTCTGCCCAACCCTAGTTTAGATGAAACTGACTACATCAATTTTACAGATTTATAGATCTCTGAGTATGTAAATTGATTTTCCATCCACTAGTTGCGCTTACAATCTTAAGAAAGCAATACTTGTCAAAATGTCGATATGACCTCGTAAGTGATTGATTTGTATCTATTCCTACAGAAGGAAAGATGACGTACCTGATATTTGACATCATTTTTAACCGGGTCTTTGAGGAAGTACTTGAACTGCAATGGCATACAATCTTGAGTTAGAACAGCTTAATTTACAGCAAGATATATGCACAACAAAGTATAAGCATACAAGGGTTCCATTCCCTCCCACCCACCCATTCTTATTGATTATTTTCCCATATGCTAATCTTCAAAATGCTGAATTTCTTTATAGATTTCCTTTCCTCGGAGTCGTATTAGTATTAGAAAGAATCTGCACAGCTCATCATCAACGACAGCCAGATATTTGACACAACTAAGTTTTACCTGGAAAAAGACTTGTGGGGCGATTAAGCCTAGAAGTGCTAAAGCATAATATGGTTTGCCAGAAGCTAGAAGATAGCCTGCAACAAATAGCATATGCTAAAATGAGGAAATTGCCAGCAGAAGTTTACCATCCATGACTAGATCAAAAAAATCAATTTTAATCATGGTGGAAAAAAAATGGAAAAATAAAACAGGTGCCATATTTCAAGGATGACTACAATTTCAACTATTATTTTGATGACTTTTATGGTTTCTCTGTGAAATTATCCACTTGTTTGCTTATTTCCTCAAGTTCCACTCAATAATGTGTTTGATTAGATAGACTGGCAAAATTCCATAAGATCCTCGAAACTGCTAAACATTAAAAGAAAAGAAAAAACAGAAGTCTTCTGCATATCATCAACTTAAATTCCTATTTCAGTGTGGATACAATTTATGAAGTATGTCAAAAGATTCTTTAACCAAATCAATTCGGATATTACTAGTACAGGTACTAAGTTGAGTAGCAAAAGCTCGTATGGCTGGAGAGAAAACCTCTATAGTAAACATTGCAGTTCATATTACTATGTTGTACCCAGAAACAAGCTGCTCACAGAAGTTGTTTTATGTGGCATCAAACACTTTCAAATAAATTTACATTGTAATTTACCTGCCACAGATAACTGAGTTATGTCGATGGCACCAACGCAGATCCATTTAGCAGTTTCAGTGCCAAAAGCTACTGGAAGAGACTGTAAGGTTGTCACCACAAAAAGATTACACAAGTACACACACTCCTTTGTATATAGCAATATGTAAACAAAAACTATCGAGTCAAATTTAGCAATAGAAAGAACCTGTAGCCCCATTTTCCTATCTCCTTCAATGCTTTTGAAGTCATTTACAATTGCTATACCAAGCTAAAAGATTAAAAAAAAATGTAAATAGTCCTTGTACGCAACAAATAAAAACATCGCTAAAATCTGAGGTGATGTCAACTTGAAGGTTCACAAGGGCATAAAGTATATTAAATACCCCAGCAATGCTATACAGCAGTGTTAGAACTATAATGTCGGGCGTAAGGGTCCCAAACAGAGCTTGACCAGCCCACCTGTCATTCAGAATCAAGACAAATGTTATACAGCATATAATGAGCTTAGCGAACTTCATTTCACATATTACAACCAAAAAAGAAATGTATTATATACATAGCATGCATTGGTATTGCAAGACATTTCTGATAATTATTTTGGAACCATTATGCAACATCATTCCACATTTAACTGTTGAATTTACCAGCTTTCACATTTTTTTGTATAAAAATATCTGGAAAAATTTTAACACCAAATTTAAAGTAATTAATAAATATAATGAGTATCTCCTCAATTTGGCCTCGTGCATAATAGAAGTGAATGGCACAAAATTCTAGCGAAAGGCACTCATCCGAAAGCATTTTAATTTTATATTCCCATTGCATTTAAGTGGCCATATAACATTAAACTCTTGATCATACAATTTATGCAAATAGCAGCTGAGTTGAGATGCCACACCAAGGCAAACTAATATAGCTTGCTCCCAAGGCAAAATTGCCAATCCATCCATTCTGTTTAAGCTGTGATACAGAAGAACAGGTTTCAGTTTTCAAATATACATCCTTTTTCCAAAATTAAAGAAAGCAAACCTTACATATTCGGTGCAAAAATGTGATGAACTACCTTTAGTGGTGGAGCTGAGTAAATGTACGATAACAAGGATCCACCGACAGCGAGGTAAAATATCACTGGGAAATTATGCCCTGCCTATAAGGTAAGATATTTTAGGGCGAATTGTAACCACTTACTAGTGAAGAGATGGTATTTATGAAGACCTACCCACACATCTAATAAACCAGCCAACCCGAGACCTCCGAGAAGAAGCACCCAGATTTGCGTAATCACCTGGTAATATAGTATATAAAAATGAAGAAGTGTAGGAAACAGGGAGAATTTGATGATCAAGCGTATCCAAAATAACAGCCTGAAACATTATATACCTCATCCTCAGATATTGCTCCTGAAGGAATAGGACGGTAAGGCTCATTAATGGCATCAATCTCTCTATCATACCAATCATTTATTGTCTAAAGAAGAAACATAATAAGAGACCGCTTGAATTCTGAAGCACGTGCTCTTGTTGCAAAGCATCAACATTACATTAATGTGAGAAGTACCTGAGTGTAGCCAGTTAGAAAAGGGCCAGACATAAGCATACAAACAATTGATTTAGCTACATCTTCCAACGTCCAGTGGAAGTTCCCTGGGATAAAGCAGCAGACCGAAGAGGTAGTCAATGTATGTATAGTAAGCCCTTGCTTGGGCTCTATTTTAAAGAGGTTTTGGAGAAAAATGTAATTTACAATAGTGATTTTTTGAAGAATGTGTGCTTGAAAAAAGGAGAGGTTTTGAATTTACGTATAATATTATTTTATTGAATAGTGTGTGGTTAAAAAGAGGAGAGAGAAAAATGCATTTTGAATAAAATGGAGCCCATGCTAAAATAATAAAAATCCTTCACCACATTTGTTAAGAAAAGACAGGAAAATCATGCTCATTTCTAACAAAGTCTAAGATTTTATTTTGGGCATACAACTCTATTAGTAGATAATTTCATGATTTCAGGTAAATATAGTAAAATAGAAGAACCGAAAACAAGGCAATCAATAAGCCTATTTTCCAGAGAAGATTATATAATTTACAAAAGATTCTAAAATCTTGAAACACCACTAAATATAGATTGCGTCTTAACAGACAATGCAGTATTGAATACAATCACAAAGTTACCACCTTAAAAGAAATTTAATGGCAGAGATCATGAATTGGCACGAAAATTTTCCCTCTCATTGAGCAAACTACTTCAGAGCTCAAACTCCAATAATTCAACAAAGGGGATAGTGTAGCACTAAACCACCATCCTTCAAATAACCGAAATTTTGGGACTGGTGATTGTTACTTGTTAGATTATGTACATGAAGGTTATTAAAATGTATCACGTCTGGTCAAACGTACTTTTTATCCACACTTTTCATAAAATCAAAAACTAGTACCCACTTATTATCTACACAATATATATAGGACCCACAACTTATAATTACTTAAATTCTATTTTAATCACCAACCAAATGCATTGCAGTGTAATAACATGAAAGTGTATGTCCAGAAAGTACCAGATGCAGCAGCTCCACAAAACCACACCCCACACAAGAGGCGGCCATGTAACAGGCTTTGTAAGTTGAACCCGGATTTTCCACTTATCCTGTTGAACACATGTCAAAGGGATCAAACTACTGTATTGCTATATGTATGGCCAAAAGCTCTTCGGTATCCAAGAACTCTACTTCCCTAATTTATACTTCTTCTGTTATTATTCCAAACAGTAATAATTTAATCATCATTAAAATTCAGATTAGTGTTCGACTAAAAAGAAAGCTCGAAATTTTAATCACGACAACAACAAAGCTGCAGCAATGTAACAATATGCATCATGAGAAAACAATAGATAATGGACGAATCTTTCAAGATAGACCGGGAAATTTCAGCATAAGCCAGTATAAACTACATATACAAAGTTAAGCTCCATATTTTCTCCGAAGCATGCAAACCTGTTACTTACCTAGTTTTCTTTAAAAAGGTTAAATGGTTTATGGATACATTCAGTCAAATGAACTCAAATGTGCTCTTTATAGTCGGTCCATCTTATTGAGCTTTTGATGGCTTGCACAATAATCCATACAAGTAGCAGGATTAACTTTAACATTTGTTTCAAAATAAGTACTTATCTAAATCAAACTCTTTAATAAACCATTTAAGCTTACAAAAAGACATTAATTTATATATTAATGGAGCAAATTGATGACTCACGGTTTCTTGTTTAGCTCCTTTGATACCAAGAATCTGATTAATGCCTGAGCCACTCTCAGCCGGTGCCTTATCTGGTGCCTTTGCTCTCACTGCACACATTACCCCAAAACCTCCTCAAAAAACCAAATCCCAAATTCAACCAATTTTGCTATTTTTCCACACAGATAAGCTAAATCATCATTCAAAAAAAAAAATAAAGGTTTTTAAAAGAAAAATCCATCAAACCTTCGTCTGTATCTGTCTCTGTAGCTTTCACCACAAGCCTCCGTCCTGAAACAATTCAATGCAAATAAATAAGATACAAACAAATTTAGAATTAAAGTAAACATTTTTTTAGAGGTTAGAAGAATAGTTTACTGCTGAAAGAAAGAGAAATTGGTGGGGCTGCAAGGTGTGGAGTTCGAAGCGGGTTGGACGATAAGCGTATTGAGTAGACAGTGTTTAGTACGGAAGCCATAGCCAAAGCTTTAGTGCTTAGTTTTGAAGGCTCGTTTTGTGATGATAACTCTATTTGTCTATCTCTACGCGACTGCCGACTGTACAGTGTAATTGTCGCCAAATATAGGATAAATCCTTTTGTACAGACCTATTCACAGCCAGAAACCTTACATATACTCGATGATGTGGGTCCTATCAGATTAAAATATTATTAAATAAATTGGGCTCCACATTTTTGTCTCTCCCTGTACGTGTTCTGTATCTGTGAATCTAGCATCGCTCCCAAATATATTGGTAAAGTTAAGGACCTTTTCTTTTCGAGCACCGCTTACCCCTGCCAGGACACTCATACATGGGCCCCGTTGAAATATTATTTTTTTTAATACATGGAGCCCGCGCTACAATCAACCTCTCTGTCAAGCCCCCAGTACACTAAGAATTATTCTTTTTTTTCTTTTGTTTTATTATTTATTTGTCTTTTTTACTACAAGTCCTTCCCCAACAATTAAGATGATGTTTGAGCCTCATTTTTTTATTTTTGTCAATAATGTATTTTGAAATAGTATTTTGATGTAGAATATATAATTAAAAAATAAGAAAAAGTTTTACGTTTGCGTATAATATTATATTATTGAAAAATATGTGATTAAAAATAAGAGAAAGAAAAATGTATTGTGAAAATAATAGAGACTAAACAATGGCTAAATGAAATACTATCTAATCATTTATAATCTATAATATTCAGATATTCTGCTCATATTTTTAACTAAACAAAAAATAAAATAAACAATAACAAAAGAACAATAGAATATTTTTTGTCCTCCATAGTGTTGGACAAAACTCCCTAACCGAATCAGATTGAATCGAATCTGACCTGCACTGAATCGAATCTGATTCGATTCTTGGTTCTAGATTAGAACCGAAAAACCAAATTTTCTTAATTTTTAAAATTTATTTACCTTAAATAAGTCAAATTATTTTATTTTTTAAATAAATTTGCTAACTAATTAATTTATCCTAAACCTATAATATGATTTTTCCTATTTCTAATTTTCAGCTCAAATCAAGTTACTCAAATTGGCCTAAATTTTACTCAAATCCATTATTTTACTTTAGTGTCGTTTCTACAGTTTTGGAGAAATCGAATTGGAAGCTCGATTATGCCTCTTTTCATTATTTTGAGGTCGTTATCTTCATCTTCTTGTAATTTTAACAATTAAATCTATGAAAAACTCAACAAAGAGAGATTCAAAATATACATAAGATTGGATTACATTATTTTATAAGAGCTAAAATTGAATATATCATTAATTGAATTAATGTAATATTGTTATAAATATTTAAAAATTTAATTATTGTATAGAACTCAAAAATCGAACCGAACCAAATGGAACCGAACACAAACGGTCCCATAATTAAATTTGGATCCGATAGTTTCATTTACTAAATACCTGAAATTTGGGTTCGATAAAAGAACTGAATCAAACCATATCTAGTCCTAGTCCTTCGTTTCAAATAATGGAGTTGTAAATCATTATCAAAAAATAGATACGTTAATTAACGAAACATTAAGTTAAGATTTAAGAATGTAACGAAAAATGTGCAGATATAAGTACTTGTAATCTATTTTTAAAAACTTGTTTTTTTTCCTGAATTCATTTGAATCACATATTTTTGGGACTTGCAACTTTTTTGACTTTTCAATTTCAAATTTTATCAAAATGTACTAAAAAATTATTTTTTAGCAAAATCAAATAGGAGCTTAACATCCATGTTGAATCGAGAAGTATACCAAAGGTTCTAAAAACAATTTAAATTTGTCAAAATAAATAATTTACTCATTTCTAACCTTGATATAATATAATTACTAAACCATCTAAACTTTGCTATATGGTTTAGATCTCTCTTTAAAGTAGACTCAATTTCTCTTACAAGGAACAATCTTGTTAGCAGCATAATCGGAATCTCCTAACATGTATTATTCAAAATAGAACAATCCAACTAAGAACATATACAAAGACACCTCTTAAGTGAGATGTTAGACTCCGAGAAATTATTTATTTTAACCTTTTGAAATAAAAGATTTGTTTGACTGGCTCTACATATTGTAGTACCGAACTCACTCTCTACCGTCTGACCTCTTTGAATTAATATTCCACTTATTAATAACCTCTAACATTTAGCCCTTATTTTGTTTAGATAAAAAATAAATAATTTTTTAGTAAATTTTGACAAAAGTTGATGAAAATGTGGTTGAAAGATTGATAAGAGTTATAGATCCCATAAAATGTGGGGTTAAAAATGAATTTGATAACTTGTGATTGTGATTGTGAATAAGCTGTGACCTATAAAATCTGTGATCGATAAATGATCTTGATCTATCAATTAATTTGATAATTTGTAATCGATAAATCAAATTGTGACTTATAAGATTTGTCATTTCTGATCATGAAAATAATGTATGACTAATTAATTTGATAATTTTTTTTATCGATAAATAAGTTGTAACTTATGAAATTTGTAATTTGTGGATACGACATTTTTTTTTTATGAGTAGTAAGTGATTGTGATCATAAATTATATAGTATTGTGACATTATTATATTTAATAAATAAAATATTTTAAATTAATAAAACTTAATTATGAACCGATTTTTGAAGTTTTAAAATATGTTTCTTAATTTTGAAATTGTAACTTCTAACCTAAATGTGTATTGTTCCCATTATTATTTTATATTTTATATTTTTGTTAGGTCCTAAAAATTTTAAAGTGAAAATTACATGGACTAAGCATTTTCAAGATCTCAATTCATAATTAAAAGTTTCAAGTTTTTCCTTCAAAAATAATATAATAATTAAAATATTAAATATTAATAATATTATTATAAAATTAAACTAATCCACCCCAAACCCTACCACAATTTATCTCCAAACCTAAAAATTCATCTCTCTCTCTCTCTCTGTGAATATGTAGACAACATCTCTCTTATCTGGCAACGTCTCTCTCTCTCTCTCTCTCTCTCTCTCTGTGTGTGAATATGTAGACAACATCTCTCTTATCTGGCAACGTCGTCGCCCCTCTTTTTGTGCATGGCGTTGCGACTATTTCGCTGCCAACAGTGCCACGTGCTGAGGCCATGCAACTACCGCCTGATCTATAGACAACAGCACTAGGCTAGCACAATGGTTGCTTTGCTGTGTGTAGCACCACTGCACACAGACGTCGCGAGAAGTATAGTGTCGCATCACTGCCCAGGGCAACTTGTGGATGGACAACGCGAGATGACGCTAAGCAGTTTGTGATTTGTGTTGATTGCCAGTGTTACTCTTCGTATATAAAGTTTTCAACAAAAGCCACGTGGAGACTCTACGTGCAGACATCTAGTATCCATAGAAATAATCGATGTAACATTTGTATTAATAAGTGTTAAACTTGTCAGCCTAGGAACCTAGGGCGACTGACCCCTTGTCAATGTAAGTTGTCATTGTAATTAATGTATTGATAAAGTGATGTGAGACTTCGATTAATTAGATGGAGCCAAGTGGATCTAATCTAACGGTGATCACGTCGGCCTGAATGCTATAAATAGTAACTCTTGTAACATTATAAATGATTGGCAAATATATGTGCAAACTTCGTATGCTCAATAACATCATTGACTTCTGCTATTTGCTCATGAGATATAAAGTTACTTGAGTTTGGATTATTATTGATTTTTGGTAGATTTTTGTTTGCTTACTTGTTAGTTCCCGATTTTATGTTCTCTTTGTCGGTGCCCAAACTTGTTAGTCTCGTGTCAAAGAGTATCTCCCCTCCTATCGCCGTCACAACTCTCGGATCAAAATTTGTCGAAATTTGTCCACTTATACATAAGTGGGTCCGACATCTATTGGCACATTTTTGGGTGTCAACAGCTCAAGTGAAGAGTTGCAACAATGGTTTTGAGATAGATTTTTGGAAGGTTTTTTGGGTGTTTTCTTTCAATCTGTTTTGTCGAAATGTTGGAGTGGTTGGTGGTGGTGTACAAGTCGTGATAATATGGCAGTTCTGGTGGTGGCAGAGAGGGGGAGAAAAGTATTTGTGATCAATTATTTTATTAATTTGTGACCAATAAAGAATATTTGACTTAAAACATGTCATCATGACTCACATTTTATTAATTTGTAATCGAGAAATAATTTGTGACCAATTAATTTGACAATTTGTGATCGTAAAATAAGTTATGACTCATAAAATTTGTGATTTATGATCTATAAGTGTTTTTTATTTTATGACCTATAAATTTTTTTATTTATGACCGAGAAATAATTTCTAACTTATAAAAAAATTATTTGTGATCAAAATTTTTTTTTGCAACTAATTAATTCGATAATTTGTGACTAAATCGTATAGAATTGTAACATTAATATATTTAATTAATAAAATATATTTTTGTTTAATTATTTCATAAATAAAATTTAGTAATATCAAAATTTGAAGTTTTAAACCTTGTTTCTTGGTTTCGAAATGGGAAACATATTTCAATTTTATTTTTAATTTTTTCCTTTTTTCTACAATTTTCATAAGTAAAGTATGAAAGACGAATCTTTATAACGAATTTTCCAACTTGTGAATGATTTTCAATTTTTTGAGTTCATTGATGACTTGGTGTCCCGTCCCTTCTCTTTCGAGTAAGCATCGTTTTAGCTAATAGATATATTTCTTTTTACTACAATATAGGTTCAAGTGTTTGTTGATTTAAGTTTATTTCATTTCCCCATTGTTGAAAATTCGTGTATTGATGATGGTTAACGATGAAATTATAATTTAATTATATATTAGCATTTGAATTGCATTTGAATATGTTTTTGGTAAGGTAAGCCAAAAATGAATTGCATTATATTTAATAATGTTGAATTGTGGAATATGATGATATTACCATTATATTAAATGCTTAATGTAAAATTCCAGGCCATTACCCAGCCCTCTGTTCACTTGTAGCTACTACCACTATCTTGAATTAAATCCTAGACCTTATAACTCGGTCAAGGTCGACTGCAGTGTTGGCATACAACACCCATGGTTAAAAAATGGTTATCTTCTCCAATTTCCTCCTTACAATGTAAAACCCCTTCTATGGTAGCATAAACAATTGCAGAGACATTTTGTTAATTTAATAATAATTTACAAACATTCTAGGCGCACGACAAAAATTTATTAAAAATTGTCTTATGTGATATTACACAACTTCTTCATGAAACAAAATTTAACAAACTTTCATCTGATATATTATTGTTAAGTTACATTCATATATACACCAAAAGGATGGTGGTAAGCTTTTTCTCTAGTTGATCTCCAGCGAACAGCTCAAGATCTCAAAACCATATGTTCTAAGTCCCTAATTGGCTATTTAGCTCCAGCTTACGCTATGAAGCCAAACAATCACTCACCTTAATTGCCTTCATAACTAAGGACGAGTAAGTAACGATGCAGATTGCCAGTTCCTGCAACCCCGGGAATTAAAACAGTTACAATGACTACTAATTCTAGAGGGATACACAAAAGCACTTCTTGGAAGCAATCTTAAGATGAATATGCAGTACCTTGACAAACGCGTTTGTATCATGGGTATATGTATTCAGAAAATTTTACTTTGCCGAGATAAACAAGATTCATTTCCTCCCTCCAAATCTGCAGTGAAGAAAGTTACAATTTAGGGTTCACTTGTTTAAAAGGAAAAAGTTAAAAATTCAAGCAAATACCAAATCACGAAATTCCAGCCGAATATGAGGGACATTAGTCTTGTGAATGTCGTTTCCATCTGGGTCTCTCTTGAAGTACTCCTTGCCAATCCAGTGCGCCTGATAACAAATTCAAGGCTCAAGTTAAAAAGTAAAAACTTAGGAACTAAACGTTGAGGTCACCAAAGTATGGGAAATTTCCAAAAATACCATATACCTTCAAAGCATGTGAAAAACCAGACTGATACACTGAATTACGGGCAATCTCACATAAATCACACGAACTCAACTTCCACACCTGTAAGAAGAAAATGATGAGAGACCTGTTAGAATTTCATCAATCAAATCCATACAATGAGCAGAGCACTAGAATGAAGTACTCACAGAAGCAGCAATACTGTACTCTTCCACCAGGGGTTCTTTAGTCAAGTGGATTTGTAATGGATCATCAGTCGAGAGGGAAACATTGAGACCCCTCAGGAAAAACGTGGGAAATGGATTCCGATGGTAGTCTAGGAATAAAGAGTTGTTGCTCAAAGGAGACATAGCCAGACCAATCTGATGATTAATGTGTCATTGTAGACCATTAGAAAGAATCATATGATCGAGTGTACTTACTTATTTTTACATTTTTCTTCTCCTTACCTGCGCTAGGTAGTACAGATATTGAAGCACAGGAGATTTTCTCAAATTGATTCCATGTGCAATATTATGAGCAGTGAGAAATGTTGCAGCAAGGTGGTCAATATCACCAGCCTGATTATGTTAATAAGTTCTCAGGTAGCTGAAAATTGAAATTACACAAAATGAAGCTTCAACTGCTTACCTCTCCAGAATGTGGCCGGAACTTAATAGTCGTCATGCCCTTTGACTCACGAAGCTGAGATGTCCCAGTCATAAGTTAAAATCCAAGGAATTTAAAACAGAATACAAGAATTTCAGTGTACTGCACAATAAAAGTAATAACAGGTATAGTTGAAACTCTTTGGACATTCTCTTTAGCGTGAAAAGACTGGATAGCACTCTCTTCAGAAAGAGAAAAATGTTCTTATTTTGAAATGTCAGCAAAAGTACTATATTTCTTCATTTAAAATAAAACAGTTCTATGTAAAACACATGGATGGTGTCATTTCTAGCAACAAGATGCTATGACATGGCAGAGTAATGGTATTTCAACGCATATGACACAACTCAATTTGAATGAAGTTACACCTGAAATGCTACAGTAGATTCCACAATGGCGTTCGAGCTAGCATTTATTCAGAAAAATATCTATGAAGTTATGATGTGCACCTTGTTCAGGGTATAGAGATTAGCATAACAATAGTACACATAATACGAAAATGCTGGATTGAATATATTGGTCCATTGTGCCGGAGTAGGCATGTGTTTTGTTGGTCGTCTTTCAGGCTTACTTTCGTCGTCAACTAGATCCAATCCAACAACCTGTTAGAACAAAGATAACGCTATTGTTAAGAGTAAAAAAGATATAGAAAAGGAAAAACAGATGAAGAAGGTTTACAGACACATTCATGACACCCAAAAGAGGACCACAAAAAAAATCAATGAACCAATAGGAAGGATAAAAAAGAATTGAAACAAAATGTATTGCCTCGTGGAGAACTCGAGCATCAGGCTCAAGTAATTGAACTTGTGGCATTTAAATTTTTGGTTGGTTCAGTAGAATTGCTTATGAATGGATCTTTCCTTGAGAACCACAGATATTTTTTAAGATGATAACTTGTAAGAAATTGCATCACAATAATCATAAGATAGAAGTAGACAAACCTGTTTCAAAAAAACATGTAGCTGCGGATGTGAATCTGGATCAACAGTGACCTCGAACAGAGGTAGAAATATATTGTCAAGAATATTCTGGAAAGAAGTCACGATTCCCATCTCCATGTACACGTTGTAGAGTCTTGGAAGCTAGATGGTAGAAGTTCCAGAATGAAAATGAAAATATCCAAATTTCTGATTTGGAAATAAATTAAATTGCACATAACATCAACATACAAGAAATGAGAAAGGGAACATTAAAGAAAGAAGGTATAGCAAAATTTTTAAGCACTGTACCTTCACAATACTAGAGGAAAAGATTTTAACTCATAACCACCATAGTAATTCTGTTTCAATCTTATCAATTTATATTTCACAAGAAAAAGCAGAAAATAATTTATATCCAGTTAGAAAGATCTTCATGGTGACAATTTCAGAATTTCAGTTTGAACTACTAGATATGGCGGCCTTCATATTCTGATGTAGACAACAATCATCTATGTGCAATATAACCAATGACGTTGCAACTCGAAATAAGGCAAAATGCTCAAGTATTCAAATAAGAATCCATCAATTTTTCAGATTGCTGGCTATTTCAATCGAAACAATTGGTATATTATAGGATGACAGGGATCCAGTTACCTGAATTAACCAGACAACATTCTCACTGTACAACTCATTATTTACTATCCAACTTGCCAGCTGGTCCCACTCACTCATTTTTCTGCCATATATTGATATTCGATACTCGGCCATCTGTATTAGAGTGAGACAACATCTTAAGCAAAAAATGAAAGATTTTACATGTACATGTGTATTCAATGTGAAAAATACACATTTCAGAAACAAAAAGATACTCAAAATTTACTGTATACAGATAATGATAATTCATATCCTACTCACTCATCTTTCCGCCATATATTGCTATTCGATACTCGGCCATCTGTACTAGACTGAGATTTTCTAAACAAAAACTGGAAGATTTTACAAATACATTTGTATTGTTAACCATACAACAAGTGTGTACCCTGATAAGCTTCTAAAATCAACTGTATACATTGAACATGTAAATACAAATTTCAGAAACAGAGAGCTATTCAAAGTTTACTGCATACTGATAATTCATTTATCTTACTAGGGTTATCCGACGTTTTCAGCAATGTACTTCTGGATACCACCATCACAGTATATTTTAAAAGCATCCACGATATTATCTCCTAGTAAACAAACTATGCAATACAAACTGAAACGACTCCCCTCTCATCCCCATTCCCCAACCCACCCAAAAAAAGAACTAAAATGAATTCTGCTTTCATAAAAATATTAATCAACCAATAACAAACACATATACTAATATAACAGGATAATGGAAACCCACTTGATATTTACTAGCTTCCAGATCAGAAAAAACTTGCTTAGTGAGTTCACCGAGGAACCGACCTGTTGGAAACATCATAAGTTGTATTAGATATCCAAGCTCAAAACAAAAGCCTAGGGCTAGTACCAGAATAAGAGGCCCAGTTAATAATCTATCAACAATTCTATGAACTATATATTATTGATTATTTATTACATATTATTGGTCCACATCCAGTTGGATACTATTAATTTACAAATTTTTTATTTCAATAGCAAGAAAGACTTTGCATAATTTGTGTCCAACATATAGACCCACAAAAAGCTTCTTTCATAGGACTGAAATTTTCACCATCCCACCTGTGGAAAAGAAGAAATAGAACATACCCTGGATAAGATTATCCTGCTTCAGGAAGATCTCTCTCAGCCTACTCTGACCACAGGGATTATACTTCAAATTAAATTTGTCAAAACGATGAAAGGTGCTCTTGTCAGCATGGACGTCTAATAGGTCAACATTCAGGTCATACCTGTTGGATTTTATTCGACACAAATTCAAGTTAGCAAAAGTAAGAAATAATCATCACTAGGATGATGATGATGATGATGATGATGATGAGGATAATGAAAATGATAAGAATAAAATTGTGCAAAATGACAATTTTGTTGCACGTGAATTTTTTTTTTTTTTTTTTTGGGTCCCAATTGTACAACATATAATTGTGTCATTACCCCGTCAAGTCCAGGCTCTCAAAGACCTCTTTCAAGGTCAGATATGTCCCATCTCTGAAAATAACAACCTGAAAATAAGTTGTTAATGCTTAAAATTTTCATCAGAATCATAAAAAGAATTTTTTTTTAAAAAAAATAAAAAATAAATAAATTTATCTTTCATCAGAAGCATCTCAAGTATAACATGCTTTGCTTCACCAAATAAGTAGGCTAGCATGTGAAATGCTAAAGGAATTAGGAACAAATCAAGCAAAGAATTACCTCATCAGGCTCCTTCCTCAACTTTGATTTTATAAACCTTAAAAGATGTTTCTGATTCATGCAAGCTGAGTGATGAACATGAGTGTCAACTTTCCTGACATTATAAAAATCACGATGTGGTGCACTCTTTTGAGCCAGGAATTCTTTGTCCGCATTAAGCATTAAATGAAGGTTGAATTTCTGGATGCCAAATTCATGTTCAGTCTTCATTGTAATGAAATGATATATTAATATCCAAAGCTAAATTTTACTATTAAGAGAAAGCAATAACCTGTTCTAGAAGAACTAGCCTATGGTGACACAATGTTCGGATATTCCCAGCTGCTATGACTTTGAGGATATGATGCAGGTCAGTAAAAAAGGTTGTGGCATCAGCAACGGGGAAAAGTTTCTCTTTTGCTGCAGGTGAAAATTGAGGAAATTTTAGATGACAAAAACTAAAGGCAAAAACGAAGATATTTTCCGAAGTAAACTAATTATGAAAGAACAAATTGAAAACTTTTGCATCTTCTTACAATCTTTATTTGCATAGACATGAACAACTCCATCTTCCATCTGGAAATAGTGCTGAAGGAAATCGAAATGCAATTCATTAGAAAGTTGAAAATCACAATAGATTTCAACGAGTTTAAAATGGAAGGACAACAGAAGAAACTCAGAATAGACATGATCAAGCATAAAACAAATAAAATATAAATATAAATTCATTCACATAATTACATCAGATTTCCCCTCTGGAGTATGATCAAATGGGTATAGGTTTGGCTTTGGTGTACACGGGTCAGATATAATTTCCTTTTCCCATGGAGCAACAGCTTCCCTAAATACATAACTTTTTCGAATTTCAAGGCAATCTTGCAGATTCCGATAGACTTCCACCTCATCAGCAGCAGGAGTCTCTAGCAACAATCACAAAGAAAAATCAAAGTTATAGACTATTTTACTTTTGGGCCAAATACATCACTCATAAATGTATACAAGCTGAAAGAAATGAGCAAAGTTTAATTTTTATGGTAGCAATATAATAGTCTTAGCACTCTCCAAGGAAATAAAAGAACACGAAATTTCAAAAATATATTGGTAACAACATGAGGAGAAAAGGACGGGCTAACCAGAGTTACTAACCAACATAAAAAAATTTAAAACAACACTTGCATATCCACAAATCTTAAAAATGTGCGAGACTATTGACCAACAATATGATCAAATTTTTGCATGTAAACCACAAAAAATTTAAAAAAAAAAAAAAAAAAAAAAAGAAATGGAGAAAAAGAAAGAGAGAAATGAAAGCCAAGATATAAAAAAATATGGAGAGCAACACAAAAAGAGTACACAGCATGTCAGCATTTTTCTCTATAACTTAAACGAGAAGCTGCATCGAGTGAAGAATTTAAATAAATGCTTAATTTAACAGGTGATTAAGCATTTCACCTCAAGCAATGTATTTGCGTATTCAAGGCCACATTGATAAGTTAGCCGTATCCCAAGTACACAGTTTACAAACCAGTCACTAAAACTTTAGTGCAGACAATTTGGCGAAATACTGAAATGGAAATTGAAGTGCATCAAACTCAAAGGGAGGAGACTAACAATACCAATAGGGGAAATTCTCAATCGTACAAAAGTCTCGTGCTCCGGTTCTTTCCTGAGAATATCAGCAGCAACTGGATCAGGTTGAACACCATGCAGGTCACCAGATACACTATGTGAGCGAATCATACTTGATGAAGCTGCTATTGGCATTTGCTCTCCATTTGCATTGACAATATCTGGTACATTCTGAAACATGATTTCACATTGAGGGGTTCATTGTGGTGAAGTTTATTGATTAAAAGAAATATTTCCAAAAATTTGGACATGAAATGGCATGTTGTATGAAGAGTACCAACATTTTTAAGGAATGATTTTTTGTGTGCATCTAGTGACAACTCACCGCATTTCCATTTGTATGAAGATACATAGTGTCCACCTTAGCACTGTCAGTCAGGTTATCTTCATCATCTGATCCTTCAACACTTTCAAATGCACTAGCACTAGCAACTGGAGATCTAGGTGAAGTGGGTCGAACAAGATGTCCAACTCTCATGGGTGAGCTCACGCTACCAGATTTTCCTGAGACAGAAAGAAAGTTACTGCAACTGAACAAATTAAATTTGAAGGGCAAACTCAAAATGGAGAAAGAATAATAAAACAATGAATAAAATCTCCGCAGTCTGATCTTCTGGCAGCAGTGATTGTGCTATTAACCAAAAGCTACCTAGCAGTCTGCATGTCCATGCAAAAGGTCTATAAAAACAAGCATTTCCTTTTTAAAAGATGAAGGTGCAATTTATAGAAAGCTTAATAATTATAGAGACTCACTATGCAAGAGATACAGTGTGGTTCCAGGCTTCCAGCAAGAGAATACACAACGCATGCAAAGGAAAGTTTGTACCAGGAACATGGGCCATAAAAAGTGAAAACTATCATCAACCACCTTGTATTAGGACACATAAAGGTCATATAAAAAGTCTAAGCAGCTTTTGTAGAAATTCATTTCCTTTCGGACATGGTGGGAGGTCCAAAGGAAATGGAGCAGTTTCATTTGGCAAAACGCGTCTGGCTTTAGGCAAGTAATTAATAGCTTCAAAAAGAAAGGAGTTATATATACAAAAAGGTTAATTATGGCCCTACAACTGTCGTAGTAACTCCTAAATCAAAGACATGCTCTATTGAGTAAGAGACTATTGTTTTGAAAAACCTGCCTATTTATGATACAGATTTCCATATGCTAATATCAATAAGCACCCAGACCTAGAAAATGGAAATTTTTGTCTTTTAACTGGCAATTTCTACTTTACACTATAAAAGCATGTTTGAGAAATGTTTATAAACGGTTTAAATTATATATAGATAGAAATGAGTGGTGAATAAGTGAGTAGCACTTGTGGTCGTCTTCCGAAATGTGTGGATAAAAATTGACTTATAGACAATTTAAAAAGACAAGCCAAACATAGGCTAAATATCTGTAGTCATTCTTGAGAAAGACTGTAGATGCAGTTTCTTGGAACCAAATATGTAACCCGTGGAGTGGAACTCAACAATCAGTACCTACAGGCTACACAACAACTTCCAGGCACAGCAAACTGGATTCACTTTATGCATTGCCATCAACCATTGGTGGTTTAAATTTATTGTGTATCACAAAAATTAGGTAACGATATGGAATTGGCCATTATAAAGCCAAAAAAAATTCCTTTCCCTTTTTTCTACATGGATGTGAAAAAGAAACGGAAAAACTTTCAGCAGTCTTCTCGCCCTCTACCCCCTCAAATATAGAATAAGGTAATGGTACTTAATTCTTATAAAACAAAAGATCAAATAATAATCTTGTAGCACTGGTTATGTGAAGGACCGAGTGGCCAAATAACAACTTTCCACCTTTTTTTGCAACTCTTTTGCCAAGCAAGGTTTTGTTCACAGAGCATTGCCAGTAGCTATTATGGTCGAAAAATGGCTACCTGGAAATTTAGCAAATAAGTGATGGCCGCACATGCCTCGCGAATTAAGCAAAAAATAAAAATTAAAAAAATTTATTTCAATAGTATTGAGAATTAAAAACAGCCAAAAGCAACTTGTATTTCATACACAATATCTGTAACATGTGTACCCCAGACCTCTACTCAGTACAATTTTGAGAAGCTAACCACTTGCACTCATATAGATAGGGCTGGACAAAACTCTCGAACCGAATCGAACAGTTTTTCTTAAGTTAAATACCCGAACGGGTATTTGAATCGAAAACGACGGATTCGGTTCGGTTCTAGATCTAGATCAAGACCGAAGAACCAAATGAGAACCGAATCTCCCTAATTTTTTAATTTATATATTTTAAATAAACCAAGTTATTTTATTATTTCTAAATAAATTTGCTAACCGAAAAATATGATTTTTCTATTTCTATTTCTAATTTTCAGTCCAAACCCAACTTAATCAAATTGACCTAAGTTTTATTCAAATCTATTATTTTACCGTAATGTTGTTTTTTCTGGAGAATTCGAATCGAAGTTCGACAATGCCTATCTTAATTACTGTAAGCTCGCTATCGTGTTCTTCTTGTGATTTTCAGAATCAAATTTATAAAAAAAAAAACTCAACAAAAAGAGACTAAAAAATACATAAGATTGGAGTACATTATTTTGTAAGAACTAAAATTGTACATCCCATTAGTTGAATAAATATAATTTTGTAAGTATTAAAAAATTAATTATAGTACAAAACCTGAGAAACCAATGGAATCGAACGGAACCGAATCTTAACGGTCCATAATTAAATTTGGACCCAACAACCAGACCGTCTGTGCACTGCTACCGCATGGTGAATATGGAAATCATAAATTCAATTATACCAGAAAAGAAAGGCCTTAAGTTAAGCCTAATAAAATTTTATAAAGCATTTATTTATGCTCAATATAATTATATTTTATATTCCCAAATATAAATCGCTGATTTTATTATTCCGGCAAGAATTCAAAGTCCAACATTTGCATACCTTCAAGGAGCGTGTGCAGCCTCGGCAACCCAGCCGGAATAGAATCCACATGGACCGGACCATTCTTCTTCTCCTCAACCTCACCTACGCCGGAAATCGTTCTAACGTCCGGCAAAGACGCCGAATTCCGGCCATAATATCCATCATTCACTTTCTTCCGTCCATGGCTCCGCCGCGACGGATACTTTTTCAAATGCTGCAGCGAGTCACCTCCCTCCACCGCCTCCTCCCTGTCCCTCTCTACCGCCTTGGCGAACTCTAGCAACTGGTTCAGAGTTTTCCGGTGCATATAATACGCCGACACCGCCACGAACGACGCTCCGAACAGCGCCGCCATCGCTAGGTGGAGCGAGTAAGCATCCATCTCTTTCTCTCTATAGGTATTTACTGTACTGTATGTATGTATATATATATATATCTGAGTGTGTTTATTTAGCTGAAAACCCTACTGAGTTGTAGAGAGAGACGGAGATTTTTGTTTAGAGAGAGAAGGAAGAAGGGGAGGATGTGGGTATTTATAGATAGTAGTAGCGTGACATTATTCGTTTATTCGTTTTGGTTTCTTCTTTTATCACTCTTCCGTTTTCATTTTCCTTTTTTCATTTTTCTTTTTTATAAATGGACCACGTTAGGTGACTCAACTAGGCTATAAATTTCAGGGTTCCGTAGAGTTAATCGAAATTCGCGTAATTTAATTCAAACATCCACGATCATAAAATAGAATTTTTAGAATATGTTTTGTAAAAAATAATATTTTTTGAAAAAATTATGTTAAAAAGTACAATATTCATGGATCAATATGTAAAATCATTTAATTTAGAGGATGTGTGATAAAAAAAAAATTTGAGAAAAAAATTTAAAAATCTATGCCAAACATAGAGCGAAAGAAACTAAACCCAATTTCTAAAAATGTTTTAGAAAAAAGTAATAGTAATAATACGTACCTAGGATTCAGAATATAATCTAAATATTATAAATACATAAATAACGTCTACCTTCCACTTATCATACGTTATGCGTGGTGCATTATGCAACTCAAGCATTCGAAGTTGATCGTGCAGAGTTACGCGGGCATGTTTGCGAGTGCTTTTCATACATATAAGCTAATCAAACATCAATCTTTATCCATATATTTTATAGTTATTCATAATTCTTTGGTAGGAATCATTACTTCATAATTGGGTTCTGCTTATCATACATTTGGTATCGTACGGTATGCAGTTAAAGCATTCAGAAGTGATCGTTCAAAGTTAAAAAAAATTATAATTGTTGATCGAAGATGATTTTGCTGAGTTATTAGTTAATATACTCGTAGTAGAAGCATTTGAAAACTATGTTCAAAGGTAATCGTACAAAGCTAATATATTCATAACATAAGCAATTAAAAATCGATTTTGGATGTGATCATGATACGTGTTCGATCGTTCTTTCAAATACTTACAATTTATAAGTTTTAGAAATGTATGGATAATAAAAAGATAAATATTGATCTCATCGAATGTGCAAATAAAGATAGGGTTTGATTTGTTTTGTATAAACTAAAAAAAGTTTGTCAAACATGCACCAAATTCATTTTGGTTTCTTCCTTTCTCTGTCTCTTCTGATGTTTCTCTCCCTGGTGCGTGGTGGGGATGTGGATAGTGATTGGTATCTTCGTATCATCGCCGCTTTTCGATTTTGATTATAAACTAATTAATTTATCATCACTATTTATAATAATCATATATTTTCTCTCAATAAGTAAATTATGGTCTTTGTTTATTGGTATAATTATTTGATTGTGAGTCTGCACTTTCAAGAAAATTATCACTTTTTTAATATCATCTAGTCCGTCGGTGTAATTTTGGAGTTGATTAAGTTAAAAATTATTTGTTCATCACTAAAGAATTTCACATTATCTCGTGAGATTGATGATACATTTAAACTTACTTAGAACATATTTGATAAAAATAAAATTATAATTTAAATTAATGTCAAACATACTTTTAATTCACACATTTTAACGACCACCGCTTCTTATCCACACACTATAGAAATCATCTTTATAAACACTTACCAAACAAGCGCTTAGAAGTTAAACTATTCCAATAAAAAAAACAGCCTACCTTTATCAAGAAGTTTACATGTCTACAATCCATTTATTCTTGTTTTTTATAAAATAGAACATTTGAAATTGAACTAAGGATCTGTTTGATTGCAATAGTGAAATTTGGATGGAAAGAAAATGAATTACAGAAAATTGAATTGTCTAGAACTTATTTTAACGAAAATTGTAATTAATTGTGTTTGATTGATATAATTTTCTACCCAAATTTTTTTGAAATTTGAATCTTTTGATGTTCCTTTGATTTTTTTTTTTTATAAAAATTGTCTATTAAAAGAATAAAATTTATTTTCTTTGCCAAAAATAAATAAATAAAAGGTGGAAAATCATTTTCCCACCAAATTGGTGGGAAAACAAAGTCATCAAAAAGGAGGAATTGGTGCACGGGGGAAGGGGGTCGAAGAAAAATCAATTGCCAAGAAATGTTGTGCATCAAACAAGCAAAAAGTTGGAAAATAGAATTTTAGGGTCTGTTTGATACAAACATTTTTCATGGAACTGGCAATTGAATTCCAGAATTTTCCAACTTTTTGGTGTTTGATACACCAAATTTTCCATGGAATTGAATTCCTACATTTTCCTAAGTACAACCCTCCAATACATGTTTTGCTTGAAAGTGTTTTCCCACCTATTAGGTGGTTTTTGGTTTCTATCTTTTTTTTTTTTTTTGCTTTTTTTTTTTTTTTTTTTGCAATAAGAACAAATTCTAGACTCAATGGTTAAAATTTTTTTTCCATTTAATTGACAATTTATATTAAAAACGAAGTCAAACGAATACAAAAAAAAATTCAAAATATTTATTTTTTTATTTTTTACTTTTTGGCAATCCAAACAAATTTTAATAGAGATTGTAAAAAAAATTTATCTCAAAAAATAACAATTTGCATGAAAAATAAAGTCAAGCTGATTAAATGAAAAAAATATCAATCAGACACAATTAATTAATAATTCCCGGTATAACAATTTTAGGCAATTCAATTCCGTAAAATTCATTTCATTTCCACCCAAATTTAACTCTTACAATCTTACAATCAAACAGACCCTTCAATTCCATTTTTCATGGAAAAATTCAACCATCAAACAGGGTCTAAAGTTCAAGAATACGATTGGTTTGCAATTCTAACTACGAAAATTGTATATTAAAAGGAAAGTTAAATTTGATGAAATGCCAAGGTGTTTTCCACCCCCCCCCCCCGCCCCCGCCCCCGCCCTTTCTCTTAAAAACAGCCTACCTTGATAAAAAAGATCAAATCAAATTTGACAAATACTTGATATTACTTAACCTTTTTGCACACCATACCAATGGAGTGTGCCAAAAATGCATCTCACGTCGAATTCGATAGAGCTTTTGTACATTGAGCCTTGCTTATTTATAGTTTTTTTACTTTTTTTTAAACAATATGTTTTAATAGTTTGATTTGTGAATCTCACATTCCTACTTGAATTTTGTTTATATGCCTAATCAAGGAAAAATATCACTTTTTTATAATATAATCTAGTCCGTCAATCTTGAAAATTTGTTGGACGATTACATCAATGCCAACTTGGAATCAATAGAAGTCAAAATTTTATGTTGTGCGTGTTTGACATTCGAACTTTATTATCGAAAAATTATGCATTCAAATCAATGAGATCGACCGCTAAAGAACTTCACAATATTTTTTAAGATTGAAATATGTATAGGGACGGATACAGTGGTGGGGCTGGCTGGGCTGCAGCCCCCCCACTCAGGTCCAATTTTTTTTTTTTTTTGTTAAAGGTTTTTTATATATATATTTTTTTTAAAAACTGTTTTTTCATGTGTAAAAAAAAAAAAAATTTGCACAGTAGCCCGGCTTGAAATTTTGTAACTCGGTCTCGAATCAAATTCTAGATCCGTCCCTGAATATGTATATTTAACCAACTTATTTTGTTAAACAATTCTAAAGTAGTTTCAAAAATCAAAGTTACGATTGATTTGTAGTTTTCAGTGAGAAAAATTGGCTTTGAAAGGAAAGTGAAATTTGATGGAATACCCTTATTTCTTCACATAGACATTAGTATTAAATTACTATATTTTATTAAAAGATAACCTCAAATTTGACATGTAATTGAAATTTAAGGTTGTTTGGGAATGTTAGTTGAAGTTAAATTAATAGAAATGAGCGGTTGATAAATGGATAGTAATTATGAATTTTACGAAATGTGTGGTGAAAATTTGATCATCTTAAATTATAAGTTAAGAAAATCCAAACATGTACTTAGAGCCTGTTTGGTATCAATTAAAATCTAATTTTAATCCAAATCAAAGTCAAACAATCAATATCAACCACATCTTTCATGGGTCCCACAACTTTTCACCCACATATTTCAAAAACTTTCATCACAATTTACTAAAAAATCTAATTTTAATCCCCACTATAGTCAATTACTAGAGTGTGCAAAGTTGCGTCTCACATTGGATTTGATAGAATTTTACGGGGGGAAAAATCTAGTATGGATCATTATGTGGACCTAGGGCTATGCATAAGGGCTCGTTTTGAGTCTTGTGTCCTTTTCATTATCTATTTGAATGCAAAATATTTTAGGTACGCGTCAAATGCAATTGCTATCTTAAAATAGGGAAACAAGAAACAAGAAGATCAAATGGAGAATTGCTTCACAGCTATATATATATACCCTAAGTAGTGGTGGTAAATTATTGAGGCTTTAAAATAAAATAAAATAATATTTTTATTATTTAAATGCAATGTAAATTATTAATAAAATTTGACCAGCTAATTATAGTGCAAGAAAAATAAGAATTAACTTCATGACATGAAAAGAAAATTATTTATCATTGAAATCAGTGACAGAGTTAGGATTTCGACATGCGAAAAAATGTTGGAGGGACAAAAATTATATGTCTTAACTTTTTGTTTGAAAAAAAAAAGGAAGAAGAAAAGTAGAATCGTTTAAAACTTTTGAAGGGGACGATAACCACGTCCTACGCCCATATCCCTGCATCCATAGTTAAAACCTTACTTTGTACCAGCGGTTATATTTAAATGTTCGCAACAACATCAATTTTTTTTGTCTACCCTAACACCTTAACGACAAATCTTTTCTTTCCATCTTAAAAATGGTACTTTAAGGACGAAGGGATAGCGAAAAAATCAGTTCAACTCAATATCCACAGGCCCCATCTAACCGAGTAAATGGGGTGGGTATGAGGCGAGAGTCGTTGCCTCGAAACGGATACGGCGAACATAGTCTCCACCTCTTTTAAAGTTAATTTCAAATTTAAATTTTTTTATCAAATAATATAGAAGATTTATCATCATTTTAAAGAAAACGTATATTGTTCTTAATAAATTAAAAAAAAAAAAGTAATAATATTCACTGACTAAAGATATAAAAAAAAAAAATGAAGCGATAAATGAAGAAAGACTCGCCCTACCCCGCTTTAACAGGTATGGGAACATGATAAAATGACAAAAATACCCAACGTGACGGAGGACGGGAATGACCAACCCTCCCCATACGTTAACATCTCTACAATTAAGCATAATATTAAGAGTTTAATTTTGGGTGCATCTGCCTCTCGGTGGGGAAGGTGGGGATTCCTTTTCCTTATTTGTTAATACCTTTTAAAAAGAGAAATAATTAGATACAAAAAAAAAAAAAAAAAAAAAGACTTTTTTAATGCTGGGATTGGAGTTTTGATACCATGATAAAAGCAATCTTAGCTTTTATGGAATGAAATCGAACTTATTCTATTTCATAAATTATTCTTAAGCAAAATAAGAGGTTTCAACGTATATACTTAGAACATAATATAATACATTAAAACTCCATAAGAGAATATAAAATTGGAATTGGAACTCAAATTTGTGGCAATAAAGTAGGTCTGCAATCAAAATTCCATAATATTCCTTATGATGTATTCCTAATTATCCAATATTATTTGTCTAATAATTTTGATACAGTAATTAGTATAAATTATTAATTTCTTTTTCTTTGGAGTTATTTGTAACATTTTTATTATTTGTCTCAATTGCATTTAGTTCATATTTGTGGCCTCCTTTCCATATCAAATATAGTTCATTTAAAATTGTAAATTTTTGTTTGTTGATGTTATGTTTACATAAAGAATATTGTTATTCATGGTAAGGACTACTGGTAGTCATCATACGTGATATACATGTGACAATTTGTTATTTGATGTATTGATGTAGTAATTTTTTATTACCTCATGCATTAAATAACACATTGTCGCATGTATGTTACGTAGAGCGATTATCGGTAGTTTTTATTATAAATAATATTACTCTTAAGTAAAATTATAGAGAAATGTAACATTAAATTTTGAAGAAATAAGTGATTCCCTATTATAAGGAACTGGTAAGATTATAAAGAAACAATGGATTTGAAGAAATAAGGGGGCGTTCTCTTTACTGTTTTTGAACCGTTTTCTATTTTTGATTTTTCAAAACATTGAAAACGCGTTCTCTTTCCCATTTTCGAAAACAAATTTTTAAAAATGGTTGAAAATTTTATGAAGAAAATAGAAAATAACTTTTTTACGTTTTGACTGTTTTTTCACAAATTTACCAAAACTCAAAAAACACGGATTGTGAAATATTTTTTCAAAAAGACAAAAAGAACGAGTTTTCAATAATCTCAAAATAGACACCCAAAATACAAAATGAATTCAAAACTCAAAACAAAAAACTGAAATACGAAGAGAACGCCCCCTAAGTGTTTTCATAATCATAGTTGATATAATATTATTTAAATGTTTATAGAATTTGCATGCAAGAAATTATTTCAAAATTACTTCTTGACCCTGTTTGATTTTCATTTATTGTAGAATGATAATGAAAAAAATAGTCGTTATGAACCCCACACACAAGAGATGAAAAGTTAAAAATTGTGACTAGATGTGATTGATAATGATCATATTTTTTATTTTTATAGAGGAAAAATAAGAACCAAATGTGTTCATTTTTACTCATACGAGTATGTTGAATAAACTTTTGATTTAAATGGGAAAAAAAAATCAGTTTGTAAAAATAATTTAGTTCACGTTTTGGCTCCATTAATTTCAAAATGTATTTTTCTTTCACTTTTTTTAACCACACATTTTCAATAAAATAATATTATACTTAAACTCAAAACTTTTCATTCTTTTTTAACTACACATTTTTTTAAAAATCACTATTACAAAAGATTTTTTTTCCCCAAAAACTAATTATAATGGAGCTCATACAGGGGCTTAAATTGTTGATGAAGTCAATCAGAATAATTCCTCCACTTACTCTTTTGATCTGAATTAAACATTAAATGAATATAATCATTTCTTCATATTCCCTTTGAATACATTGAATATATCGATTAAAATTATTTATTATAGATATACATTATGTCCTCTCATTTACCTTCTCGATATCGTAACATTTATTGAATAAATCAATTGGAAGAAAACTCCAGAAATATTCATCTTTTATTCCAATTTTTTTTTTTTAATAAATTTGATTTACTATCAAATCAAGTGGAATGAATTTGTCAAATATACATTGATCATAATTAAATAATTAACAAAATAATTCACAATAATATTGTTCAAATAATTAAATAAATTAAATCCATATTGAAAAATGAAAATGTAATCAATCTGTCAAACATGGTTAAATAAATTAAACACATATTAAAAACGAAAAGTAAGATATTAAATGTGTCAAATATACTTTCATCATAATTAAATAGTTGACAAAATAATCAATGATAATATTGTTCAAATGGTTTAAATGAATTGAAAAATGAAAAGTATGGTATTATTGAAATAACTAAATATATATCGACAAGTGAAAAGTAATGTATTATTGAAATAATTGAATTATAGTAAGGATAGAATTGTCTGAAAAAATTTCGCTTGATTTGATATTTGATAGACTATAGATATATTATATGCAATATTTGTCCATACTTATCGTTAGACAAGCTGCCGACTGAATTTCTCTCTCTCCATCTCTTGAATAAAACAGTAGTCATTTACATGTAGCCCACCTTTATAGATTTTACTGTTTTCTTTTTTGAATTTTTGTAAAGCAAAAGATTCTTTTGCTGTAGAAACACGGTTTCTCCATCTATAAAAGGAGAACCAAATTCATTTGTAAATATATAGAGTTTTGATATAGAAATACAATATCAAGTTTCCTCTCAAATGTTTTAATTTCTTTCCTTTCCCGAAAGGGAAATCCTTATCTTTCTTTTATCTTTCAGTAATGTAATATCCCACAAAAATATTTTTAAGTTTTTGTATAGTTTGGTTTGAATGTTCTAAGGAAGGGATCTAATAATTAATATTAGTTCCAGATCCTATAAGAACATATGTTAATAGTTTGTTTTTACAAAAGCTGAAGAAATTTTGAACAGTGTTATATTCAATGCTGAATGCAACCCCTGGCTAGAATATAATATCAAAATTTTGGAAACTGTTTTGTAAATGTTTTGTAAAAAGATTTTATGCTTCATACTGGATATATGATAAGAGCATGTCTTAATTTTAAGTTTTTAAAAGCTGTTTTAAAATCAGTCCTGAGTGACCTCCCAGAAAGCGTAAAGGCCCAGTGGAGAGGCTAAGAAGCGCTATAGAGGAGAGAAAGGGATACTGTTTTAAAATCGTTTTGTAAGGAATTGTCTAAAAAGTCCTGTCCTTATAAAATGAAAGTTAGGCCAAAGTTCATATATTCCAGATGGCATGATTTTATCATTTCAAAATGATTTTCAAAAATAGTTTTGAAAGTGTTATAAAGAATACTGAATGCAACCCAGAGTATTCTTATAATATCAAAACTTTTCTTTTAATATCTTTGAATGTGATTTTTAAAAAAAAAAAAAAAAAAAAAAAAAAATATATATATATATATAATTGAAATAATCTGTAAAATATTGTTCTCTAAATTCTGATATTAAAGATCTATATAATATCTGTTCTCTTATTTCTGGAGGTAAATCTTTTACTACTTGTAATACAGCAAATAAATAATTTATAGGTTTTTCTCTTTTTTTTTTTTTTTTTTTTTTTTTTTTAAATCACATTCAAAGATATTAAAAGAAAAGTTTTGATATTATAAGAATACTCTGGGTTGCATTCAGTATTCTTTATAACACTTTCAAAACTATTTTTGAAAATCATTTTGAAATGATAAAATCATGCCATCTGGAATATATGAACTTTGGCCTAACTTTCATTTTATAAGGACAGGACTTTTCAGACAATTCCTTACAAAACGATTTTAAAACAGTATCCCTTTCTCTCCTCTATAGCGCTTCTTAGCCTCTCCACTGGGCCTTTACGCTTTCTGGGAGGTCACTCAGGACTGATTTTAAAACAGCTTTTAAAAACTTAAAATTAAGACATGCTCTTATCATATATCCAGTATGAAGCATAAAATCTTTTTACAAAACATTTACAAAACAGTTTCCAAAATTTTGATATTATATTCTAGCCAGGGGTTGCATTCAGCATTGAATATAACACTGTTCAAAATTTCTTCAGCTTTTGTAAAAACAAACTATTAACATATGTTCTTATAGGATCTGGAACTAATATTAATTATTAGATCCCTTCCTTAGAACATTCAAACCAAACTATACAAAAACTTAAAAATATTTTTGTGGGATATTACATTACTGAAAGATAAAAGAAAGATAAGGATTTCCCTTTCGGGAAAGGAAAGAAATTGAAAAATGAAAATGTAATCAATCTGTCAAACATGGTTAAATAAATTAAACACATATTAAAAACGAAAAGTAAGATATTAAATGTGTCAAATATACTTTCATCATAATTAAATAGTTGACAAAATAATCAATGATAATATTGTTCAAATGGTTTAAATGAATTGAAAAATGAAAAGTATGGTATTATTGAAATAACTAAATATATATCGACAAGTGAAAAGTAATGTATTATTGAAATAATTGAATTATAGTAAGGATAGAATTGTCTGAAAAAATTTCGCTTGATTTGATATTTGATAGACTATAGATATATTATATGCAATATTTGTCCATACTTATCGTTAGACAAGCTGCCGACTGAATTTCTCTCTCTCCATCTCTTGAATAAAACAGTAGTCATTTACATGTAGCCCACCTTTATAGATGTAAATTTTGGTCACAATGGTTATGGATGTAATATTTGACTACAAATGCCCAAGTTCGAATCTCAATCTTTGCATATTGAAGGAAAATTTTTGGTCTTGATTTTGTAACAAACTGGTTCACCCTTGATTCCAGGGGCTGATCCAGGAAAAAATTTAGTACGAGCTAATAGGGGCAAATATGAAAAAAAAAATTAAAATTTTTTATTAGTATTTGGACTGGAGGGTTGGCTGTACTGCCCCTAAATCCGCCTATGTTTGATTCGGTTCCGATTGCTTATTAAATCACCCGGTTCGAACATATATTGAGTGGTTCACCCGATATTAGACCAGTTTCACTAGCTAAATATTCCAATTAGAGCAATCGGACCGGAACACTATTCGGTTTGCCGATTCCCTGATCGAACGGATCAGTCCGGTCCGATTTTAATAACTATACTTGTACCATTTCTTTTTTCTTTTGCCAAATTTCTTTACATCTTCATAATTTTTAGAACTAGTTGATCGAGTACTTCAACCTTTAGCCTTGGAACCATTAGAATTCTAAACTTTCTTGCTCGTTTAAACACTTTTCAATCGAACTTCTAAAATGTGAGATAATAGAATTGCATTCTAGCTTTAGGCTTGAAACTTAAAAGAGGATTAAATATAACCAATTTAAAATAGAATAGAACCCTATATTAACCGACTATATCTCCTCGTGATTACTTTATAATCGTGATATAAAAACTAAATATCATCATACCAAAAAAAAAAAATTAAAACGGTCATATCTGGACGCAAAATTTCATATATTTTACCTCCTCTAAATTGTGAGCCATAAACATATGGCATGTGTGGTGTTTCCCACTCCGCCAATCAATTTGAATCAAACATTTAGGCCCGGTTTGACTTCGATTGGGGGGAATAATGTATTTTGAATAGTTGAATAATGAAAAATATGTGATTAAAATTTTTTTTAAAAAAATTGCATATAATATTATTTTATTGAAGAATGTGCGATTGAAAAGAAGAGGGAAAAAGATGGAAATCAAACTGGAGTTTAAATTATCATTTCAATGATTAACATGAGTGGATTTTAAGGACTATTTGACAATATAACTAAAAATGTTAATGGTCCCATACCTGAAAAGGACACTTAAATTTGTTGTATCTTCCCTAATCACTGTCCCCATTATCTCTTTTAACTTTTAATTGTTTATTAAAAGTTTGTCCTAAAATCTTTGACAAAAAGAAGTGTACAAATCTGGTCCAAAAATTATCCACTTAAGCTCTAATCAATGCAAATAAACTATTAACATCTTCTAGGCTTGTTGTCTTTAATATTGATAGTTCTCTGATTTTTAACTAATGTCCAAAATTGAAAAGCCAAATGGACAATAGGATTTAACCTTAAACACACTAAACACGTTGAGTAGGTTCAACGCACTTAATTTATGAAGGTGAAAACTTTGTCATTTCTTTAAAAATAGAACCGTCCCTTTACTTGGTACAAAGAGGATTTTTTCATATGTACAGAAAAAATACAAAAATTGTATAGAACACTAATATGGATGGTGGTGATAACTCAAGATTAATTAACCAAGAGGGGGGGTGAATTGGTTTTTGAAACTTTTTCGATACTTAGTCTCAAAACTACTCAAAACATAAATAACAAATACTAAGTGTAATACAACAAGTAAATATGCAATTTGTTAACTTAGTTCAAGTATAGATATTTCACAAAATAAATGACAATGTAAAGTAAAGTGCAATAATGTAAAGATAACCACCAATTTAAAGGGGTTCGAACACAATGTGATCTACGTCCCCGTTACCAAGCTCTCCGTCACGAGTAAGGCCAAATTCACTAAAGTGGTAGCTTACAACAAGGAGTACCAATTCCTTAGATGACTTACAACAAGGAGTACCTACCTTTAAGTGACTTACAATAAGGTGCACTTAACCTTAGGTAACTTACAACAATGAGTACCTAGTCCTTAACAACAATCGAGTTTTCACAAGACTCTCGAAACCATCACAAAGTAAATGATAATTTTACAATAGAAAGAACTCTCGTAACAATTGATATAATCAAGTCAAGTATTTAGAGAGTTAGGATAACACTTCAATAGATAGCAAATAGTAAAGTTCAAGTGTTTATGAAGTAAACTTTGATAGATGATAGATAATGAAATAGTTTGTGCTTTTGTATCAAAGTTTTCAACCAATCAATCTCTCTTAACAAAATAATACAAGTTAAGTATTTAGAGAGATTTACACTTCAATATAAGTGTTGGCAAAGAAAATCTTTTTCAAAAATAGAAAATAGATGAGATCAAAGTTTTCTTGCTAGAGAAATTTCTTGATAAAATAGATGAAAACAAGTTTTAGATCAATCAAGAAATTCTTTGTAATAGATGAAATAAAAGAGCAAAACAAATAAATACAATGTCTTTCAATAAATAAACTCTCTTAAAATCTCTTGTAGGTACGTGGTATTGAATGTCAAAATAGTGCCCTATTTATAGATGAAAAAATGAGGTTCAGGCAGTTTCGGTTGAGCACTTTCCGTCGACCGGAACTTGTCGTCGTTACAAGATTTTAAATATTTGAATTTTCGACTGACCAACGGAAGAATTTCGGTCGAACATGTTTCGGTTGACCGGTACACATTTCGGTCGACCGAAATGTCTTAACATGTACTTTTCCTTCTTCCATCAAAATGTTGATTTTTGCAAAATCAATTTCATGCAAGTGATGAGATATGAAAAATATAATTTAAGCTTTATGCACTTGCTAAACATTGATAAGTTATACATTTACATATATAATGACGTTCGATAAATAACTATTTCTTCAATGTTCTTGTTCTCTTCGAGCCTCATTTTGACTTGTATATTGATTTGCGACTCTGTTAAGTTCCAAGTCGATCGTCATATGCCATTTGCTATTGTCTTGAATGATTTGCCTTGAATACTCGTTTAACGCTTCACTTTGAGTATGAAAAATACTTTCGATAGCTTTGGAAGATTAAATACTCAATTCAATTTGTTAGTAAACAAAGATGATTCGTTTGTTATAATCAAAACAATAAGGTCATAATCAACCATAGGTCAACAGGTGGGTCTCATGTGAATTATATATTGCCAAAAAATTCGAGCCCCACCTGCTTGTGCGTATTCTGTAAAACGTCTGACAGCTTTCCTTCTGTAAGTGTAGCAAAGTTCGTACAAAGATGACAATAACATTTTAGTTCGTAGGAATACTCAAATTTTCAATTTATGCGGGAGGTGTCGGCTGCATCTTTTAACAACATATACATATTACCAGTATTCTAAAAAGCGTAAAGCGTGGCTAGACGTGGAGGCCAAACTTCAAGCTTTACGAGCCTAGGCGAAGCTTAGGCGTAAAAAAAGCGTTTTTTAATTTTTAATTATTGTAAAAAAACATGTATTAATTCATATAATACATACCAAACATCTAAAATTATAAAATATTGTATGTACTTAATAATTCATTCAAAAAAAATAAGTTTCAAAATCATAATTATATAATATAGATAGCTTGTAGTTTAAATCTTATCTAACTTTTTATCGGATTCTAATTCAATATCTTCTTCATCTAATTTATCCTCCGTGTCATTCGATACAAAATCATCCTCCTCGGGCTCCCTTATTTCATTTTGATCATTTCTTGTACCTCTTGTAGGTTGTAAGATATCATTCTCAACCCTATTATTCTCCTTCTCACTCTCATCATTACAACCCTCTACAATCCAAAATTGTGCATTAATAGCATCACTTGCTAGTAAAGTCTTTATTTTGGCCTTCCTCTTCTTCTTGTTCATCAACCTTGCATTAAATTGGACATAAACGAGATTGTTTATCCTCGTAGTGTTAAGTTTATTCATTTTCTTGGTGTGTATCTACAAACAAACAAAAAAAAAAAAAAAAAAAAAAAAGAAATGTACATTTAATGGAGTATAGCATATTCAAGTTGTTATTTATAATATGGTGGGAAAATGAAAAAAATTTATTAGGGAAAAAAAAAAAAAAAAACCTTGCCTAGGCGCGCCTAAGCCACCTAATGCGTGCATTAAGCGATCAATATTCTCGTTGTTCGTTTAATCCCCGCTTAGGCACAAGACGAGACGTTTTTGTCACGCTTCGCACCTAGGAGCTTTTTTAGAACTCTGCATATTACTAATTGAAGCGCTTTAATTAACTTAGTTTAACGTATTATATACTTCATAAACCTAAAAACATTGAACATATGTAACATGCTTGGTTTTCCATGATTAAAATAAGGAAGAATGTGGGAAAAATTGTATATTCTTTACAATAAAAGGGTAAATTTAACTATGAGTCTCTTGTGGAGATTTGAAGGTCCATCTTAAAAGGTCAATCTTATTAAGGGTTTGTTTGTTTCAGATTAAAATATTATTTTAATCTAAGTCAAAGTCAAACAGTCAATATTAATCGTATTTTTGGGTCCCACAATTTTTTAATCACACATTTCAAAAACTTCTATCGCAATCTAATAAAAATCTGATTTTAATCCCCACCAAACACCCTCTAAGATGAGTAGTTCAAATCCTTATAAATTGGTCTATACTTTCGTCTTTATTCGATGTGAGATATTTATCACTTAATATGCCCCTACAAGATGGTGACTCATTTGAGCAGACCAATCTTGAAATTTGTATGCTCATTTTTTTAGTCTTAATCAGATCGAATTGCTCGTTAGAGTTTAATGAGTTTTGATATCATGTAAAAATTTGAGAGTCCATCTTAAAAGGTCAACCTTATTAAGAGGAGTAGTTCAAACCCTTATAAATTGGTCTATGTTTTCATCTTTATTCGATGTAAAATATTTATCCCTTAGCATCTCTAACCTTTCGACGTGTGCACTCATATTCTCAACCTTTCGACGTGTGCACTCATATTCTCAACCTTTCAAAACAGTGGCACCCATGTCTCTTACTAATGGAAAACATTAATTTGAACGTTAAAGAACCATGAAACTTATTTCATTGCTTCAACCCATCTCAAGTTCTCGTGCAAGTCATATAACCATTTGATGTTCAAATAAACGTTTTCTGTTAGCTGGGAATACGGATGCAATAAATAGTAAGTTGGAGATATAGGTACTACACTTACAAAATGATAATAGACCTCTGGTGGAATTTACCCTAGTAAAACCACCCCTATACTCGCGACAAAGTCAGGATGACAAAAGCATCTATTTGGATCGAATGCGGGCCCCGTTTCAGCTTAATCAGGACGGTGCTCGCTGCATCTTTGCTGACATATAAGTGACGGGAACACCACAATTGATAATATCACATCAAGTATTGTCCAATTTAACGTATCAAACATGTTTGTTATTGTTGAACTTATTTTTAAGAAGCCAATATGCTCAGGACAACTTGATTCTGATCAAAATCAGAAATAAAAACGAGGTAGAATTTTCAGATTCCTCATTAATGCACATCCTGATAATTTCGAATCAGATTTCTGGTTTTAAATTCCTTAAGATTGTTGACAGTAGTATCTATGGAGGGTGAGACGCAACTTTCATGGTGGAGTTAGGAATCCAATTCCCTTCATTGAGCAAAAGAATTTTATTTAAGATATAATCGATTATTTTAAATAAACAAGTATTTACAACGATGTAATCAGACTTTCTAAATCATTCAACTCTCAGTCTGTATCTTGACATACCTCGAGCAAACTGAACATGCAAGTGAAGAAACAAAACAAGGTTACTAAATGATTTAATAGCAGTTCATTAGTCCCTTTTGAATAAGGGGCGAGTACTACACGAACTCGCAAGTCAAGTCCACGATGAGCCTTGTCAAGAGATAATCGTGTCAAAAGAAAACCCAAAACCTCTACAAAAATTAAACTTCTGAGGATGAGCTCCTTTTTGGTAGAAATTAAAATTTAGATTTTAAAAGTCAAATTCTACAATTAATTTTGACCGCATATTTCATAGGATCCACAACTTTTCAACTACAAATTTTATCAATTTTTATCAAAATCTACTAAAAATTTGATTTTAATCCCCATCAAACAGTCCAAAGCATTCTTTTATCTAGGTGTAACATAATCTAAGGATAAAAAAAGCTAAAATCTTGTTTGTTTTCGTGTACAATATTACACACTAAATGACTCTCAAAGTTATAATTTATTTGTCCGAGTATGAAGATATCTAAAAAGTGCACTGTTATATGACTTCAAATATATATCCTCGAGATTATTCTGTACTGAAAAGTCCATGTGAAGAATATCGTTATGCATTTGAGAACTCGGATATTTGAGCAGGAGAATGAAGAATTATGCTTTTGCCATTTTGTGTTGCTTTATCTCTTAGATTACACCATCTGCAAGTGAATCAGCATCCGGAAAACTTGACAATTTGCATATTTGGGTTGATGATTTGGAAATCTCATTTAGGTCAAGTCCTTCACGCTAAGCACCTTCAACTAGTCTAAAGCACTTTAGTATGGCGGCAGCATTTGGTTTTAACCTTACGTTCGTTACAGGAAAAATAGCCTTTTGCAACTAGTAGATTATGTGGTCGTAGGTCTTTGGCAATGTGCACTTGTATGTTATGGCTTTCAATGTTGTCTTAGAGTAGACGATTATGATATCAGATAATGCATGTTGTTAAAGATTTCAAAGTGCATTGTCGTCAATATTTTAGCAACGTTCATTTACACAGTCATTAATATTTTAACAACACGCATTTGCACATTATCATTAATGTTTTAGTAACTTGCATTTGCATGTTGCTATTAATATTTTTACAACGCGCATTTGCACGTTGCCGTTAATGTTTTAGTAACGTGCCATTAATGTTCAAGAAATATGCATTTGCACGTTGCCGTATCAAAAGTATAAGTGACCTATTGCAGCCGCATTTTCAGGCTTGCATCCAAGGAGGAAACCCTGCAAAGGAGATTAAAATCAATCATAAGACAAGGATCGGAAGCATTCAAACATGTTTATCAAAACTTTTATATGCATGTTTTTCTCCTTCTCAAAAGGTCCTTTATAATTAGCTTGTTTGGTACTCATTTTGTTGGAAAAAAATGAATTTTTTGGGTTGATGTGATGGTGAATATGTGGTTGAAAAAGAAGGAAAAGTTATTGATGTGATGGAAAATATTATTTTATTGAAGAATGTGTGGTTGAAAATGAAAATGAGAATGAGAATGAGAATGAGAATGGGTACCAAACAGGTCAAATGTTACAAGAGTTGGTATTGATAGAACTCTAATTGAAGTGATGACCGTTGGATGAAGAAACAGGTGGCTTCATCTCCCAAATCCAAACATCACATCACTATACATTTAATACATTGACAATGGGTCAACCACCCTACAACCTAGGCTGACAGACTTGACAGATTTATCATTACAAACATTATATCAGTCATTCCTAAGGATTGTCTTTAGATCTTTTTAAGAGATAGTGAGAGCTTCAGCCAAAAGGAGTTCGGTCAAGGTAGGACCTTGTACTTGAGGAGTCTCGGTTAGGCACTTCAGCTGGACCTTTTGGGGGCCTCGATTTGTACCTCTTTAGGCATTTCGGCTAGACTTCTTGGGAGTTTCGGTTAGACACTTTGAGGCACCTCGGCTAGGCACTTTGAGGCCTCGGTTTGTGGCATTTGCTTGGCTGCCACTAAAGCTTATGTTGACCTTGGTCAAACTTTAACATTTTCTTTGATGAACTTTTACGTAGGTTGTCATGTAAAACTCTTTTACAGGTCCCATTTTAATGGGACAACTGTAAATATTGAACAATAACTAGGCCAATAATGCTGGCTGACAATAAATTTACAAGTGAAGAAATTGAAGTGAACTTGAATATTGTAATAACAGAAGTCCCGCCAAATTTAGTACACAGCCTCAAACTAAAACATGCCACCAATACATGTACAATATATTTGTAGCAGTTTAGGCTTTGCTAGTCTTTTGTTGTAAAGATCTAAGGGTGTGTTTGATAACCAAAATTTTTTCGGGAACTAGGAATCGTTTTCTATCTTCCTGTTTTTGCGCTGTTTGATAGCCTTTATTTTCCATGGAATCGGTTTCCAACCTTTTCCAAGGTACAACCACTTGAAGCGTGATTCCATGGAAATCAATAGACTTGCTATATAGGTGGGAATTGATTTCCAACTTTTTTTTTTTTTGTTTTTTTGTTTTTTGGGCAATAGAAACAAATTCTAAGATAAAGTGTAAAAAAATTTATCCATTTAATTGACAAATTCCATACAAAATAGAGCCAAACGTAAAAATAATTTTTTTTTTTTTATTATTTAATTTTTTTTGGCAATCTAAACATATTTTGTTCCTAATGGTAAAAAAATTTATCCATTTAATTGACAATTTGCATGAAAAACAAAGCCAAACGTATTATGATAGAAATGTGGAAAATTATACCAATCAAACACCTTTAATTCAATTCCCGGTAAAACAATTCCAGGCAATTCAATTCCCTGGAATCCAATTCATTTTTCACCCATTTTCCACCATGCAATCAAACGGACCCTAATGGTCTGTTTGATAGCCATCAAAATGGATGAAAAAGAAAAATATTTTCATTTTTCATGCTTAATTTTGATGTTTGATTGTATAACTTTTTCATGAAATTCATTTCCACCCATTTTCTATGTACAATCATTTAAAACATATTTTTCACCTTTTATTTTTCCATGGTTTAGGTGGGAAAAGTGATTTTTCATCTATTTTTTTAAAAATATTTTTTGGCAATGGAAATATATTTAAATCCAATGGTAAAAAAATTTATCCATTTAATTGACAATTTGCATGAAAAATAAAGTCAAACAAACACAAAAAAATTTCAAAAATTATTTTATTTTATTTTTGGCAATCCAAACAAATTTTAATATAGATTGTAAAAAAATTTATTCCAAAAAGTAACAATTTGCATGAAAAACAAAGTCAAACGGATTAGGTGAAAAATTATACCATTTAAGCACCATTAATTACAATCACTCTAAAACTAATTCTAGACAATTCAATTCCTTGCAATTCGTTTTCTTTCCACTCAAATTTCACTCTTGCAATCAAACGCACTCTAAGTTCAAGTACAATCATGACTCGATTATGAAAATTATGCTTATGATGGACCCTGATAAAAAAATGAAACAAGTGTATAGTTTAAATGGTTGTGCTACATGTATTTACTTACACGATGTTGTGAGATATGATTGAGTCAAAAAAATTTCAAAAAAAAAAACCTTTTCTGCTCTCTTTTGATATGTCATCTATATATAAACTATTATATAATTATTTATGTACAAATACCATTGTTCATAGTTTTAGACATGAGCAAAGGGGGGCTCTGGGTCCTGGACCCCACAAGTTTTCGCATTAATTTTTTTATTTTTTATAAAATGATGATATGGCTCACTCTAATGCCGCAAAAATTTGTCATATTTTCATAATTAGTTATACGAGTAGACGAATCAAATCAACGATATATTACATTTTAATTAATTTGACATAAAAAACGATAACGAAATCGTATTATTAAATTCAGTTCTATTTATGTTGACTTGTTATCAGGAAATTCGTCATTGAATTTGTTTTTAATTCTAAGATGTGTTGCAAAATTTGTCATGATCATGAACCTACTCCGACGAATGAAGTAGGTACCTTGAAAATAAAACTTAAAAGAAAAATAATTAAATTATTAAATCTAGTTTAACAGTTGATAAGTGTAACACAGCATTGGGAAATTTAGCCACGGTATGTCTACCATTACTTCAATTTTTTTTCTCACAATAAAATATTTTATATATAAATTCAAATTTTTTTTTCCATTTTTTAACCACACATTCTTCAAAAATTCACTATTCCAAAATTCATTTTCCCACTTTAATTATAAAAATACAACCTAAATTTAATTTGAAATAACAAAAATTATGAGTTAATTACAAGTTTTAATTTTCGAATGATTTACCTCACATTATTTTTCTATTTTGAAATATTTTTTATTTGATTCAGTGTCTAGCAACAATCTGCCTGTTAAACCAATGACCCACAAGTCCAACTAATTAGTGACCCGTTAATCTCATACTTCGACTAAGTCGAGTCTAACAACTATGGTATTTAAGGAAAAAAATAAAAACGAAGCAATTATCTTGTCAATTGCCATGTCATTATGTACCACGCAATAGGGGCCGCGTTTCACAGGATTTTAAAAAGTCAAAATATTAAAAAGCTATATTTTAATATATTGAAATAAATTACTGAAAATAGTCAAATACTGTCTAATTGGAAGTGTTTTTAAATGAAGCTGACCAAAGGCAGTTTTTTTCATGAAACTCTTCTACAAAAAGCAGAAACTCTACCAAACAAGGCCTAAATATACCACCTTCAACGCAATAATTTATTCATCCATGTATGGAGTTATCAATAAAGTATACTGTCGTCGTACAGATAATATCTGTTCTGAAAATGGCCATGGAAAGAATATAGCTCAACAATTGAGACCTTAGATATATCTTCACGCAGAATGTAGAATTATTTATGCTTTTACCACTTTGTGTTGCTTTATCTCTTGAATTACGCCATCTGCAAGTGAATCAGTATCTACATTCTTCCCAAAAAACTTGACAAATTGCATATTTGGGTCCATCAGATACCTGCAACATTTCCAAACCATATTTACAAGATAAATTGATAATTTTATTCCAATATGTGACGTGATTCTAGTTTTGGATAGTTCAATAATCTCAAAAAACTTGTGGATTGTTCAAACTTGTAAGAACTGCCATTTTTCACTGTAAGATTAACCTCACAAAAGGTCCAGAAATTTTGCACGAAAAATGTTGAAGACACTCGTCATACAAGGAAAAAAAAAGGAGAAATGAATAGCTTTTATCAGAAGTACAGTCTCCTCCCACTATGTCCATTTCTGTCTGGCTATCCCATTAAGCACTTTGACATAGCACGTCCTTCCTGAAAACTCCATAGTCATTGTTGGCAAAATAAATCAATGAATTTTGCCCTTGTTTGACCCCATATCATATCATATATATTTTTTTCTCTCTCCTACTTTCAACCACACAATCTTCCATTAAATAATATTACACGTAAACCAAAAACTTTTCCTTTTTTTCAACCACACATTCTCCTATAAAACAGTATTCCAAATACTATATCTTGAAAAAAAAAGGGGGCCCAAACATAAGCTTTGTTTCTCTCCAAATTCCCACGGCCTTATGAAAATTTCATCCGAGCCATTAATAGTTTACCATTTCAATCACTACCAACCTATAGAACCAAAAATCCATTCACAGGTGTGCAATTTACCACCCACGACTACTTGTCTAGCCTGCTTCACTCAATGTCTTGGTATAAACTAACGCACCCTGAGTACCCATTCCAAATGTAAATTTTTCCCTCAATCTCACTGCTCTAACCACAAGATACAGACATACGCATGCAAAAGAAACAGGAGGTACTTGAATGCCCTGGTGCCTTGTCCAGCGTTTTCCTCACCACACATGAAAAATTACTGATGAAGCTCAACCCAGCCTTGATCAACCCTATGAAATTTTAGTACAAGGCACCTAACAATCTAATATGTTAAATGAACAACCACTTCAAAAACTCTCATGTTCCTTAAGATTGAAAAGTTAAGAAATAAGAGAGTCAAACAGTACATGCTCTCCAATAAAAACTAGGAATTAAACCAAATGATCAGGGGAAAATGCTAGGAATGCAGCACGCCAGCAAGGAAGATGACAGGGAGTTATAAATTAACATTGATATGCATCAGTCTCGGCATAATTTGAGTGGTGAAGAATAGTACATACATGACTATTGAATGATCAACAAGGTAGTCTGAACCTTCTTCGTCTGTCTTCATATAGTACACTCGATAAGCACGCGCAGCTTTCTTAATTTCATCCGAGCTACCAGTTAACCCAATCAACTTTGGATGAAATTCTGCATGGTGAAGTGTATCGTTATTAAAACATAGACTTTCAGCTGGGATGATCATGTAAAGAACAAGTCAGAATCACATTTGAAGATTTACCTTTGACATACTCACGAACTTGTTCAACGGTATCTCTTTCTGGATCAACTGAAATGAAAACGGGCACCACTTCCATTCCAGATTTTTCTTCTATAAATGTAGAAGAAAAGAAACCAAGTATTTTAGCAAAATTTCACCATGCATAAATCAATGCAAGAACAAAGTTAAGGTAAACATGTTTAAATCAATCCTAGATTAAATGCTACCATGAACAGATGAAAACCCACACCGTTGTCAGTCAACAAGCAATATTTCAACCACTTCCATCACAATGCCCCATGCTCATAAAGATGGTATCACAATGACAACCAAACCAGTAAAACCAAGAAACTTACTTATTTTATCAATTGCAGCAGCAAGCTTTTGTAGCTCATCTGGGCATATATCAGGGCAGTGAGTGAAGCCAAAATAAATCAAGTTCCATTTCCCTACGAAGTTCTTATCAGTTACAGCTTTCCCATTATGGTCGATGAGGTTAAATGGACCCCCAATAGCTGCTTTCCCAACAGAGGGTCCCTGCCTCACAGCATTTGAAGCGCTATTTATTCCTGCAAAACATAAGTTGTGTAAAACAACTAAAATTCATTATGGAAGTCCATTAACAGTAAATGGAAATACAGTACTTATCATCTAATTCACAGCCAGCCAGTAGTGCAGTGGTGATTGAGTGTGGTGTTTATCTCTCGCAGAAGTTGTTGTAAGTTAATTAAATGGTTACCATTTTAAAAAGGAAAATACATTTCATTCCAAATTGACTTAGTTTTTTCGTTGGAACAAACAACATTTCCCATTGACTAATTTCTCGTGGCATACCAAAGACTGGGAAATGCCAAAAAAAGGACGAAGAAAGAAAAGTTCGGAGAAACAAACAAAACCTTAGAGTGGATTAGTGGAACACTTTAAGGAATAACTAGACAGCCTCAGAAATTTTAGACTAGATGGCATCAAACACCATCATGGATGCCATAAAGGTCCTCTCTTTTCATGTACAAAGAAAAAATAACAAAAAGGTTAAGCTCAGACAATGAAATACCAACGAGAAACCATATTCATAAATACATGTCTATAATAACCAACACCACCTCAGATATGTTCTCCACTCATAATCGAAGAGCACACAAATCTTACAGCATTGCTTCTTCTCCATCAGATTTATTCAATTTAATTACTCCCTCAACATCCCCCCCACCCCCAACCCAAAAAAAAAAAAAAACCTTTTCTCCAACTCCAACAAATCGAAGTGCAGAGTTTGTTGTGGCAGCGTTGAACCATAATGGTGTAAATTTAGGCAAAGGATTTAATCACACTTTCAATCAAAATTAAAATAGCATGTTGTGATTGCTGAGGAATAGTTACTACCAGATATTTCAATGCAGCAATGAACGAACAAAGTGACAAAAAAAGATTCACGTAGTAGAGCTTGAACATATTGAAGCTAAGGCTTAGCTAGTTGTTGATGACGATCGAATGAATAACTGCAGTCAAAACAACTTAAATAGCTATAGCTATCATTCCCATGGTTTAAAAAGACAGTAATGAGGTGCGCCTTGAAGTCCGCCTCACCGTGAGGCGCATGTAGTATGATTCGAGATGATATTTTTGAGGCTAAAAATATGAGGCTTAAGCCTCTAAATCTGAGGCGCATGCCTCATAGAGCATGAGGCATTCGCTTCATTTAAAACTTGAAAGGACTCTTCTTAAAAAAGAAAATAGCTCATTTAAAAATATATTTTGGGCCCAAACAAAACAATAAAATACCTAGAAAATTAAACGGCAATCAGAAATTAGAGGACCAAAAATGGAAATTCAAAAGTCAGCCTTAAAAAAAACTAATGGCTATATATCCTATTTATTATATGCTCCAACTTTGATTTTTTTGTATTTTTGTATTATTTTATAATTCTTTTATTTAGATTTTTTTTTTTTTTTGTGAGGCTTACGCCCCGCCCCGCCCCGCCTCATAAAGAAAAATCGCCTCAATACTTAGTTTCGCATTTTTAAACCTTGATCATTCCTAAAAAAAAATTATCTTCTTCTTAACTGAATTTTGCTAGGTCAAACAACATTGTAATAAAACAGTAAACAGTATATGAAACTAATCCTACAATAAAATCACACGAATTCGACCAGAATGATTTTTGAATAACAATAAGACCCCACGACCTGTCTCTTTGGCACTCGTACCCTCTTATCCAAACTCCAATAGGTCCAATAAAAACCAGTTAGCATTTCACTAAATCAGATCATAACTTGAAAGAAAATAAGCAAAATCATCAAAACAGATTTCAAAATCAAGAAATAACCAGAAGCCTCCATGGATGTTCAAACTATAGGTATATACACCACAACTCACCATAGTAATCTAACCTTCAATGTGCCGCTTCTTTTCCCTGTCATAGTAGTAAACCAATCCCGCTCCCGTGCAAAGAAGCAAAAAGAAGCTCATCCACGAAACAGGCTGTTTCAGTGGAAGTTCAATCAACCATCAATTCACCAATGTAACGAAGATCAGAACTCGTTAAATCCAAAATAATTAAAAAATCAACTAAAAATGTATCAGTTCCACTGGCCTTTCCAGCTAACAAAACTATTTTTGATAATAGAAAAACTACTAAAATCCCAGAAATGGGGGAAAAGAATTACCCCACCACGAACAGGCTTCCCTTGTGATCCACCAGAACTCTTGCCATCATCACTGTTTCCAGAATTACCCTCCGACGATCCACTAGCCGATTTTCCAGCTCCAGGCGCATTTGAATTCGATGGATTAATACCGCTACCAGTAGCAGTCGTGCACAAAAATCTGAAATTGATTGCAGCAAAAGGTGGGTACTTTCCGTATCGATCATCTCGGCAAAAATCAGCGGGGAAAATGCGGGAATTTTCGGGAAGGCTGTGGTATGAGGGTTTACTGAAACGCCATTGGGCAGTAAGGGAGCCATAGAAACTGCGAAGACGTAAACTTCGAGAAATTGATGAAGCCATTGCTACTGTCAGTGGAATACTTCGCTTGAGGTTTTGGGATTACTACTCGTTCCAAAAGGAAAAACCCTATTGCGAGGGTTTATCTGTGGGCTCTAGTCTGTTTGGGGATTATTCTTTAGGAATTTACACAAATAGCACCTTAAAGAGTCGAATAACAATTGTATCAATATTGTATAGGCTTTTGTTTTGGGATGGCAACCAAATGGCTCGAGTGAGACGAGACAGGACGAGGATGATAAATTTTACCATCCTTATTACTTTTAAGTATGTTTCAGAAAATGCATGTTTCAGAAGTTCATATACAATTACGTTTTGGAAGTTTACAAACGATTTATATTATAAATAGATTAAAAAAAAAAAAAAATTGTTGAATATTTTAGTACTTATGAATCTCGTAAAACCCGTGAATAAAAAGTAACTTAAATATTTGTAAACAATTTATTAACATGGGCCGAACGTAGGCTAAATAGAAACTCTAAACATGCAAATTCTTCGGGTAAAAATAATATTGACATAAAATATTTGAATTCCAAGTTAGGATAAATGGTGATTTAGCTTACTTTGCTTGATGTTGATTGTTGGGTCTCTATATAAAATATTAAAATATATATACTGATAATTAAAATATAAAAAAAAAAATTGTTACTAAATAAAAAAATTAAAAATTAGTTCCTCGCAAATAGTAAAATAACAAATGAACAAAACTAATTTTAATATGTGAAGATTGCATCTTCCAAGAACCATACATCGCACAAATTACAATGTACTCAATGTGCACAAGGTCTTTATATTTCGATTTCCATTTAATTTATAAGATTTTATCAGAGTGTACCTAACCAAACAAGTCATATATATAAAATAACTACATAGAAACCTCCAAAAACATCATTAATATAAGAAATTCCAGCTTTTCATCCTCCTCATGTGCTCATCAGCATTATCGCCATTGCCATGAAAGCCACTGGTTCTTGAATGACTATAGTCTATAAATACAAAATAAAGCAGCTTCCATTAGACAATGCTAATTTTACTACAAAAATGAGATTGATATAAGCAACACAGTTTTAAATAGTAAATTCAATATTATGCAGGTAATATCTCCCTTTCCCCCCCAAAAAAAAAAAAAAAAATATGCGTCCCTTGCCCCATATTTTCAACTATACCTCCTCCCATTAAAATAATTTTGTATGTGAACCTATAACTTTCCCCTACTAGAAGTAGACTTCCCCAAGTTGTCTTTCCACAATGAAGGTCATCTCAAAAATGGAAGAGAGATTCATATGAGTAACATGGATATCAACTAGATAGACTAAATCAGAAAACATGACCTCAATCCTTCATATGCGAAAAAAGAATGGCTATATTTCATGACCATGTATCGTTGTACGAAAATATGCAACCAGAATATAATTATAATAGATTGAACACTTCCTCCATAAATTAACTATGCACAAAAAGAACAATAGATGTTTCTTCATATACATTTATTTTTCCTTTTCGTTCGAGGGAAGCGATATGAATATAACTTGTTGCAACCGATCATCGTTAATAGAAGTAGTCATTAAGCCAGCCATGCCTCATTGGCACAAGCATTACAAAGAAGAATAGCACCTCAGACAGTATTGTTTGTAGAGTAAAAATGTGGTCATCTCCACAATCATTACAAGCCTACGAAGTCATCATCGACAACCATTTATTTTAAAAAATCCCCTAAACACCAAATACAGAGTTCAATCATCTGCAGACCAGAATACAGATGCAAAAAAAAAAAAATGGCTATATTTCATGACCATGTATCGTCATACGAAAATATGCAACCAGAATATAATTATAATAGATTGAACACTTCCTCCATGAATCAACTATGCACAAAAGGAACAATAGATGATTTTTCATATACATTTATTATTAGCAGCAACAAATATTGACAGTGGAGAAAATAAGGAAGAGGAATGTTAAGAAAATAAATCAAGGGATGATTATGGATAACTTGCATTATGAAGATTTGCACAAAAATAAATGATGGAGGAAATCAAGGAATCATTGAGACAAATTGATCAAAATGATTGATGACGATATGCTTAATTTTAGTAATTGTTATTTATCTTCTCATATTTAGTTGCTTAATTTTAGGAATTGTTATTTATCTTTTCATATTTAGTTTATTGAGTTGTACTATAAATATGTGATTTCTCAATGAATAAAATAAAAACTCCTATTTCTATCATCTTCAGAATTTCTTCTTGGTATCAGAGCAGGTTCCAAGCTTCCGCTTCCGGCGAGCGGCCTAGTGCCGCTTGTCCGGCCAATTTTTTCATCTTCCTTTTTCTTCTAGTTTTTTTAAAAATAAATGTTCGTCCATCAATGTTTTTTTTCCTTGTCTTCATGATCTCACTTTCCTACACATAACAATTTGATTCTTACTTCTCTCAAGTTATCTTCCACCATATATATCATTCAAGATCCAGACAATACAAATCAATATCCTACCCGCACCAAATTCAAAAAACACAACAACAACAAAAATTCATACCACAAATCAACGTATGAATTCATTGTCTATCAAAAGTCCAAATCATCGAAACATTCTCTGAACAAACTCTTAGAGACACAACCCATGCAATATGGGATACACAAGATTCGCAAAAAAAAAAACAAGCGAATTCACACCACAACATGTCCAAAACAACTTTCATTTTTTGCAACAAACTTTGCCTCCAACCCCGGCAAAGTTTGAGGGAGGGTATTAGCAGCAACAAATATTGACAGTGGAGAAAATAAGGAAGAGGAATGTTAAGAAAATAAATCAAGGGATGATTATGGATAACTTGCATTATGAAGATTTGCACAAAAATATATGATGGAGGAAATCAAGGAATCATTGAGACAAATTGATCAAAATGATTGATGACGATATGCTTAATTTTAGTAATTGTTATTTATCTTCTCATATTTAGTTGCTTAATTTTAGGAATTGTTATTTATCTTTTCATATTTAGTTTATTGAGTTGTACTATAAATATGTGATTTCTCAATGAATAAAATAACAACTCCTAATTCTATCATCTTCAGAATTTCTTCTTTTATTTTTCCTTTCCGTTCGAGGGAAGGGATATGAATATAACTAGTTGCAACCGATCATCGTTAATAGAAGTAATCATCAAGCCAGCCATGCCTCATTGGCACAAGCATTACAAAGAAGAATAGCGCCTCAGACAGTATTGTTTGTAGAGTAAAAATGTGGTCATCTCCACAATCATTACAAGCCTACGAAGTCATCATCGACAACCATTTATTTTTAAAAAATCCCCTAAACACCAAATACAGAGTTCAATTTTCTGCAGCCCAGAATACAGACAACGGAATTTGGAAAAGCATAAATAACCCTATGAGTTTGACAAATTAGCAGATGAGATCTTTTCATTAATCAAACTTGAAAATAAGGTTACTTATTTTGACAGGTAAGAGTTATTTATACAATAAGCAATGCGTTTACTTATAAGAAAAAGTAGCTTATACAAACTCTAATTTCCTATGGTCTTCCAAATAATGGATAAATATTTCTCTATGTATACTTTCCCATTTATTGCTATAACACAAGCATTGCAAAGAAGAATATAGCCTCAGACTGTTTTTTGTAGAGTAAAAAATGTGGTCATCACCACAATCATTACAAGCCTACGAAATCATCATTAGCATCCATTATTTGTTTCCAAATGACGGATAAATAATTCTACATATAATGACAATGGTACAAGCTTATACTCACCATCACAAAAAGATAAGTGTAGCAGTAAAAAAGCTATTTTTCTAGCTGAATGTACGAAACAAACAAGAACATCAAGTGCAAAATGTTGAACTGAATGGACGAGCCTCAGACCGATAAAATTGGATTAAAAAATAAATAAATTGTGGTCATCTCCACAATCATTACAAGCCTACAGAGTCATCATAGGCACTCGGAAAAAGAACAATCACTGGTAAATGTTTGATTGCAATCAAATGAAATCTTACATTAAATTTTCTTATAAAAATATGAGCTAATTAGCATAAATGAAGTAATTTGGCCATTGAGAATGAGCTCATTCCCACCTCCAGCCATGCTTTAAAAGAAAGGAAAATTAGAAAGATACTAGAACTATCAAAATTTCACGATTTCTCATCCAGAAAATGAATATTGTTGAGATCAGATTTACTTTACTTGAGAGGTAATTGGCTGGATAAACCCTAGTTCTGGATTTTCGAGGATATCTGAATTGAACGCACGGCGGCCGAAGGGACTTCAATTTGTGTTTTTATTTTGAATCCCCAATAGCCGATTCGAGCCGGCCCACCATGTTTGATGCCCAACTCGGCCCGTGAACAGGCCTGAATTAGCCGGGCGGACCGGCCCAAGGACACAATAACTTTCCTCAATTGCACTTGTGCCTACACATTTCTTCTTTTCTTCAAAGTGATTTAAATAAAAGATATATTTGGGGATTTGAGTCTTGAAGGATAGGAACTAATAAACTAATTCAAAAATATAAAAGGAGATACAATTGGAAGGAGATAATGAGAAGGGAGATTTCCCCAAGTCGTTGCTTTGGACAGAATTGCATATAATGCGTGTATTTTATAGGGACAAAAGTCCTATAGTACATACTTAACGACAACATCACTGAAGTCAAGAACAAATGGCTCACGATATGGGTAAATGTTTCGACAATAGTGCATACATAGCCGGATAGTAAAATTTAATTTTTATTTAAAAAATTATTGAACCTTATTTAATTTTTAAGGTGGTGACGGTGGATGGGATGGGATGGGATGGGGTGGTGGGGAAGACGATGAAAAAATATTTCAATTTTTTTTTTTTAATTTTACTTAATTTTTTTAATTGTCTTATTTTGGAAAAATATAAAGTTACTATTTTACCCTTCATTTTATTAATCAAATGTAGTTTGACTTTTTTTTTACAGATAAACTAGTGATCATCTGGACGAAAATTGTCTAGAGATCCTTCGGACGCACAAAAATGAAATGTTTTAGGACCAACAATGCTACAAAATAAAAAGGTTAAAGTAAAAGTTGGAACAATGTGAAAGATTTGGGGACTTTGACTACAATAATCCTTAAAAACAAAAGTAAAATGACTCTTTAGAAAGGAACCTTAACCTATTATCCATGTCATCCAACAAATAGGATATTATATACCAGCAATTCATTCTTTATACAAAAATTTCCTAAGTACATGAAATTTCTACAGATTTTACATAGGATGCTGATGTGGCAGCATTCTGTCCATTTATATTTTATTTGGGCACACATGTATTTTAATCATGTCCATTGAATTTGAATTTCTGTATAAATTCTCTGTACCCATAACACTATTCTTCTTGATGAAGGGCTTGGATTCACCAAACAAATCAAATATGGATCCACATCTTAAACTGTCAACACTCAATCAAAATTCAACTACCAACCATCATTACCCAATTTAACCTCTCTCTCTATATAAAAACTCTTCCAACTCAACCAATTTATTAAAACTCAAAAGTGAATAATCAAGAGGGGGTAAATTTGTTTTTAAAACTTGTCAAAAATTAATTCAAGCTTTAATGTAAAAGTTAATGAAACAATTAAACAAATATGCACAAATACAAAACCAAATAAAAACAAGTAATGAGCACAATGTAAAATCGGTAAATTAATCTAAATTCAAGTAAGTAAAAACTAAATAGATAAATTTAAATAATAATCTCAAATATGAAAGTGATAAGTAAAAGAGAGAGATGATGCAAACGATATAATTGTAGAGGTTCGATTCAAAACAATGATCTACGTCCTCCGGCATGAGCAAGACTTTTTCACTATGTTGATTGACTTATAGTGCAATCCAATCCTTTACAAAGCTTCTGGTGACTTACAAATAATGAGCACCGATCCTTGTACAACGTTGAATTTTACGGGATCTCAACACGACCCACACTATTAAGCTTTACGGGACCCAATGTAAGTTCAAAAAATCTTCTCAAGATATATCTATATTTTAATGAATGATTGTAATAAATCAAGTACTAAAAGAGAAATGAGAAACTTTGATTGATATGATAATTTTACAAGTTTGACTCAATCAATCAAAGTTTACAATATGAAGAAGTAGAAAAACTTATGCAATGTAAGTGCAAAGATCTTCTTCAAAATTGTTTATATTATTATGGAGTACTTAGTATATGTGTCTTCATATACCATCTGCATTGCACACACTATAATATTATTAGTGAGACTCAACCACGTATGTGAGATTTGAGATAATAGTCATATCTTAGTAAAATGACTTTGAACATGAATTGACCTTATTTATTAGATCTAATCTCAAGTTTATTCCCTGTAATAAAAAGCTCAATATCTTATATTCTTATTCGGAGCCTATTTGACTCGAGCAATTAAGTTTAAGGGGTTTCTTATAACCTGGTACCTATGGTCAACTAACTTGGGTTAATCGGCCTAAAACTAGCTATAGAGATCATCTTAGTCGCTTAAAGAAAAATGATCTGCACTTAAAATGTAAAAAATATGACGAGTTTAAAAATATTGAGAGATATGAAAAATTTATGTATGTTCAAAGTCAAGAGGAGAAAAGAAAAATATCCATATAAAATTAGCTTTTATTTAAAGGTTCTAATGTGCTTTAAATGGTTTAACTTTCATAAGGAGAAGAATAAATTTGTTGACAGTGATGTTTAGAGTGTCCATTGTCACAAAATTAAGGTATGTAGTCCTGCTTACAAATGATTTGTGACATTTTACACATTTGAGTCGCTTATACAATTTACTCAATGTTAACTTGAACTGAGTACGTGGGAAGGTTTATTGATCATTGATTATGTATGTGCATGCTATCAACTGCATATTTTGAGTTATTGTATATTGATGTTAAAAATACTTTTTGATATTGATCCATTCGTCATTTGTGATAAAAAGGGGAAGAGTGATTATTTCAATAGGGGGGTAGGATTTAGAAGGAGAGAATATATCATCTATATTATATCTTTATACCTTGAGAGATAACTGAATGTTAGGGGGGGTGAAATGACTGATTGATTAAAGTTTGCAGTAAGGGGAAGATTGGTTAGTTTCATTGCATGCCATATCATAATGCATAGTTATTTGATTAGTTTCATTGCATTCTATATCATAATGCATAACTGTTTGAGTTTTTGATGTTTTGTAATATTAATGTTTCGGTTGGTGTTTTGATTGACATTAGTATTACTTTTCATTGTAGCATGCTTATTTATGATCATGTGACTGTATTACTGTATTTCCTATATCACGTACTTTTACACTTAGTATTTGAGTTGTTGATTTCATAAAACAGGTTTAACAAGAATGCAAAAAACAGAGTTTGAGTAGATTAGATTTTTGTGTTTTTACTATCTTAACTTTAATTGTATAGTTTGTCATAGAATGCCAAAGTGAGAGTTTATTAGGTTTTATGTAATTGGTCATTTTGTGAAAAAAGGACTTAAATAAATATGTTGTAGAAAGTTAAGGAGTTAGTTGCAATATTGTATAGTTGAGTTAGGTAGGTTAGGGTTCGAGATCGGAATAAAGAAATAAGAAACGTCGCAATTCGCTAACCTATCACCTGGATGTAGTTCGAGCGACAAAAACAAAAATTCCATCGTTTGCCTGCCACCCGTGTCTTGCTCGAGTGACATACTATCGTCTGCCTGTCGCCATCCCTGCGCTCGAGCGACAATTATGTATGGAAAACCCTACTTCGCATTTTTGAAGAGTTTTACATGGCCCAAACTACTCAATTGCTTTCAACTATAAACACCCAATGTCTTGCACAAAAATTGGTGTGGTTGTTCATTGTGCCTTTTTTTTTTATAACACATTCATAACATTCTTTAAAGATCCAAGAGCTCGTTCCTGTATTGATTCAATCCACTTACTCTTAAGATTATACAATCGCAGACTGGGGGAAAAACATTGAATCCATTAAATCCAAAACACATACTTTCTAAATACCCTTACGAAGATACTTTCTCAATTGAACTCATATGCTGTTGAAGATTGAGAGATGTTAGACTACAAGTGCAGGAAGAATACAAGAATTGATCATTCTTGGTGATCCACTTGGAAGAGACAATTGTTGGAGATCGGGAATTGGTGGTTTCAGCGGGATTTTGTATGTTATAAGAAGTAGATTGGAAAGTCTAGTGGAGTTGGCTAGACAACATCTAACTATAAATTCATATTGTCTATAATGGAGATAACTGACTTAGTTCCGAAATTTTTACCTAGTTGAATTTCTCTGTCAACATATCTGATTTTATTTACTGCTTTCTTATTACAAACCAAGACAATTCAATTTAGGATAATTGGACGGTTTGATTAACCATCTAGAAACAATTAAAAAGTGAATTGTTGCTTTTAATTATGTTAATTTCGCATGTAATGTCAAACTAAATAGATAATCTGGACCCATCTAGGAAACTTTCAATTGGTATCTAGTAATTTTCAAAATGCATTTTTTTTAATATGTCCATATCCAATCAACATATGCTCAACCACATCAAATACTTCACTTTTCTCATCAACACAAGAAACTTTACTATATAATTTCCCAGTCAGCTCCTTCTGAAATTCTTTAAACTTTGAATTGGTGTATGTACTTTGAAATTGCTTTTCTATTTCAAAATATGTTACACATGGAATCCATGTAGCAAAAGAGTGAAAATCATCACAACTCTCCTTTTCCACCTTGCTTCTTAAAGCATTATTATATCGCTCGACAATTTGCTTAAGCGTTGTCTTTGAATTTGCATAATCATCAAAGAATGCATTCATACTTTCACTAAGTTGTGTGGTTAACATACTAGCCCAAAATGTGTCCTTCACAAATGCAGGAACCCAACGATGCCTCTCTTTATTCAAATTACCTAACCACACGTTTTCATGGATATTAAACTCATTAATAAATTGCTTCCACTTTACTACAAATTCTTGTTTCTTCAAAGATTCATATACAACATTATGCAACAAATTTTTTATGTTTTCGTATGACCTATAGCCTTTTTACCGCTTCGGTACTTTTTTTAATTATATGCCATAAAAACCAACGACGTCGAGTGTTAGGAAACACAATCTCAACTGCTTTTAGCATTGCTTTATCTTGATCTTAATTATGGCACTTGGTGCTCGACCAGCCATACATACTTGCCAAGTATGAAATAACCAAATAAATGTAGTAGTGTCCTCGCTTGATAATAACTCACATCCAAGTAAAATTAATTGTCCATGGTGGTTCATACCCACAAAAGGTGCAAATAACATGTCATATTTATTGGTCAAGTACATTGTGTCAAATGTAACAACATCACCAAATTCTTCATAAGTTGTCCTACTTCTAGCATCGGCCAAAAAATAGGTTCTTGATTCGAGCATTGTCATCTATATCCATCATATAAAAAAGCTTGAATTCTTTGATTGCATTCGAACAAAATAGTTATGGATTACTTTAGCATCTCCAGTACCAAAACGTAATCATCTTTTCTTATCAATGTAATTCCTACAATATTTTTCAAAAAATGAAACATTAACATGACCCCTGGCTACTACAACAAAGGTTGATAATTCTTTGCTACTCCAATCCCAGCTCGATCATTTAATTCAAGTTTTCTTTGAGTGCCTGTACTAATTCCTCAGTTACATGAGTAAAATCGTGATTTTTGCGGACTCAGCCCATGATTGTGCTCAAGTGTAATAGAATTAATCTTGCACTTCACATCTTCAAATACAGTAGCATTAACCTTAGCTTTACACCCTATGTTTAGTGGATTACGATTAAGGTAATTTTGGTTTTGAGAATTTGAGTTTCCAGCTCGAGAACACAATAAATAAACAAATCTTAAAGTACCATCTGTCCATGATGATTTCTATAAAATTCCGAATCATTCTTGCTCCCCGTATTGCTTATAGTACTCGTAAAGGTCGTCCAATGAATCAAAGTACGTTCCAACTTTCGTTGCTTGCATCTCGAACTCTTTATAACTTACAAAAAGGCAAACACTAATTACTAACAATACCAAATTATTAATATAAACACAATGATGGAAATAAAATTTTCAAAGACATGAATGAGAGCACACGTATTTAGAAGAAATACATGTATTCAGTAAAAGTTTATTTATAATACTTGCTGATAGTGTTTAGTACAAATAGGCAGTGTTTAAAATTTTGGGATTTGAGTCATTGTTTTCATATTGAAATCAGGAACAATTACAGACACTGAATAGTACCTACAGCTACAGGAGCTTTAGTTTTCATAAAATTCACATCTTATAATCATGAAGAATTAGAGATAAATGAGAACATTACTCCCGAGACACTGGACAATATTTTCACTATGCTTAATTTGTCATGTCTGCTTCAGCCATAACGCCTGATGTGGAATCAGAACTTGTTCTTTTTTCGTGAATAATGGGAGAGGAATATGAGAGGGAGGGGGGAGGAATCGGTTTCAAGAGAAAGAAATGTGATGGACGGGGTTGGTTGGAAAGGTGAAAGGTCCTAAACAAAAGATTTTTTTAATAAAATATAATACCACCTAGCGGGGATGGATCCAGCCGCTCGAGTGAGCTAGGGCGGAGCATCGAGTAGAACCGTCCAATATAACGAGATTGTTTACTAATATTTAATTAATTCATATTAACAGAACCTCCAATTAGTATATAAATACACTAAAGCATAAAAATCATATACATATGAAAATATAGTTCAATACAATCCACAAACCCTTCTTAAGGTGCCGCAGATAGAGCCACAATCGGATTCGAACAGTGATGGATCTAGGACTGGAGGTCAGATAGTGCGACCGTTGATCGTTGACAGTTAACGACCATAATATCAAGATTGTATATTAATATTTAATTAAATAATATTACAAATTACTCAGTCTATATGTAAATAGACTAAAACATAAACTCCAAATTTTCATAAATGTAAATCACAAATTAAACTATCACCAAGTTTAAGTTTCCAATTTCCAACAACTTATTATTTATCATACAAATTCCCCAGTTTATCATTATCATTGATCACAAATCATATTTACAGTCCACAGATATCAAATATTCTCAAATTAACAAATTTTCAATTTTCACAAATCATAAACCTAACATTCATCAACAAAATCCCCAAAAATTTCAAATTCTCGAATTCACAAAATCCTCAATCCTCAAAAATCAAAATCCCCGTAGTCAACAACTACAAACACATACATAACTCATAAAGCAAAAATCATAAATAAAAAATAAAAAAAATGAACTAAAATCTAGAAGAACAAAAACCAAAAAAAAAGAAAAGAAAAGAGGTAGTAGATTCACTGACTCACAACAGCAAAAGCCAATGATGAAGATCGAAGGAGAGGCTAGACATTGACGGTCGACAACAGACCACATCATCATAGGGTAGGGGCTAGGTGTGAGACTTCTAGAGAAGGATTGAGATTTTGAGAATAGAGATAGCAGACAGAGTTTGCACAGGAGTAATGCTATTTAGCCTCACTGGAGTTACAACCCCAGTTTAGGTGACATTAAATGATTGCTGAAATTAAATAAGTCATTTAATTTTACATTTTATTTAGCCTATCATCTAACGCCACTTAGACTGGAGTTGCAATTTCAGTGGAGCTACATAGCATTACTCTTTGCACAATTGCATTGCTGATTTTGTTTTTCATTGCAATTGAAATTCATTTGGGGGTCTGATTCAACAAACCAAGCGATCCCATATAAGATTGGACATTGAGCCATTTTTTTTGTTTTTTTTAAAAAAAAAATCAAGAGGCCCAATAACAAAAAGGCCCACAAATTACAATTAAAAACAAAATAAGGCCCAAGAACTTTGCTTTCATCTTCAACTTCATCTCTGCATTTTCTTATTCAAGTTTTCTACAGGCAGTGGCTCTCAATCGGCGATGGTGACTCTAACGAAGCTCGCACGAGCGGTCACGTCATCTTGTCGGGTGTTGGCTCCGCCACTGCCAACTAGATACTCCACTTAGGTTGCCAGATCATCAGTGTTTCATGATTATACTGACAAATAATATTACTCTTTAAATACAATTCATCTCTCCATTTATGATGATCTATCATTTAAGAGCACTTAATAAATGGTTAGACCATGCTTAACACCAACGAAACTAAACTGCATTACTCATATGTCATACTTGAGCTAAATGTTGTAAATTCATTAAGAGTGTGTTTGATAGGCATTATTTGGGAAAAATGAATTTTGAAATAGTGATATGATGGGAAATGTGTGGTTGAAAAAGAAGGAAAAGTTATTGATGTCATGGAAAATATTATTTTATTGAAGAATGTGTGGTTGAAAATGAGTAGAAGAATGAGAATGAAAATGAAAATGGGAATCAAACGGAGCCTAAGTTGCTAAAGATAAGATTCAACTTAATACAATATTTTGGTCCCAAATGTTTCTAATGTTTTTGTATATGATTTTAAGTCAAACTTCTTGATTCAAGAAAGGAACAAATAGAGGAGTTATTTTATATTTATAATTTTAATTAAATCTAAACGTGAATTTTTCTTATATATTATTGAATTAATTTGTTTCATATAGACCCGCTCCTAAGTGTCATCCCATTTTAAGGTAGAAAAAAAATATATAGAAAAGGTAGACTACCCATCACAAAAGTTTATTAGTTGGAAGATGAACTTTTTCCTTTTACTAATATGTTTTTATTTTTGTAAGTTAGATTCATTTGCATTTTTTGAAATGATTTGGGACTCTGACTGTAATTATATTTGTTTTCTTATTATTTATTTTTATTTATTTATTTAAAGAGGATGATAAATTTGTTATCTTACAACACCTTATGGAGAAAGAAGATGAAAATTTTGTATTCCACAAAGTTTGACTAAAAATTTAGCTCCAAAATAAAAGGTTAGAGATATTGCACAAAATAGGTAAACTTTAAGGGTGTTATGCCAATTATCTAGTGATCTAGATTTCCATTAATGCAAAGAGGAAATAACGTATATAAAGAGAAATTCAACGTAAACTACGTCAATTCTTAAAGAAGTTGAAGAATGAAAAAAGGTATTGATGAGAAACGTGTGGTTAAAAAATGCATTTCCTTGTTTGAGCTCCATTCTTGTCAAAAAAAATGTATTTTTGAATAGTGTATTGATGATAAATATATAGTTAAAAAATAAATTTTTTTTTGAATTTATGTGTAATATTATTTTATTAAAAAATGTGTGGTTGAAGTGAGGTCAAATTACTGTTAAGAGAATGTATTTTGATTGAAAAAATGGGGTTTTTTTTTTTTTTAACCTAATCCTTTACTTACTACTCATAATAGGAAAAAAGACCACATTTGTGAATTTTTATAATCACGCGGAATCCACGTGCACTATGAGTGGACGACAACTTTGGATACATTTCATTTAGTACAAATGAAATTGTCCTATATCCAATTTGAGAAATCCCAAATTGGATAAGACAGAGCGAGGCAACTCTGTTAATTTTGTACATGTATTTTACGTCAATTAAGGACCAAGGTATCCCAAATTTGAAAATTTAGCGATCAATCTATCGAGTGACAAAAACTTAACACCTAACTTGCTATTGTACCACAACTTGAGAAATGTCCACTGCAATTTTTTTCCTCTGTTTTTTGATTCTCCCGTTACATGCACAAACAACCCTCAATTCTTCACCCTCTTTTCTCTCGCCTTTTCCAATTCATACAATTCTTTCAATCTATGGATTAATCTGTTAATAATTACTGAATAAATTTTAGATCGCATAATTTATATACTGAAATGGCTTCAGTTTCTTCAAGCCCCCGAACTGTAGAGGAGATCTTTAAAGATTACAGCGCTCGTCGTGGTGGAATCGTTCGTGCTTTAACTGACGGTACTTTGTATATTCGATGCATACTTACAAGAACATGGAAAATTAATTTTTGTAAATATTTAATTCACCGTGGAATATTGTTTTCTTTTTTTTTCTTTTTTTTGTTTTTACAGATGTGGATGAATTTTACGGGCTCTGTGATCCAGGTGTTTAATTTTTTAATTTTACTTTTTACTTCGTTTTTTTTACATGTCAATTTATTGTTTCATGGACATCAGATTTGACCATTTGAGTTCGACTATGATTGTTAAGAGAGTGAAAATTGTGAATTTGGGGTTTTTTGATTGATCATGGATTTTGGATAGTTTGAAAGTTAAATTAGCTGCTTTTTGTTAAATCTTGTAGCTTTAACCTTGCTTCCTTTTGGAATAGGGCTATTGTTGACGCTCATCCTTTTTTTGAGCAAATTTATGCTTTTCTTATGCCCTGGAAAATATAATTTTACAGTAAAAAATTGCAAAGAAATAATTTATATATATTTATATTTTAATTTTTCTGTACTGATCTGTTTTCAATGGAACAAGTATTTTCTGCTGGGATTGTTTACTGAGGAAATGATTTGACCTAAAACAGACCATTGTAACTATTATTTTTTACTCTTTACTTGAGGTGGGACATGAGTTTTCTGTTTTTCATTTTTTATGCTAAATTTATTTATGTTAGTTTATTGGGCATTGGAATAAGAATATAAAGTTTAAATGTTGGTTGATCTTCTTGTACCATAAAAAGTAGTCAGAATGAAGCTCTGTCTGTTTCATTATTAAGATCTCTTTTCAGCATACAGTCTTCAGGTTCATTTTCCTTTATCTGTTCATATTTTTTTGTTTTCAGTATATGTAGGTATTCATTTTTTGCTTTTTGGCTTACCAATTTTGCAGAAAAGGATAACTTGTGTCTGTATGGACACTCGAATGAAACTTGGGAAGTAAATCTACCAGCTGAAGAAGTTCCACCTGAGCTTCCAGAGCCTGCACTTGGGATCAATTTTGCTAGGGATGGAATGACCCGTAGAGATTGGCTTTCTCTAATAGCTGTGCACAGTGATTGTTGGCTGCTCTCTGTGGCTTTCTATCTTGGAGCCCGTCTCAACCGAAATGAAAGGTGCATCATATTTTTTTGCTACTTGAAACCAAATGGAATGATTGTTTATCTGTGGAATTAGATTTCTTGGTCATGCATTCTCAGATTGTTTTTGAACTGTAAATTTTTTGAGAAACTTTGGCTTTGAGTCGTTTTCAAGGCTGATTAGGTTCCGCACATTTAGAGACAGAATTGAACTGACTACTGAGAGAACCATGGATGTGTTTCTTCAGTTTATGTTTTCCTTTGTTCATCGAATAGGTCAGTATAAAGATACAATAACGTATTAATTAAGTTCCAAAGTTTTTGAATTTTAAAACTGTAAATCTGATTTACATAATATTGAAGTACATCCTGTATTGAAATTCACATATTGAAATTATTTATTATTACCCAACTCTACTGATCAATATTAACATTAATTTGCTAAAGTATAGAACTTCTCTGGCTTTGCTTTAGGTGTTCTTGTGGCCTTTTGACTGCATACACCTAATTTTGTAAAATTGGAAATGTCACCCAATTGGAAAATTGGTTGTGAGATTTTGGATCCTGAATCAAACCACACACCTGGGTTGGTTGTTTATTAAGTCGTTAAATAAATTTGCTCCGTTCACCCTGGATAACTATATAGTTACTTCTTCTCTAAGAAGTACAAAGACTTGTAAACTTATTGCATACCCGTATTTGATATGATATGCTCGGACACCCTTCGATACTTATCGGTTACGTGTTTTTTAATTATTTTATATTTTCGATGCATATCAAACACCTTAGGATATGTAAAGAAGAAGAGTTATATTGGTTCTCAACTCTTTCAAAACTTATTATATTATTGGCAATTGATGACATTTTTTTGACTTAATAGATAACTATTGTTATTATCAATAACTTATTGAGAATTGATAATATTTGTTAATTAACAAGGAGCACCTATTCTTCTGTGAGAAGGAACAAGATAATTCCACAATGAGCTGAAGAATTGATTTTAATTCACAAAAAATTGCATTTTTTTATTAAGAAAATTAAATCTTTATCCAAGAGGAGAATTCAAATGTGGGACATTACCCTAAACTTATTTGAGTACTTGAAGGCGTCGGGCTATTTGAAGTTGTTAATTTACTATTATATGAGCCAGAGTTGGGAGTGTTATTTTTAATAATAATAAAGAAATTGATGGTGGTGATGTTAAAGAAAATGAAGTTGGGATTACGTATTAGATAAAATATTTTAGTATTTTATTTTATTATTATTGTAAGGTTTCTACTTTAATGTTTTTATAGTAATAAAATTAGAATTTTATATTTAACTTGTGAAAAAAACTACACACACGTATAAATACATATCCGCTTATCCTAAGTTGTGTTAAAAAGTTGTATTTTCATACCTATATCATATCGTATTCAAATTACATATCTTAATACGTGCTTCTTAGCTTCTGCCTATTAGTGCGTGATGATGCTAATATAAGTTGACTTCTAACATGAATTACTTGCAATAAAGTTTCCTTAGTTGATATCATATGTTTTCCTTTTACTTCCCAATACATATAGCTCTCTAATGCTACATGATATTTGTGACAGTATATTATTTGAAGTTGAATTCTACAACTAAATGTAAGCGATCTATGAATATCTAAGACCATGATTGTGAAATAATCATATCAAAGTATAATCTGTGTTACCTGTGGTTGCTGACTATGATGCTCGGACTCGAGTATGGACATTGGATACGGGTATGTATCTAAATGTTGGATCATTTATTTTCTAAAAAGTAGGATACGGGGACATAGTTAAAAAGAGTCTAATTTCGGACATGGGTACGTGGATATATCTTTTAAACTTCAATTTTTTACTAACCCAAGATGTCATTTTGAATATACCAAAATCATTTGTTCACAAAGAAGGAAATGAGTATTGAATAAGGGGTTAAAATGAATAAAATAAAATTTTGGGGTTTAGTTTTCAATTATGGGAAGTTAATTACTAAATATCATATAAAGGGCCTGTTTGGACTGGATTAAAATCTGATTTAAATCTAAGTCAAAGTTAAACAACCAATATTAACCACATCTTTCATGGGTCCCACAATTTTTCAACCATACATTTCAAAAACTTTTATCACAATTTACTAAAAAATCTAATTTTAATCCACACCAACACTCTCAAAATAGAAAATGAGGGACTTGATTTCAATTTGGACTTAGTGGGGCACTAAGTAGTACTATATGAAACCCATTTTCATTTTCATTTTATACAAACAAAAACCTAAACCATCGATACAGCTCTGAGAGGAAAAAAAGAAGAAAAGCAAAAGAAAAAAGAAATAAGAAGGGAAAACCTAGTACCGTCGCCTTTCTCCACCCTTTAGACGGCAGCGGTGCTAGGTTTACAGAGAGCAAAAAGGGGAAAGAAGAAAAAGGAAAGAAAAAGTAGAAAGAAGAAGCAAAAACGTCATGTCCGGTTAAAACTTAGAGGATTCGACACATATCTATACTTATGCACGACACGGGTACTCTGACCATTTCGAAGAGTCCGAGCATAAGAGGTTGTCGAAGTCAGAATAATCAATTAAGTAGAATTTTCCAGGTCTTATGGCTTAGGGGTTATATTAGTATAGTTTGAAGGTACATAAGTATTGTCGGATTATGAGATATTCTTCATAAAGATAAGAAAACGCATAATTATCCTTTTTTTTCTTCATGTTCTAATTTCCTTTCAACACGTTAAGTAACAATGCGGATAAGTGAATTATCTGCATATATTGCACAAACACTTCTACTAGAATAACATGCTTGTGTTTGACACAAGTCGAATACTGACACTTATCGAACACTCTATCATGGTCATTTTTATTTCTTTATCAATAATATTATATATTTTTAACTCAAATTTATTATTAAATAATAAATAGGTACTCTTATTTAAAAGATTCAAACAAGAAAAATTAATAACAAGTATAAAAAAATTATACTATATAAATAAATAATTCTATTAACCTGTCGACGATATGTCATGTCAGTATTTTTTTTTTTTTTTTCGAAAATCGCATGACGACGTGTCCAATATGTATCGTGTCGGTGCATCATAAATGGTGATGATGCAGTTGACTACCCTTGTGCAGAAAATTTCACTAGTTTGTATATATTTGAAAGCTCCGATAGAGTTTTTTTTCCTATTAACGTTAAAAATTTGATAACATCGGAGGTGGTGATGCTAAGTGGGGATGGATACATATTATCTGTTCTGTGACTGCTTAAAATAGTTTTGGTCGTATAAATATGAACATTTCAAGGGATCTCTATGATGCTACATATGTTGCTTGTTCTTATGGACAAAAAGATACAAATGATTTATGGAGTCTATGACATGGTTGTAACTTAATAAAGAAACCAATTTGGGTTGTTACAAAATAGAGAAACCAATTTGGACTGTCATGCGCAGAAACTAAGGTCAGGGTTTGAGTACTATTATGAACACTGTGGTGATAAATGAAGTGCTAACTGATAATGTCAAAAAGAGAACCTCATTGTTATTTGTCAAACGAAGCTAAAAAATCACACATTTTTACTTTTCTGTCATCTTACAATTTTTCATACTATTGGACCATGATTGGCCATTGTTATTATGATGAAGGGAAACTAGATCTGGATAGATCAACATATCTCTGCAGTTGGCTGACTTTAAAATTTAGGCATTGCTAATTTGTCATGTCAGATATATGTATTTGAAACTCTTTCTCACATTGATATTTTTTTGGTCCTGGGTAAGTGAACTTTATCAGATGTGACAACGGAGCGGGCCAAGTCTTTGGAGAGGATAAACTTTAAGTTGTATTTAGCCCAAACTCATCAAAATCTTTGAATTGCTGTATTCAGCTCGCCTTCTATTGATTTATACTTTGTCTACACATGATACAAGGTTGCTTGTAGTGGCAGGCGTACAACTTCTATTGAGGAAAATATACATGAATGAATTATTGCCTTAGTACATACACTTTTAAAAGAATCTTGATAGTAGCAATGGCGCAGCCTAAAATTATCCTTCATTTATGCAAGTCTGATATTGTCACTGGAATGCTTTCTATCTAATTTTTTCCATAATATACCAATAATTTTCCATCTCACTGACCACAAGCTTCGAAAGTGTTTCAAACTCATGATTTTGATGGCACCATCTATATCTTTTGCTTTTTGCAGTCAAACCAACTTTGTAGCAGTACATATATACCCGGGATCTGTCTCTGAATTACAGTTTGGGGGAAGTATGTAGGAACTTGAACACATTGAAATGATTTCAATAAAATTCTTTTACCACTTGCCCTTGTGCATATCATAAGATGTGTAGCCAGGAGTCCAGTGAAGACATAAGTATTCTGAAGTATTGATATTATGTATTTTTGTGTTGATACATGTGTGCAGTTTTTTGCTTGTTTTTGCCCTCATTTAGGACTGCTAAGTTTTAATTAGAGATGAATTACTGGCATCAATTATTGTTAAATGTTTTTACTGATTTTCATTTTGGGATGTGCATTTTCAGAGAGGGAACCACACTTGTGGCCTGTGATTTATTATGAGGATCCATCTAAATATATATATATTTCTTTCTGTTCTTTCAGGAAGCGCTTGTTCTGCTTGATCAATGATCTGCCCACAGTCTTTGAATTTGTGACTGAAAGGAAACCTGTAAAAGACAAGCCAACTGCAGATAGCGGAAGCAGACCTCGAGGCAGCAAAAAGGTAGGGTTGTGTCCCACTATAGATATATTTTTCTCGGATTCTGTTCTTTTTGTTCCTGAAGCAAACCTAAGTTTGGGTGAAGGCACAGTGGAATTAATTTACATTTCAGAAGAAGATTTAGGTACTGATAGTTGTTAAAACAGGGTTTGGCTGAAGCAGTGTATTTTTTGTACCTCAACCTCTTTTAAGGATTTCATTTAGTTTTTGAGCTTTCTCATCATCACGATGTCTGATGGTCTTACACCTTCAATTGATTTAAGCTCAATTCCTTTTGTCTTTGTTTGCAGCGATCTAGTGACGGTCAGGTGAAGAACACCCCCAAACAGGCAGATGAAAGCTACGAGGAGGAAGACGATGAGCATAGCGAAACACTATGTGGAAGCTGCGGCGGAAATTATGATGCAGACGAATTCTGGATTGGCTGTGACATTTGTGAACGGTGGTTCCATGGGAAATGCGTGAAGATAACTCCTGCTAAAGCCGAGAATATAAAGCAATACAAATGTCCATCTTGCACGAAGCGAAACAGGCAACAGTGATTTGTTACTAAATCAAACAAGGATTTGTAGTGTTCATTTGATGCTGACAAATTAGTATAGCAATATCACCTTTCTACTATTTGTAATGGACATCTCTTGTAACAGTTGAATGTGGCGAGGATGAAGTTTGTCTCCTCAATTTCGTGCTTGATTCCTATATTATAAAGCTAGTATAAACGAATTTTTGATTTCTTGAGATATTTTAAATATTATATTGTTTGTATGTCATGTTTCCTTGGGGTCGAAATGTAGAGAAATTTCTCAAGACTTGGGCAGAGAAGTGATAAATGCCTAGATCCATTCCCTCTTTTGGCTTGTATATTTGGGTTTTTCGAAGATTATCATACGGTGCAAGCAGGAAAAATAGGAATGTGGCCTATATATTTTGATGCATGTCTCTGTTGTAATTTTTAGGTTGTTTCACCAGGTGATGTAAACAAGAGAAAATGAGCTTGAAATTTGGGGTATTTTTTCTTGGTTTGCTCCGTCAATTACAGACAGACATATAATGGTATCTTTCCTGGAAATTGCTTTTTATAGTGTCGTTTTATCTTAACAGTCTTTTTAAGTGGAGCAGAACACTATTGCTCATTCCTTGCCTGGCAGGTTTGCAAGGTCACCTGGTTGCAACATGGGCTCAAGTCGGTTGACTGGCGCGTCGAAGGAGCGGTTAAAATGGACTAAAGAATTGCACGAATTGTTCGAGAAATCAGTTAATCAGATAGGAGGGCCAGATAGTACGTGTGATTATCGAAAATTATGAATAAGTTAATTGATTTTGCGTGGCTTAATAAATTTCTCTGTGGACTGTATGATCATCCAGGGGCTACACCAAAAGGAATTCTGAAAGCAATGGCAATTCCTGGATTAACCATATTTCACGTGAAAAGCCACTTACAGGTTCTCTTTCAGTCTCTCTCTCACACATGCATTATGCAACTTGTTATGGATTGTAGTCTTTAGTTTAAAGAGGGACAATAATTAGGAAAGCAATAAGAAAAGTTTCGCACTACCTCAGGCCAAAACTGTGAGGCTTACAGCCAACTTGCGATCTCCTGGTAGAGGAAAAGTATGATTAGTCTTTACGTATTCCAACACTCGTCTCTATACAGTAAAAAAAGGATAAATTTATTGTGAATATGACATAGGTTTTTTTTTTTTTTTGGGTTCACAAAGTAAACTAAAATATTATGAAAATGCCGACTTCCACATCCCATGTGGGATTGTGTTCGTGCAGCACTATTTTTCATCAACGATAAATATAAAACTAGTCAGTCTCACGAGGTTCGAAACTCAACTCATACTGCTTATATTAGCAAACAATTAGAATTTATTTTTTCATTTCGTAATTAATGTATATATCCATGTCTCCTTGAAAAATAATGTAAACATTATCTGAGTCCTTAATTCGTCTTTCTCACAGAAATACAGGATGTCAATATTTACCCCCGAAGGTGGCCACAGTGAGTCGACTTAATTCTTGTTTTCTTAAATTTCTCATTGTCAAACTATAAAATTTTATATCTCGTGACATGCGTGCAGGAGACAAGATTGAGCGAAGAAGTATATCAGAAGAACTGCCAAATTTTAGCACAAAATCGTGAGGCTTCTTGTTTATGATGTGAATATTTTTTAGTATTATGACCATGTTATTAGTAGTATATTTATACTGATATTGTTGTAGAGGTGCTCAGCTAAATGAAGCATTAAGAATGCAAATGGAAGCACAAAGACGATGGAACGATCAAATTGAGGTAAATATACTTTACAAAATCAGTATCAGAATTCCTTCACTCGTAACTCTTTAAGGAGATTCAAATGCTAAGAAAAAAAATCATCGGATCAGCATGCAAATATCTCATGACTTATATATTGATCACGACGCAACTAAAATGTTCCAAAAAAAATTTGAGACGTTATGTGTAGCATTTTCATTTTCTACTCTTTCCTATAGGTTCAAAAGAGCTTGAAAATGAAAATTGAAGCACAAGGAAGATTTATGGATCGAATCTTTGAGGAATACAAGAATCCGGCACCCAGTACTATGCCAAAGAAGCCTTATTCTTCTGTACTATCAATGCCTTGTCTAAGTGAAGATTCTGATCAATCAAATGTGAAGGAATTTGAATCTGATTCTGAAGTTGAAACAAAAGGATTTGAAGATGAATTTCGAGCACGAAAAAAGATCAAAATCCACGAAGAAATTCTACCAAATTTTAATATGTTTCCTCTTGAAGGAATGAATAATAATCCATTTGCCGTAAGTGATAAAATAGGACTTCTTCCATGGAGTATTGGAACCTTTCAGTCCCATTTGCAGCCAGCTTCTTTATACAGTCCTCTAAATTAGGTCAAATGTTGCAGCAAAATAATGTTACATAAAATTGGCTTTGTTGTGATGATGTTTGTGTAATGGTCAGATTGTAGTATTTTCTGAATAATGACCACACTATGTTACAGACTTGAGTAATAAAAACTACGCACAAATCATGTTCGATTTGTACTTAATCATGAAGATGTGATTATATGTGGTTTATACAATCTTAAATAATCGAGATATGTGTGTCTTAAATCACGTTTGGTTTGGACATCAACAACAAAAAATTAAGGTTCATTTTCAATAAATTTGAAGTCAGTAGCATAAATCGAATAAAACTATTTTGCCACTTCGTTTGATTTATTACTAGATTTACCAAAAGATTCAAAAGTAAAAAAAAATAAAATAAAAATCTCTAATAACCGTGACACGTCTTGTTAGTTTTTATAGGTCATCTCTACTATGATTGTGTTAGTATACGAGCCTCTTCTAAGTCTGCAATTTTATTAAACATTTAAGTCTAATCTTCCCTTAATTTATCTTCAATTGTATATTTTCATTTCTTATCTTCTCCATTTTATTATGCATATACATCCACCTTTGTTATAAGTACATGGAAAATGTTACATGCACACAATGTCCTACATAATGCTCTACACCCCCCTCACATGGAAGGGGGCCCACACATAATAAAATATTCGTGGACCCTCTTCCATGTGAGGGGGGTGTAGAGCATTATGTAGGGTATGAGGTGTACATGTAGCATAGTCCTAAGTACATTCATCTTACGGATGCCACTTTATTAAACTACTCAATATCCCCCCCCCCCCTCCCCCGCCCTTTTTTTTTTAAAAACTAATTGTAAAGCATATTCTTTTCACACAAAATTTACGTAGTACTTTATTTATACCATCTTAAATCACACACGTTACATCTTCAGTTCCTCCCTTATTTATAATCAGACTTGAATACTTAAAACAACCACTTTTAAGTAATATATTTGATAGACTCTATTTCAATCCAATTTGTTTGTATGCCTATTACCAATATAACATTTTAAAGCGTGTGTGTGTATATATATGTGTATATATATATATATATATATATATATATATATATATATTGCTTGATAAATTGTTGTAAAATACTAACATGTGATTTTTTGGAACACATATACTTGTTCAATTATTGAATAGACATGCATTAGATATTATATTTCTCATAATCAAGAGAATACTTTCTTCCTCCCTTTAAAATATAAATATTTCATTACTATATATATATTAAGCCACTATACCAAAAATGAGTATTTGCAACACATAAACGGTAACATTCGGTAGTTAAGTGTTGCTAAAATGGTCTATCCCAATATTTTAATAAGTGAATGTTGCCATTGGTTAGTATAATTGAGTTTTGGCAACATTTTGTAAATGTATGTTACTAATGCCGCATTGATAAACGTTGCGAAAGAGAAACATTTTTTGTAACGTTTATTAAACGTTGCTAAATGCGACTTTTTGCTGGGTTGTGGATTTTTAAATTGTCTTTGCCAGTTCATTCCAGTAAGTTGATGTTTCTTTCACTGGGTTGTGGATTTTAAATTGTCTTTGCCATTTTCTTCGTATTGAATGCTCTAATTTGGGGCGAGAAATCATCAGGGGCTGTGCCATGTGGAACCATGTTTGCCTTAGTGTTATTGTGGTTTGGAATTTCGGTTCCTCTTGTTTTTGTAGGTAGTTATGTAGGGTCTCGGAAGCCAGCTATTGAGGATCCTGTGAAAACCAACAAGATTTCAAGGAAAATTCCTGAGCAGGCATGGTACATGAACCCGATTTTCTCTATCCTAATTGGAGGCATACTCCCATTTGGGGCAGTATTTATCGAGTTGTTTTTCATTCTAACATCAATCTGGTTGCATCAGTTCTATTACATTTTCGGGTTCCTCTTCCTTGTGCTCTTAATCCTAATCATCACCTGTGCTGAGATTACAATTGTGCTTTGCTATTTCCAGCTGTGCAGTGAGGACTATCTTTGGTGGTGGAGATCATACCTGACATCAGGGTCATCAGCACTCTACCTTTTCCTTTACGCGGCTTTCTACTTCTTCACAAAGCTTGACATCACAAAACCAGTATCCGGTGTTCTCTACTTTGGGTACATGCTGATTACTTCATATTTTTTCTTTGTCCTGAGTAGTACAATAAGTTTCTATGCTTGTTTCTGGTTCACAAGGCTCATCTACTCCTTTGTGAAGATTGACTAAATGATAGCACACGAAAATGAATGTTTATAGTCCCTCAAGAAAGCTCATTAAATCGCTGGGGCCATTTTCAAAGCCTATGCCGCCATTGTTGCTTTCAAGATTATGCTCAGTTTAACTTTTGAACTCCCAAATCATAGAAGTTATCTTGCTTATCTACTTTACATTTATAAATTTGGTAATTCTTATTCCTGAACTATCCCATTCTATATAGAGAAGAATTCTTGTAATGATACTTTTGTTGATGAAATACGTATAAGGTGTTTTTTTCCAGTTTGTCACAACTAAAATTATTATCTTGCAAAGTTCTGAATTTGATTGATCTCTCAGAATTCATGGAACAATTTGAGTACCTAACAATGTAACTTACATGCCAAGAACTATGTATTTAATGTAGATTTGGTTGAATGAGATTAATAATTGGTACTTTCAGCCATGAGTACGCGTGTTTTTTTTAGTTCTCTAAATGATTTTGAGGTATGAGTTCTGAAGCATTTGAGAGCTACATGAGGTGGCTATAAGGACAACATGTGAGTTTTTGTTCGTGAATGTTTGATAGTAAGTAGTAACTCTTGATGGGCGGGGAAAAGTTTTAATCTTGGAGGAATCTTGAGTGTGTAAACTTGAATTGATCTTTTTGTGGTGGTTTCAATGGGCGTGATGGTAATTGTAGTTGTTGGCAGTGCTTTTTGTAAGGTTCTCTTTAGACGATCAGTCTTATTATCAAAGATGTTGACGATTCACTATTTTCCATTAGTATTGATGAATCTCGTGATGTTGTTATTTTAATTGATGAAATATGTTTTGATGTTTTGGAGATATGTTATAGTTGATACATCATAAATCACTTTTTTACATATGGTTTCTCCTTTCTATAGATTTTCCTTGTATATTGAACCTAAGTTATAAACTTTAAATGCCTTGTTAAATTTGAAGACGAGATGCTTAAATTATTGTATGCAACTTCCAAGAGATGAACAAGTTACTGATATGATCTTACACACTTTCTTTAGCTCTCATAATCAGCAGTCATGGTGCTATTGATGAGTTCAAATAGAAAATGATCAAACGCCAACTCAAAATGTTCTCAGAGACCATCTTAATTTTACAAGGTTAATCATACTTGTACATATGCCACATGATATGATTTACAAGGTTTTACAAATTTAGGATAATAAGATAGTAATGTTTAATTGATGCTTTTTTGGTTCTATCCTTTGATTCCCAGGGAGGTGCGAAGAATGTCAACATTCTAGTCCCCAAGTAAGGGTGCTCCCATGTTTGTTCTATTCTATGTTGCCTTGGGTACCATAGATATCATTTAAGTTCCATGATAAACTAAAACATACCTTGATCTAATGCTATTGAGTGTGTGGCAGGTTGTTCTTTCTTTTGCTTACTTTTTTCTTAGTTCTCAAGCCTTCATTCTCTCGAGGTCAGCTCCTTACTCTCTCATTCTTGACTTCTACGATTTGATTAGTTTATTGCATAAATTTTTAGTGAAGGGTTACTGTGGTTTTGCCTGTTCAATTGTGTGCTTGAATCTGGATTTTTCTGTACTTCTTCGTTTTGGGTTTAGTGTAGTTTAGTGGTGAAATTGTTCAGTATCTTGAATAGATGTGGTTTGATTTAGGTTACACTTTTTGGAAATTGTTTAATTGGGTTTTATTGATGCTTGATTTGATTGTTGTTCTCTTCTGCTTATCTATATGGATTATAGTTTGATTTCAGATTTATTTAGCTATTAAAAATATGAATTAAAAGTTGGGGTTTTTATGTCTTCTGGGAGTCTGAGTTTTTGGGCTATAAGAGAGGAGAAAAATTTGGAGAAAAAGAAGTGAAAGCAAGAATGGTTGAAATCTGTTTGTGATTTCATTTCCTTGTCCAGTTTCAAACTTTTAGTTTGAAAATTTTAGAATATTCCTTCATCGTAATAATGGAGAAAAAATTAGCAAGGAGATGACGATGAAGATGTAATGTACTCATAATTTTATTGTCTCATATTCAAAAGCAAATGAAGTCCTAGGAATGTTGACAATGTAAATATTCTCAATTTTAGTTTAAAATTTAGCAATGTGCTAATGCTGTTGTTGGGTATTTCGACCTAAGTTGCGGAATCAACACAAATATATAACCAATTGCACAAACAAGAAAGTAAATAACACAATTTATGTTCACCCAATTCAGCCTTAAACGGCTTAATCTGGGAGGCTCAGGTCAGCCCGTCTAATATGTGCAAAAGTCTACCTCACAGAGAGAGTATAGTACAGAGAACCACTCAGATGAACCTGTTCGATCATCGATCCTTAAGGATCTCCAAACAACAAACAAGACTTCACTAAAAACGTACAAAAATCGGACTGAAACAAACCAACCTACAAGTTACTGTAGCAAGCTGATTTTACAAGAATCACACGGTTCAAATACCTTTTGGAATTATTTCCAGATTTAACAGAGAGAAGGAGATGAAGAACGCTTCAGAAGAGAGAGAAAAAAGTCTAGCAAAGCCCTAACCAAGAGTGAATACGTCTGACCCTTCAAGAGACTCCCCAAAAGTCATATTAAAGGACTTGAGAGATCACAGACATCCAAAATGATCCAAAAGCCAGCAAAGGTGGAAAAGAAACACAAATCCATGAGACACCATATTGACCAATAAGAAGCCATTTAGGATCCACATGGATGAGGTGACTAATTACCAAAATAGCCCCAACTTTAGTTGCAATTTTAGAAGCACGTTTTCTCACAATCTTCATCTTGGTTCTCAAATTGTACTCACTCTCTCAGTTGCAGAAATTGCACACTTATAGACAAAGACTGGTAATCATCATCGCTCGGTACCTGCACAGAAAATTAACCTGTGTCAATATTCAGAAGTGACAAATAAGATCTAAATTTAGTAACAGACACAATTTTAGTGCCCATATCAGAAGGGTTGCAGTTAGTATGAATTTTCTCAAGGACCATTTTTATGAGAGTTTTTCTCTTATGAAATGGTACTTCACCTCAACGTGTTTTAACTTTTCATGATAGACAGGGTTCTTGCTTAAGAGTAAAGCACTTTGGCTATCAGTCATAATAATTGGAGGTGTATGCAAAAAATTCAGTTCACTTAAAATTCCTTTCAGCTATATACATTCTTTAACACATTCAGCTATTGCCACATATTCAGCGTCAGTACTGGATAATGTGACAATGGATTGAAGTTGAGACTTCCATGTGATACAGTTATCACCCAGTGTAAAGAAAAAAGTAGTGGTAGATTTTCTTTAATCCTTATCTCCAGCAAAATCAGAATCCACATATCCCCTAAGGGTTAATGGTTCTGATCTCCTTTTAAACACTAATCCTACCCTTAGTGTTCCTGCTATATACCTTAATAACCATTTTAACCCAGCCCAATGAGGTTTCCCTGGATTAGACATAAACCTACTTAAAAAATGATTGAATATGCTAGATTAGGTCGTGTTGTGATCATGGAAAACATAACAGATCCTATAGCACTAGCATATGGTATATTTGTCATATCTTTTATTTCAGATTCAGTTTTAGGACATTGGGCTGAAGAAAGATTCATGTGACCAGGAACATTAACAGACTTAGCTTCTTTCATGCCAAATTTTAATATAACTTTGTTCAGGTAAGATTCTTGAGTTATTGTTAACATATCTTCCTGTTTATTTCTATTGATCACCATCCCTAGGATTTTCTTGGCATTTCCTAAGTCTTTCATGTCAAATTCAGATTTTAGGAGGTTCTTGAGTCTCAATATCTTAACCTTACTAGGGCTGGCTAGCAGCATATCATCTACATACATGAGTAGATATATCTCGCTATCAGTTCTAGAGTTATTGTAATACAAACAATGGTCATATTCACTTCTCCTAAAACCATTTTTCAAAACATATGTGTCAAACCTTATATACCACTGTCTTGGACTTTGTTTAAGTCCATACAGGGATTTTTGCAATTTACAAACAAAATCAGGTTTCCCTTTTTCCTCAAAACCTTGAGGTTGACACGTATGATGTCCTCATCCAATTCCCCATGTAAAAAAGCAGTTTTTACATCTAATTGTTCAAGTTTTCAGTTGAATTGAACAACTACAGCAAGCATTAGCCTTATGATTTTATATTTGATTACAGGTGAAAAAATTTCGTTATAATTAATTTCCACCCTTTGAGTGAACCCTTTGGCTACAAGTCTTGCCTTGTACCTCAAAGAGTAAGTGGATGAGTTCCCTTCTTTGAGTTTATAGATCCACTTGTATTGGACCACTCTTTGATCCTTTGGTTTCTTCACAAGATTCCATGTTTTATTATCAAACAAAGATTTCATTTCTTCTATCATAGCTTCTATCCAATTTTGAGACTTAGAACCATTCACGGCTTCTTCATAAGATAAAGGTTTAGTATGTTCTAAGTTCTCTCCAGTGATTAGGGCAAAATCTGCCAGATTATTTGTTTCATACCTTGGATTAGGTTTAATCTGTCTCCTTTCCCTATCTCTCACTAACTGATAATCTTGGGTACTAGTTTCATTAACAGGATTATCAAGAGTTACAATTTCAGTTTCATTTTCAGTTTGGGATGGTATAACTTCACCTTCATCTGTGTTATCTACCCTTTCATTAGGCTGTTCGTTTTCATGTTCAGTTATTTCAGATTGATTATGACTTAATCTTGCCAACTTCACCTCATTCTGTGAAGTACTCTTTTCAGTAGGATTTTGTTTGTCAGTTTTATCCTTCAGACAAGGCATATCAGTTTCATTAAACACCACATTTCTATTGTTAATGATTTTAATACCCCTAACACCTAGCACCCACAACCTATACCCTTTAACCCCTTAGGGTATCCAAGCATAACACATTTGGTAGCTCTAGGGTCTAATTTCCCTTCAATCTGATGTGCATATACAGCACATCCAAAGACTCTTATGTGTGACAGATTTGGTGATTTTCTAGTCCACAGTTTCTGTGGAGTTTTAAACTCTACAGAACTGCAAGGGGACCTGTTTATTAGATAGGCAGCAGTGCATAAAGCCTCTGCCCATAACCCTTTTGATAATCCAGAACTTATCAACATACATCTCACCTTATTCATGAGAGTTCTATTCATCCTCTCGGCAACCCCATTTTGTTGGGGTGTATATTTGACTGTCCTATGTCTAATTATCTCCTTTTGTTTACAAAAATTGTTGAATTCAGTGTTGCAGAATTCCAACCCATTATCTGTCCTTAAAGTTTTCAATTTCTTGTCCAGTTGATTCTCAACCATTTTTAACTACATTCTAAATTTTTGAAAAGTTTCTGATTTAGACTTTAATGGATAGCTCCAGACCTTTCTAGAATAATCGTCAATTATAGAAAGAAAGTATTTGATCCTACCAAAGGTTGGGTGGCTTCGGGACCCCACAAATCTGAATGAACATAGTCTAATGGTCTATTTGTAGTGTGTGAACCTGCCTCAAAGCTTACTCTATGAGACTTCCCTAGCACACACGTCTCACAAAAGTCAAGAGGCTTTATTCTGTCTTTTCCAAGTAATTTATGATAATTTAGATATTTTAGGTCCTTGTTACCAATATGACCCATTCTACAATGCTACAATTCAGATTTACTTTCAGTTATGTTAAAAGATTTTGAGTCTTGGGGATAAACAACTTCCCCTATCAAGTAGTATAAACCATTCCTTTTTGGTCCCTTCATAACTACAAGAGATCCTTTAAGAATTTTTAAAGTGTTATTTTCAGATTTGAATGTATGTCCTTCATCTTCAAAAATTTTCAATGAGATGAGATTTCTTTTGAGATTTGGGACATACCTTACATTCTTAATCTGCCTGATACTGCCATCAAACATTTTTATGGCAATATCACCAATTCCAAGATCATTTTGTGAGTTATTATCATCCATATATACTTTTCTAGGTTCCATCTCCTTGTAGTTATGAAACCAAGATTTGTTTGGACATATGTGAAAAGTACATCCAGAGTCTAGTATCCAATCAGTATCAGTTTCTTCGTTAGATACAGTCACGACAAGAAGGCTATCAAGTTCATTACCCATAGCAGCATTGTTTAACTCAATGTTGTTATGTTCTTTCATTTTGTTTTTCAATTCAAAGCAATCTCTTTTGAAATGTCCAAGTTTTCCACAATGATAATATTTCTAGTTACTTTTATCTCTTGATTTTGATCTTGCTTTAGATTTAGATTTGAATCTTTTATTATGGGAATGGTTCTTCCTTTTTTCAATTTTTCCTCTCACAAACATGCTTTCATCTCTTGAGTTGGTTCTTGATTCTTTCTTTACTTCAAGTTCCCTAGATCTTAGGGCATTTGTGACAATTGTTTGTGTTAAGGCATCTCTTGAGTATTTTATGGCATTCTTGATTTCCTTCTAGGATTCAGGTAAAGAGTTAAAGAGGATGACATCAAGATCCTCATCTTCGAACTTTTTATCATTATAAACAAGACTCTTAACAAGTATGCTAAAATTACTCAAGTTGTTCTCTAGGTCTTTCCCAACATCCATTTTAAAACTGAACAATTTCTCTAGAAGGTAAATTTTATTTGGTAAAGTCTTGGTTAAAAATAGGGCATCTAAGGCAGTCTATAAGTCCCTAGCAGTTTTAGAATTTTCTACTTATCTTACAATATTATCAGACAGATGCAAGATTATGGAGCTATAGACTATTTTATTCATATTTAGAATCTCATCAGGTTTGGCTTTAAGTTCAGCAAAATACGTATCCGGATCATCCAGAGCTTTTGCAACCTTTTGTTGGACCAATATATCCCTCATCTTCTGCTTCCAAATCGAGTAATCCCCATTTCCATCACATTGTGATAATTCGACATTCGAACCCATTATAGGCTCTGTAAAAGGGTGGCTACTACTCATGGACATGAGTGATCTTTAAAGTGTGATCACTCTGATGCAGGAGATAAAAGAATTCTTACAGACTTAAAGAAAGCTGATAGCAAAATGAAAATATAACTACACTAACTTGCATAGATAAAAACAGTAACAACAGGAATGAGGGATTCTGAACGATAATTCTTACACGTGCATCTATGTCAGATTAATGTATTATGCGGAGTACTCAATTCACATCAATTAATCTACAGTTATGAATTCATGCAAATGTGTAATTCAGAATTATGCAGATATAGGTTTAAAACGATCTCACCCAACTCTGTTGTTCAACAGAGCTAAATATTTCAGAGGTGACTTCCTATTTGACTACAAGATTCAGCCCAAACTTCAAGATCACAGAATCCAAAATTTATTAACCTGCACACTCAAGAGAAATTATCAGAAACTTGATTATTCAAATCTTTTTCAGATATGAACATATCACAAAAAAAAAAAAAAAAAAAAAATTAAGAACAAAAATTTCAGGAATCAAAATCTTATTAAGTTCTTTACACGATGCCTAAATATCGACCAACTCTTGAAGTCGATTGATTCAGACCTTGATTGATTTTCACAGAAGCCTCAAGAATGGCCCTGATACCAGATTTGTTGGGTATTTCGACCCAAGTTTTGGAATCAACACAAACAAATAACCAATCGCACAAGAAGAAAATAAATAACACAATATATGTTCACCCAGTTCGGCTTTAAACGGCTTAATCTAGGGGGCTCAGGCCAGCCCGTCAATATGTGCAAAAGTCTACCTTACAGAGAGAGTATAGTACAGAGAACCACTCAGATGAACCTGTTCGATCATCGATCCTTAAGGATCTCCAAACAGCACACAAGACTTTTCTAAAAACGTACAAAAATCGGACTGAAACAAACCAAACAAAAAACTCAACCTACAAGTTACTATAGCAAGCTGATTTTACAAGAATCACATGATTCAAATACCTTATGGAATTATTTCCAGATTTAACGGAGAGAAGGAGATGAAGAACGCTCCAGAAGAGAGAAAAAAAGTCTAGCAAAGCCCTAACCAAGAGTGAATACGTATGACCCTTCAAGAGACTCCCCAAAGTCATATTAAAGGACTTGGGAAATCATAGCCATCCAAAATGATCCAAAGGCCAGCAAAGGTAGAAAAGAAACAAAAATCCATGAGACACCATATTGACCAATAAGAAGCCATTTAGGACCCACATGAATGAGGTGACTAATTACCAAAATAGCCCCAACTTTAGTTGCAATTTTAGAAACATGTTTTCTCACAGCTATTTTCTCTATTTTTTAAGTACACCCTGTAAGAAAATGAAAAAGTAGAAAATAGACTGTTACTCCATGTTGCAACTTGAAATTGCTCTCTAATAATGCACCAATGCTTTGTGTTAGAGTCTATTTTTAAGTGTGTTGGAGCAGTGTATATTTGTTAGAAGAGTAACCATTGAAACTACTGTTGAGTTTTGTTGAAAGAGATTGCACCTACTGTATCATACCATGAATGTTAGATCTTATTGACACATGGCTCAATCTCATGAACTAACAAATGAGTTTGTCTTGTATAGCACTTTCTAAAATTACACTTTTTCATTTCCTCATATTATACGGTTGATCTTTTTAACTTATTTAAATACTGGGGGCTTTAGGATACTTGAATCTGTAATTATTAATTTTAGTTAATGGAATGTTATGAAAGAATTTTTTTTTTTTAACATCAGGAGGCAATAAGTTCATAGAAGTAACAAAAATCACTTTTGATTTGATGGAATATAAGTGGTCTATGTAGCATTGTCTATTAAAAGGAGAAAAAGGTGATGCACAAGTAATGGTATTTTGTGATGATTTTTAAGAGTGGTCATGCTATTCTCCATGAGTACTTTGTCGTTTTACTTGATCTTTGATGCATCTGTTTGAGAAATGTTATTTGACCCAAAGATAGCTGGACTCCAGTTCTACTTATGTCTGCTCGTGGTTTTATGTTATGTTGTATGTGCTATGCTTGTAACTTATATAGGAATTGTTGAGGTAAATGCTTTAATGTTGTAAGCTTCTACATATGGTTCTCATTACAAATTTCTATGTTTTGCATATGCAGGTGGAAGAATGGTAGTTGTAGAAGGGTGAACGAAGTTGTACGTTGTGGTGGTAGAGGATGATGCGGAGGAGGAGGATTCGTCGTCGTTTCGGTACCATGTGTTCCCAAAAGTGGTGGAACAGATCCTAATAGTAATCAACCTAATGATTTTGTTTTGTGCCAATGTGTCTGTACAATTTGTAGTGTGGATAGTTTATTGTAGTTTCGAGCTTTATAAAGGATGCGACAGAAACTCTTTAATCCCTACTCATTTTTAATTAGGTGGTGGTGTATCACATTTTAATGTTCAAGTGTATTGATTCAAAAATTTGTAATGAAATTATCAATTTTTATGCAATTTCAAAATTTGTTCACAAACTGTCATTTTTAGTTTTACTAGTTAATTAACATAAATTGATTTATACCAAAAAACTTTTCGCAACTGTAAAAAAACGTTGCAAAAATGTCTACGACAACGTTAAAAAAGTTGCAAAAACTACATTTTGCAACGTTTAAAAAACGCTACAAAAAAACTTTTCACAACGATGAATAAACGTTGTCGTATCTCTTCCATCAACGGCAACACCGACCTTGCAACACATGCTCAAACGCTGCAAAAGATCTACTGCAGCATTTTTTGACCGCTGCAAAATGTGTTTTTTGGTGTAGTGAGCCCTAATTAGAATACCATCTTAAAAAGTGAACATTGTTAAAATGAGTAACTCAAACATTTACATGTTAGTTATAATTTTAATATTTAATCGATGTGAAATATTTAATAATCCCATAACATAAATAATTGGACATATAAATTGAAGCACCATAATTTTAAAAGATTAATTTGTTAGGGAGGGAGATATATAATCTTCAATATTCTTAATTAGTAAATTTATATAATAATTTTTTAATTATCAGTTGAATTACTTCATCTAAAGATTTATAAATGGTGAGCTAGAAGAGTTATTTTTATTGATAGGTTTTAGTTCAATCTCTCCAAACTAGATATCTTAAAAGTTTTGTTGAGCATTAAAAATCATACTTCTAGGAACTTGTTTGACAATCATTATTGTAGAAAAAAGTTTTGAATAGTGATTTTTAAGAGAATATACGGTTAAAAAGTGAGAATTTTTTTTGATGTACATGTAAAATATTTTATTTTGTGAACGTGTGATTGAAAATGATCTTGTAACGAACTATAAAATAAAATAATGTGTGTCAAAGGGACACTAAACTATCAAGAACAATAAAATTGCAATAAGAAATTAAAAATATAAAAGAACGCATTAAGTTTATAGAAATTCGTCTCAATGTAAAATTATGTTCTCTTCGTTGCTGTATTAATTCACAATGGTAAAAAAAAATTTACAAGAGAAATCGTACACCATATTTTCTATAACCACTCTCTTTTTGATGACCATACAAAATTCTAATGACAACTCCTATTCCTTAACTATCCTTAACGAAATTTTTGTCAGATGCCCATACCTCTCGGGAGATTGATCCTCACACTGGCTGCACATGACGAAAATGATTAAGTTTTGCAGCTAATCCTCTTTTTCATAAGATGATAAAATATATTGAATTAGATTATTATTTTGTTCGGGAAAATATTTAGCCGGCTTTATTCAAGCAGCACGTGTATTGACAGAAAAGCAAATTGTAAATTTATTGCATAATAATTGTATTGTGTCACTTTCTATATAGTTGTCATGACTTGTCTCTTGTATCTATATAAATTTTCTTGTAATAAAATATTTATAATTATTGTACAAGAAAAAAATGGGCTGTCTACGTGCTCGAATGCGACTTATAAAAGTCTCATAAAAAACGTGTGATTTAAGTGCTAGAAAATTATTGGATGTACAACGTAGTCAATGATTTGTTATAACATTAAAAATGCAAGTTTTTAATTTATAGTGTCTATTTCATTACATAATTCAATCTAACTTTCCAATAATTTGCCTATTAAACTGCCATAAGATTATCAATAATTTCCATGTAAATAGAGTCTATATTTTGAACTTCGTTAGGTTGCATACAGTTTCTTTCGTAGATATTATAGACACAAAATTGTTTTTTTTGATTAATCGAAAGTACTTACCCTAAAGAACTGTTTTTGGACTTCAAAAAAGCTTTGTATTATACTCAAATTAACAAGAAAAAGTCACAAGGTTTAATAAAGTCTAACATGTCTATCTTCTTTTCATAATCTGCACATTGAAAATATACAAAACGTGCCAATATAATGTAACAAGTTCGTTGGACCAGATAAGAGTTTCAAAATTGAATAAAAGATCGTATGTTTATTTTTCAATTTACTTTGGTCCAACATACTGGTTTCGAGAAGGAAAAAGAGTTTAAATCCTTGAACAGCGTTGCACTTTGTTAATCTCAAAATCAGGATTATTTTTGTGGTCATCAAATGTTGTACACATTAAATAGGAGAGGAGGGGTGGGGTGGGGTGGGATGGGGTGGGGATTCATTTCAATTATTTTAACGAAATAGCAAATTTAAGTGTCAGAAAGGAGGGACCAAAATAAGAAAGAAAAACTAAGTCTTACCGAAAAATAGTAACATGTCTCTTGTGTTGTGACGGAAAGTGAGACATTTGGTACTCTCAAATTTTAGGTAACATTTATAAGTTGTGAACCAGTGAAACACAACCTAACACGTCCATAATTTTAATAAAGTTAGAGTCAATTGTGTAATAAGTTTTATAATTTATGTGTTCGGTAGATGAGAACATGTACAATAAAATAAAATTCTTGCAAATTTAATAGACCCTGTTAGTTCTTCTTAATTCAATACTAATTTTTGATGACCATACAAAATTCTAATGACAACTCCTATTTATAAGATAAATTAGGGAAATCTCGAAATTATAACTATGAAATTCCTTAACTATCCTTAACGAAATTTTTGTCAGAGGCCCATACCTCTCGGGAGATTGATCCTCACACTGGCTGCACATGACGAAAATGATTAAGTTTTGCAGCTAATCCTCTTTTTCATAAGATGATAAAATATATTGAATTAGATTATTATTTTGTTCGGGAAAATATTTAGCCGGCTTTATTCAAGCAGCACGTGTATTGACAGAAAAGCAAATTGTAAATTTATTGCATAATAATTGTATTGTGTCACTTTCTATATAGTTGTCATGACTTGACTCTTGTATCTATATAAATTTTCTTGTAATAAAATATTTATAATTATTGTACAAGAAAAAAATGGGCTGTCTACGTGCTCGAATGCGACTTATAAAAGTCTCATAAAAAACGTGTGATTTAAGTGCTAGGAAATTATTGGATGTACAACGTAGTCAATGATTTGTTATAACATTAAAAATGCAAGTTTTTAATTTATAGTGTCTATTTCATTACATAATTCAATCTAACTTTCCAATAATTTGCCTAGTAAACTGACATAAGGCTATCAATATTTTCCATGTAAATAGAGTCTATATTTTGAACTTCGTTAGGTTGCATACAGTTTCTTTCGTAGATATTATAGACACAAATTTTTTTTTTTTGATTAATCAAAAGTACTTATCCTATAGAAGTGTTTTTGGGCTTCAAAAAAGCTTTGAATTACACTCAAATTAACAAGAAAAAGTCACAAGGTTTAATAAAGTCTAACATGTCTATCTTCTTTTCATAATCTGCACATTGAAAATATACAAAACGTGCCAATACAATATAATAAGTTCGTTTCACCAGATAAGAGTTTCAAAGTTGAATAAAAGATAGTATGTTTATTTTTCAATTTACTTTGGTCCAACATACTTAATTTAAGAAAGAAAAACTAAGTCTTACCGAAAAATAGTTAACATCTCTCGTGTTGTGAAAGAAAGTGAGACACTTGGTACTCTTAAATTTTAGGTAACATTTATAAGTTGTGTACTAGTGAAACACAACCTAACACGTCCATATTTTTAATAAATTTATAGTCAATTGTGTAATATGTTTTATTTATGTGTTCGGTTGATGAGAAAATGTACAATAAAATAAAATTCTTGCAAATTTAATAGACCCCGTTAGTTTTACGTAATTTGATACTAATTTTTTCAATTTATCAGAGAAAGAAAAATTTTCGATTTTGCCTTATAGTATGCTAAAGCCAAGTATTAAATCATAGTAATTTAAAGAAAATTGATAGCTTTCACAGTGCTACCCTAGTGACCAAGATGCCAACCTTGTGAACGAACCTTTGAAATGGCAAGCACCAAGCATTTCCTGCACTAATTTTTGTTATTGCTCTCGAAAAGGGTGAGCCATCTCTGTTGTTGATTATACAATTTAAAGTGATGAATTTTGATACCCAGTAAATTCGGACGATGATTTAAAACGGATGTCATATAATTTATCGATAACATAAGTTTGACTTGACCCGAAAATGACCAACACTTTTGGAGGGTCCAAGTAGTAGTTGGATTTGTTTGGTTAATGCGTTGGCCCATTTACTCTTAGCTTAGGTGGTCGTGGTGTGTGTATGTGTCTGGGGTGAGGAGATGCAGCCGTTTCTTTGGCTTGGATGAGTGAGTTTCAACCACTGTTATCTCTTCTTGCTTATACCACCACCACCCTTCTCCTTTCTGGGGTTGATAAGACTTGTGTCTACCAAAGTAAAGGAGAAGACTTGGGTCGAGTCGAGGTCGAGTGGAGTTTGTTTGGTGGTTTTTCTGAGCCCGGATTCAAGATCTCTCGAAACTTATGAACAACATAAATTTAACATACTTAAATATAATTTGATGCAAACTCAATTCCAATGCAGTGGTACGGATGGTTGAAGGGTTCATTGATGTGGGGGCTTTGATTAGAGATGACATGGGAACAGTGATTGTAGCTATCTCAAAAAGAATACCAAGGGTGATTGATAAGGGTGACAAAAGGGCCGAGTAGTTCGTCGGTTCGGGTCATCAAAGCTTAGTCCATGGATGACTCAGGTTACTTTCGAGATGAGCTCGAACCCACGCCGAGCTCTAGCTCTCGAATGGCTCGCAGGCCATGCCCACGAGCCTAAAGTTCAAGAGCCCACGAACTTGGCTTGTGGACTCGTAAAAAATGTGAACAAAGAAGTTAAATTTTTTTTAAAAATTAAAAAAATTGAGATCTTGGGCTCGACTCGGCTCGTGAGCTCACGAGCTCATGGGCCGTGCTCGTGGATAGATGGGCCGAGCTAGCTCGGCTCGACCTATTCCACCACTAGTGATCGGTTCATGGCACGCCTGATTGGAATTCACATTGACGAGGTGGAGACTGACTTCCTACGTCTTGTTCGAAAATTGGGGTTGGATTTTTCTCGTCACTTTGTTCCTCGTGAGGGGAATAATGCAACCATGTGCTTGCAGCTTGAGCATGTGTAGTTGATGTTTTATTTGTTTGGACCGTTTGTATTCCATTCTGACTTGTCTCAACATTTCGATGGTGACTCTCAGTGATGAAATTTATGGTTCCTCAAATGCATTTTTAAGTTGTGGTTCCCTTAAATTTTTTTTGTCCCAATTGGAGTTACTTTCGTACATTCATGTACGTAGTTTTATTGTTTAGATCTTGACAACTTAAGAGAAAAAAATTGATTTTTTCTTTGTATCGGGATTCCAATACTAGACCTTTTTACCCAAACCAAAAATATTTTTGTTACAGTAGAAACATAAATAACGTGAATTGCTCAAGAATGGTTTGTCCTACTCCCCATAATGTTCGTCCTATATTTGAGAGGAAATATACCATATCACAATACAACGTTTTCCTACATATAATCTAAGAGTCCAAATTGAACCATGTCAAAAGTTTCACATTTCAATAGAGACAATTAAGCACTTATAGTTGTTCTACTTAGTCAATTAATAAAACATACATTATATATGCCATTTCTTTCTCTACCAAAATTCTGCATTATCCGATTATATTATTTCAATTATTTTTCTGCTAGTTGTCGTGTTCACTTATGTCATTGTTCGGCTACTATTGATCTTTGAAAAAATATTACATATAGAGAGACGTGGACTTTTGTTTTTGGTTTATTTCGTTCATTCTTGTATAGATTTATTTTTAATTTGTAAATCTTTTACCATCTCCACAAAACTTGTTACTTTAAATTTTTATTATTTTTATTTTATCCAACATACATATCTGTTCTTCTACGAGCTTGCTCAATCGTACCAAATTAATTTTGTATTTTCCCAAAAATATTAGTCAATTATCCATAAATTGGAATATGCCACCTGGTGTTTATTCACTCCTGATAGGACCATAATGTGTTCAATTATATCTAAACACTGTAATTAAAGTTGGACAAATTTGACTTTGGAACTGTCGACAAGGAATACATCTGATAATAAATAAAGAAAATAATTGAACAAGTATTATATACAATGTGATAACTCTTCTAGAGGTATGTATGCGATCTAGTAATTAATCAGCTCTAAGAACGAAATTTATGTATTGACTTGAAAACTGGAAAAAATTGTATACATTGAATCATGATACAAGTCGACAATAAGATAATATAGATATTTTGGCATCTGACAGATACATCTATTGACAATTTAAATCTCCATTTGTTGGATCATTTGGCTTGATGATCTAATGTGTCTAATTATAAAGTCGTTACTATTGTCGTAATCGTTAATAATATCTGTTTACGAAAATATCTTTCGAATTTAAACCACCGCAAGTGTACGGTTCGTTACAAGTAATAAAGTGGAATTTTGAGTTCCGAATATCGTTCCACAGAGATTGAGTAGTTTAATGTTTCTTATCCCAATCTTAACCAAAACATGAATGAATTTGTGTAGTTTTGTGGTGAGATTATAGCTAAAATAATTTACTTATGAAATTATAAATGATTTGACTAAACTAAATGCAGGTTGATGTATTTAATAATATGAAAAAAAAAAAACACACTAGATCACAAATTCAAGTTCACAAAAATACGTTTTGAATTAAAATCACCGCAAGTGTACGGTTCATTACAAGTAATAAAGTGGACTTTGAGTTTTGATTATTGTCCCAGAGAGATTGAGTAGTTTAATGTTATTTATCTCGACCTTAACCGAAACAAAGGTGAATTTGTATGTTTTTATAAAGAAATTATGACTAACTAAAATACGTGAGAAATTATGAACGACTTAAATAATTGAATTAAAATGAAATTTGATGTATTTAATAAATAACAGACGCAATAGATCATGAATCCCCATACAATAATCATTTTCAATCCTAATTTTATAATTTGACAACACGATTGTATATTGAAGAATAATATATTTAACAATCTCTCTCGAGAAATGTTAAATATATTCTAATATGCGATCCGACTATATTTCTATGACGAATGATAACTTAAAAGAATGCATGAACTTTTATAAACACTTACAATTTCACATAAGGCATAATAGTACATTTCTATCCCCTATCGAATCTTATGACAATTTATACTATGTTGAGCCTACTTCCCATTTTTTGAATGCATAAAATAGGCTATCACATTCACATAATTAACGTGCACAATAATTATATGGAAAAAATACGTATAAATCATTCAAATATCCAATAACGTGTTTATGATGTCAAATATATAAAACTAAATATTAAAACTTCATATCACATGATTCATTGGTCTCCTAGCACAAAAGAAATTAGCCTAACATGCTAAAAAGAAAAAAACAAAATATTGGTTGAATAAACGTCATCACTCAAGTCAATTTTTAATGAATTCCTTGGATTGCGTGATGTTTCTTCGCGTTGTTGCCTCGTATTTTTCTCCCAAATCACTTATTCTTCTCCAAAACTGCGTAACCTACTTCTAGACATGTTTTAGGGTTATATGGCCAACTAATATTTTTTTTTCTCATAAGAGTTTAACATAGATAAGGAAATTGAAAATTTCGCGTCAAAATAGTATCATGCGACAGCATGGACCAATGGTTTCGGCTCCTGGAATTCTGGGGTGACCATTATGTGACTGCATGGTGGTTTATACCATGCGACCGCATGGTATCAATAAGTTCCAATTTTTGTTGTTTTGGTCCTTAAACTGTCCTCCCTCGTTTTGACCTTGTTTCATCAATCTTCTTCTTCCAATATCTTATAATTTCACCAATTTGTTACTTGACTCGTTTGCATGCTCGATTCGCCCTTCAGGTCAACTTTCATGTAATTGCACTTTGGTCCCTAAACTTTTATTTCCTTCCATTTTGGTCATTTTTCGCTTATTTTTTCCATACTTCTTGTTATATCCATTGATATGGTCCTGGAAACACAATTTGTACCGAATTAAGTCATATTTTCACGTACTTATCAATAATTATCCATATTTTGTGACTTAAATAAGTGCGCAAAATGCACTTATCACTATCGTAACTTGTAAGTTGTCAATTTCGCTTTTTACTTTTGGTGGCGGCAAAACACCGGCATGTGCGAGGATCTTTATCAATTGATTAGGATGCCGAACCTATTGCAGTTGGGGACGGTCTCATTCTGGCAAAGGAACCCAGTTTGATCTTAAGGCGGTGGAGAGATCCTCCATGTTCATGGGCTCAAACAAGACATTCGGTTGGCTGTGAAATAACCTATTCTCTTTGATATTATTGAGTTTCTTGTTGGTGTTAATTGTGATTCTTGTTGATTTTTTTCAAGAGACGGGAATAAAGTAACTTACGCTGTAGCATCTTTCAATTATTTAGCTTTTGGTTCCATTATTTGGACTCATTGTATTTCCTTATTTTAAATAGCCTCAAGGCCATATCAATTAATGGAAGTATGTTTCCTTGTAAGAGAGAGAGAGAGAGAGAGAGAGAGCATGCGTGCTGATTGCTAATTATTTAGTCCCTATTTTTTACTTTTCTAAAATTATAAATTGACTAAATTTCATTTTTAATCATTCATTTTATAATATTCAATCTCGAAATTTTTTGTCATAGGTGCTTAATGCTTATATGCAAACAATGCGTCACTAGTACCCTATAACACACACTGTTCACACGTGCTTTTGCCATAACATTGAAAATTCTAACAAAGTTATATGTTAATAAATTTACGTTGAATAAAGATGAAATAAATAGACAACGTATAAATGTTTGATTACTATTTTTAACAAGGTTGATAGTTAAGATGAGACGCTAAGTCTTAATATGATATTATACAAATGTTATGAATTCAAGTGTTGCAGTAACCAATTTAAATGAAATTGTACATGGTAAGACTTTAATGTGAAAATAAAATCCCGCCCACGCCTACACGTGAGAGAGTTGTATTGAAGATAATATTTAAATAATATATATGTGATCATATTTAATAGTTTAAACTTTTATATAATTTCAGAGTCCATTAAACTCAACCGAATAAATTTTATATCAAATAAAGATGATATATAAAATGACTTCATATCTTAATAGTCACCAAAATAGCTAGGTACACAAGTTAATATATTCTTGATGGAAAATTCAAAATTATCAAAACACTCTAGTTTCATGATTCATAAATCAAAAGATAGTGCATTTAGACTAAAAACTTTAGAACATAATACTCGAAATACTTTCCATAGAATACATACATAACCATGAAAAACTAAAGACAACAACATAAATATTTGTATTATATTACATATTACTACGGGGATTTTAGGGATTCGACTTGAGCCTTTCCACGAGGACCCCAAGTCCTGATATAGAGTCTGTATTTATTAAAAGTCATGCATGGATACACTGGGGGATTATCCTCCGCGATGAGCTTTTCTGCAGGTTTTATGGGTATGTCACCCCTTGGATTGTAAAAATAAGCAAGTGAAACCCTCTCTTTCTCTGCATTCACTATCACTCTGTGCTCCACACTTCTATAATTTGCATTGCTAATCACCTGTATATGTAAAAAATGAACCAAAGATATTTATTTATAAAAGATCAAAGGGGTATAAACACGTAGAATTTTTATATACATACAAGAAATTTCATTTTCAACGGCAAAACGTTTACAAGAAATGTTTTCATATACCGATATTGTTTTTTTTTTTTTTTTTTTTTTTTTCCATTAGTTATGAAAATATTGTCGACCAAAGAAATACGTTTTATATTGGAGTTTTGAGCTCAACCTTTACATAGTACAAATTGATTTAGACTGTTACATGTCTTGACAAGACAACTCATGATATTTCTATTGCACCAGTTCTTTAGAAATTTACATGATACAATAGAGGGCTCGAATGGTCATCGAAGTATCAATGTTCCAATTTAAATGTTTACGTGTTCACTTCTCAACTTCATTTTACTATTTTGTTTATTTCCCTGAAAAGTCCCCAAGTAAGAATACTATTAAAAAAAATTCCCTTTAAAGATGTATTTATTGGTGGTAAAGACATTTTTAGACTGTCGTTGAGCAAATGGTTGTCGAAAAACTTTACAAGATACGTTTTCGTCGTTAAAAGTGATGTTGCTTAATAGTAACTCGTGCACATGAGAGAAACAACATGAGCACATGTTTGGCTATTGTTTATAATCGATAAAATCAAATTTATCCATATATTTCGTTGGATTCATAAGTACTACCCACTTAATCCACCATTCTTTTCTATATAATTTTAATTTAAATAGTTTATAAATAACTCCTAAACATGCTTTAAATATGATAAAAATAAAAATAAAAATTGGGAGTCTAGAGAAAGAACCTGCAGTTGATCCCCTAAGTTGACAACGAAGGCATTAGGAAGTGGTTTAACAGTAACCCAGTTATTTTTATGGTGTACTTGGAGCCCTGATACATTTTCATCCGGGAACAAAAGGGTCATGCCACCTGGGTCAGAATGTGGTGAAATCCCTAATGTAAGGCCTGGTTGTGGGCATTTAGGGTAATAATTTACCCTTAAGCATGCACCAATGTTTTCATTTCCACCAAATGCTTCTTGAAGGTAATTTTCTTTCAGCCCAAGATTTGTGGAGAAAATTTTCATCAGTTTTCCACCCAGTTCAACCACTTCTTTGCTGTACTTTTCAACCAATTCCCTGCACGAATTCAAAGAATTTAGCACGCTTTCAGTAAGCTGAACACGAGAGTATTAGACCCAAAACAAGAAAAAAACCCCCCCCTAAAATCTTGTTTATTGCAGTGTCCCGTGTAATTAACATTTAAAATTATGATTGCTCAAAATTTCTATCAGTTACACCTATTCTAATTCTGAGTTAATAATTCAAAAATCCCATAGCAAATCATGTTTTTGTTTTATTTTTGGTATAATATCTTAGAAGTTAATTAGTGTGGCTATGAGGTAAATAGTTAGCGTTGATTATAGTAAAAATGTCACCAACTTTGACTGCAGTGAGATGTTCCCTATAAACAAGGAACAAACATGCCATTTCACATCTTTTGCTCCCAGTACCTTGGTGCTTCAAAAGTCATTTATAGGGTTGAATATGGTCCGGTTCAGTTTGATTCTAAAGAGAATCGAATCGGATCCGAAATTTTAGTGTATTTAGTAAGTGGAACCGTCGAATCCAAATTTAATTATGAAACAGTTCGAGTTCAGTTCGGTTCGGTTCAGTTCCCAGATTTCTTATTATAATTAAATTTTTTAATATTTACAAAGTTACATTAATTTAACTAATCACAGTACTATCTTAGTTCTTACAAAATAACGTAATCTAATCTTATGTATATTTTGCGTATCTCTTTGCTGAGTTTGTCATAGATTTGATTGTTAAAATCACAGGAAGAGGAAGATAGCGAGTTCACAATAATTAAGAAATACGCAGTCGAGCTTCAATTCGATTTTTTTCAGAACGATAAAAATGACACTACGATAGAATAACAGATCTTAGTAAAACTTAGATTAATTTGATTAAGTTGGGTTTGTACTGAAAATTAGAAATATGAAAATCATATTTTTGGGTTTGAACTAAATTAATCAGTTAGCAAATTTATTTAGAAAAAAATAAAATAATTTGACTTATTTAAAATAAAAAAATAAAAAAATTAGAGATATACGATTTTTCGGTTCTTGATCTAGAATCGAGAACCGAATCGAACCCATCGGTTCTCGATTCAGATACCCGTTCGGATATTTAATTAGAGAAGAACAACTCGATTTGGTTTAGATCGGGTCACATCCGATTCGATCGATTCGATTCGAAAGTTTTATCGAACCCCAGATAAATACACCCCATGAGAGTTTCGTCTAATTAGGGAAATGATTCTCCATTCTGTTGTTCCTGTCCGAACACATACACTTTCGTACTAGGATAAGTTAAATTACAAAAATAATTTTTCCACGTAAACAAATTCAAGGTGAACACCTTTTTATTTTCGTAATTAATATAACAAGTTAGCTAGAGTGATTAAAAATTGATTTTACCTGCATGAAACTGGAAGTTTAGGCCATTTTTTCTCATCCCTGAGAGAAATGGGAAGATAATGCAGGAAAAAGTAGTCACTCCAATCCAAAGAAACACCTTTTTCCACCCCAACCCGACTCCCATACCCCTCATAAGTACTAGGAGAATTCGCATACTTTTGTTTCTCCTCAAGTGGGAGATGGAAGAATTCACGCCATGCCTCGCGTGTGGCCGCCATCAGCTGGTGGTCGATACCGTGGTTCACCACCTGGAAGAACCCCCACTCACGGCAGGCGCTGTCCACCAGACTGGCGGTTGTCTGGCGGAGCAAGTCGTCGTCTGAGAACAAGTCCTGGAGGTCGATCACCGGAATATTTATTTCACTTGTGGCAGTTTCGGTGATCAAAGATGGTCTATCAGAGGGTTTTTTGACATAGCGTTCTGGGATCTCTTTTATCCCACTGTCCAACAAATGTTGAACTCGGACTATTGGTTCTGGCCAGCTTTCTAAGAAACTCATATTTCTCTCACACAAACATACACAGTCACACTAGAAAGTGTATATATATATATATATATATATATATAGAGAGAGAGAGAGAGAGAGAGAGAGAGAGAGAGAGAGAGAGAGAGAGAGGAGGTAAGTAGGGTAGGGTGGGGTTAAGGCAATGTAAACGACAAAACTCAAGTACAACGAAAGATGTACTTTAACATGCAGCAAAGGGGAGATATGAAGCAAACTCAGTGTGATTATAAACGTGAAATGAACATCAAAATCAGCATATCATGTTGTGTGTCACAGAAGGAGAGGCGGGCGGCTGCGTCGGTGGAGGGTAGTTCTTAATGGATGAGAAATAAGTGGAGGGGAGAAGAGACACACATATATATACACAAATATGGGGCTAATTTCTGGCGCCGTGAAGAATTTGAGTCATTATTTTGTTTGTTCCTTCAAAATATCATGTATCAGAAAAGCAATTAATTAATTACGATTTATGTACCAATATTGCAACAAATATTTTAGCTTTTTAAAATAATATTATTTAATATTGTCCGATAAACACGTACCAAATATACTTATTGAAGATAATCATAATAGTTTAGAATACGTAGCCCCTGCTGAACAACATTTTTTTTTTTTTTTTTTTGGTAGAATGAGTTTTTTAATAGTAAATTTTTGAAAGGAACATATTTTTGATTTACGTAAAAAAATATTTTATTGTAAAAATGTATAATTGAAAATGATTATGAGAAAACAAAAATAGAATTTTAAAAGAATGATTGTCAAACTAGGGGTTTAGCGGAAATGGTCTGTAACGTCTATTTCTTGACACAGTCATCCCTGGTCTCTGTGTTTGGTGCATAAGAGGTCCCTTTTTATATAAATAAAAAGAAAGCAATAATTTAAATTGGAAAAAAAAGTGCAGTTAGGTCCTTGACATTTGGAAAAAGTACACATGGGTCTCAAATCTTTATTTAGATCATGTTTGAGCCTTATTATTTTTCAAAAATATATTGTGAAATAGGGTTTTGATGGAGAATGTGATTAAAAAATAAGAAATTTTTTTAAATTTACGTGTAATATTATTTTATTGAAAAACATATGGTTGAAAATTAGAGTGAAAAATGTATTTTGAAAAAAAAGGGGACCAAACAAGGGTTTAATAATTGTAAATATAATAAATATATTGTGAAAATCGTTTTGATTAAATATTTTAGAAGGGAAAAGATTTAAATGAACTGGCCGTGTTTGTAATTGCTTTATGATGTAAAAACACTTGAATAAAAATTATGATAAATAAATTAAAAATCTTGTATTTAATTTTATGATATTCAGCCGATTATTGTGTTTTTTCTTAATGTAAAAGTATTGATAAAAAAAATTAAAACACGAATCATGTTTTTTTAATTCTTTATTGAATGATAATGAAAAGACAAATTAAATTATAAAGAATACAGTTGGAGCTTTAATGCACGCATTCAATAAACGAATAAATCAATTAAATAAATGTATTTGAGGATCAAGTTCATGACACAAGGTTGATTAACACGCTAGGTAATTAATTATGAGCTTAAAAATTAGTTATTTCACTTTAGTTTTTGTAAAAGAATTTTTTATATTATTAATGATTTGAAATAAAAGTAAAAGAACTCGTTAGTTTTCGTTCTTTATTTATTTTTTATATAAAAAAATAAAGGCACTAGATCCTTTTGCACCTTTTGAAAAGGTTAGGGATCCAAATGCAATTTTCCTAATTAAAATTAAGGGTATATTGTTCTTTTTACATAAAAAAATATCATTTGCACTCCAAAAACGTAAATTAGTAACGTTAGTGCCAAGAAATAAACATTAGGAATCACTTATGTATTGAATTAAAGATATAGGAAACATCTGCTCTAGATTCTCGAAAAAAGTGGTTTTTATAATTCAATAAAGAATCAAACTTATTTCAACGTGGGAGTTTGAAATAGAGAATGAAATCAATATATTGTTAGAATCACATTCTAAAAGGATTTTTTATTAGACAAATTGAATGTGCATGAATAAATTGAATTTTATAGATACTTCTATAATTTTGGTTCTGTTGGGTATGCGATCAAAGCCCCACATCGGATAAAAATGGGGAGGATCATGGGTTTATAAGTGTGAAAATATATTTTCATTGATATGAGGCATTTTGGGGTAAAGTCCAAAAGCAAATCCATGAGGGTCGAGGTCCAAAGTGGACAATATCATACTAATGTGGAGATATGTGTGAGTCCATACTTATAACAAGTGAAATATGTGGTGTTACATATTCCTAACAGTGGAATCAGAGCCAAGCCCCAAAATTGGCCATGTGGAAAAATCCTTGGAATGCCGAACGAAGGTGGTGTCTCGGTTAGCTCGTGATGGGATCCGTTGATGAGCTCTATTGGATAGACGGTGTACTCCGGATGCTTCACGTAAGGCGTGTGCTCAAACGTGACGGAGAGGAGTTGATCTAGATAGAGCAAACTCTTGGTGAGGAAGATGGACGGATAGATGATCGTTTGAGGGGAGGCTCGGTGGTCCTTTGTTCGAGGGGAGGATTGTTGGATATGCGACCAAAGTCCCACATCGGATAAAAATGGGGAGAATCATGAGTTTATAAGTGTGAAAATATATCTCCATTAGTATGAGACTTTTTGGGGTAAAACCCAAAAGCAAATCCATGAGGGTCCAGGTCCAAAGTGGACAATATCATACCAATGTGAAGATATGTGTGGGTCCATACTTATAACAAGTGGAATATGTGGTGTTACATATTCCTAACAAGTTCCATTCAACGTATCAAGTATGAATTCACAATTCAGAATTTGAAGAGATGCCACTTCTTAGAATTTGTTGTTAATCATATTCCATTAGAAGAAACTTTCTACTGTTTACATAATGTTAATTACCTAAATTCACAAATTTACTTTACCATAACCATTTATTTTTAGATGTCTCCACGCACACGCACACGCACACGCACACGCACTAAATGAATATTTAGGGAAAAAAATAAAAAAATCCCTATAACGTACAAGGATGAACATTATTTCTTCAGAAGGAAATAATCCATAAGATGGGATTCTCTCTGCTTAGAGCCTTAGGGTTGCTTGACATAATAGGATAATGTATTTATTAGTGAATGAGATGCATACTATCTCTTTGCCAAGAAATCAATTGCAAATCTAAATGCGTTTTGAATTGTGTATTATTAGTTTTTATTGACTCACAGTCAAAACATATCAATTTTTACTTTTATAAAAATGATCGAAGACACATTGTTTTATGCAACAACAATAATATCAAATGTACGAAAGATACCTTTACTATCACTTAAATATCAACAATGTATATGGATAGTTAATGGCCTTTTGTGTTTTACTTACAAACTACGCATTCGAAAGAATATAGCATAAAGAGAAGCTTCATTAATGTCAAAATCCTTGTGGTTCAAATTCTTCCGTTTCTTTTCATTAGCTATTGAGCACAATAAATAATTATCGAACAATCATCAAAAAAATATCAAAAAAATATCTAATAAATAGTTACTAAATATTTAATTGATATCATGTTATGTTAAACATGATTTATAAGCAACTTTTTAACATGACCCAACAAGATTATTTTGTTTTCTAGAAGATTTTAGACACAAATATTGCACAAAAATGTAGCAATTATGATATTTGCTCATTGATTACGTTATCAGAATTGGAAAAGTGTTACAATCAATGTCAGCATTCCCCATGGTAGTCACTAAAAAAAGTCAATAGATAATGTTTGGCCAACAATATCAATTTTGCTTTTTGATTTATATCACATGGCAAACATGTCCAAAACTATATACCCACGTGACCTTTTTGATTCAACAATATATCGAAAATTTGGACACATATTTGAAAAAATTCAAATTTTATTTTATTAAATCTTATTTTTTCTAAAAGACATGAATGCTTTTATTTATACAATGCAACATATATTACTCTATAAGAAAATTTTAGAATACCATAATAAAATACCCACGTGACCTTTTTGATTCAACAATATATCGAGAATTTGGACACATATTTGAAAAAATTCAAATTTTATTTTATTAAATCTTATTTTTTCTAAAAGACATGAATGCTTTTATTTATACAATGCAACATATATTACTCTATAAGAAAATTTTAGAATACCATAATAAAAATCATAGCCTGATATATTAATTGAAAGACTTCCATAAACAAAAGCTTAACCAAAGGGAAAAAAAAATAAAAAAATCTAAACTACTAGACACCAAGTTTTGGATTATTGATTTTCTATTGATTATTGATTTACATTTTTTGTTAGAAAATATCATTGTATTATTGCACTTGTAAGATTTTGCTGCCGAAAATGAAACTTTTTGTTAATGTGTATTGCACAAATATGTTTCTCAAGAGCCGCTCATAAACTGAATATTGTTAAATTGTTCGCCAGAAAAATTGAATGAAAATAAGGAATGGAGTGGACTGAAGTCTAGAAGAGCTACCCCCTAGATCCGTCCCTAGTGAAAACTCAAGTGTTAATTTACAAATAAATTAATTTAGTCTTCGTTTAGAAAGTAAATAATTTTTCTTTTATTGGAAAACGTGCTGAGAATTTCACTATTAGCTTAATTATAGGGATTGGATCGGACATAGGAAATATAGTCCTCGTCCAAATTCATTTGAATAGTTATTAACATAAATAGAATTTTAAATGAGTTATACAAATTTTTGACGATCTTATAGAGGATGCCATTAATAGTAGAGATAAGATATTGTTTGAAAATTAAATAAATAAGATGGTGAATTTTTCGGGATGTTATATTGTTTGATTCAACAATATATCGAGAATTTGGACACATATTTGAAAAAATTCAATTTTTATTTTATTAAATCTTATTTTTCTATAAGACATGAATGCTTTTATTTATACAATGCAACATATATTATTCTATAAGAAAATTTTAGAATGCCATAATAAAAATCATAGCCTAATATATTAATTGAAAGACTTCCATAAACAAAAGCTTAACCAAAGGGAAAAAAATAAAAATCTAAACTACTAGACACCAAGTTTTGGATTATTGATTTTCTATTGATTATTGATTTACATTTTTTTGTTAGAAAATATCATTGTATTATTGCACTTGTAACCGAAAATGAAACTTTTTGTTAATGCATATTGCACAAATATGTTTCTCAAGAGTCGCTCATAAACTGAATATTGTTAAATTGTTCGCAGAAAAATTGAATGAAAATAAGGAATGGAGTGAGCTGAAGTCTAGAAGAGCTACCCCCTAAATCCGTCCCTAGTGAAAACTAAGTGTTAATTTACAAATAAATTAATTTAGTCTTCGTTTAGAGAGTAAATAATTTTTCTTTTATTGGAAAACGTGCTGAAAGAAATTCAAATATAGGGGTTAGTGCAACAAATAATTTCCAACAAATTGCAAGTGTCTTTCTATTTTTAAACAGAAACGCCCAAGTTGCTAGTTGGTGAAGAACACATCCAATAAAATTCTTGTGATTATCAATAAAGTACCAGAATGTCTTTGTTAGATAAACATTATGGGGTTCCTAGTATCCACACGTTACAAATGTGTATTGGTTGGACTGTCATTAGTACTCTTGCAAAAATTAGCCTGTCTATTAATGGTTTCAGTGAGACAAGAATTTCAAACTTTTCTTGATACCCAATTCCAAGAACGTGAAAATATGAGCTGTGATGATGCAAAGGAGGATTTATAATTTATTGATTGTCTAGGTGACGTATAAATGATAGATTATATAATAAAAATTGGAAGGATATATAATTTATTGATTTGTGTTAATTCAATATGTTTCAAGATGAATTTTAGTGTGTTTGATTGACATTATTTTTCCACCCAAATATATATTTTTGGGTGTTTGATTGACAATTTTTTCTATGAAAAATATTTTCCAACTTTTGGTCATGTGACCATATTTTCCTAAAAAACAAGGAAAAAATTTTCTTTCAGGAGAGATGATTTTTATTTTTCAGATAATTCACTCTCTCTCTCTCTCTCTCTCTCTCTCTCTCGTTTCTCTTTCATCCGCCCACCAAAAAAAAAATGGATAGGTATAATATTTTTTAGTTTGAAAATTAAATCAATCAAACATATTTAATTAATACTTTTCATAGAAATAAGTTCTAGGCAATTCAATTGCTTAGAATTTATTTTCTTTCTTTCCATACAAATTCTATGCTCGCAATCAAATGCATCCTTAATGCATAAATTGTAGTCTTATATATATATTGGTTCTGCCATAAGTACCCCCCATATTCTGTTAAGTATGATTAGACAATGGGTCAAAGGTTATTTTTCAGCCGTTCACAAGTGATCTCAACTTGCTCATGTGATGTATTTTCTCTCCCTTTTCGTCGGCTGACGGCTGAGCCCACTCTAGCCTCGCAGGCAACAGACAACTTGATCATATTGCATTTTATCACATGGTGAAAATTTGAACCCTTCAATGTGAAAACTGTGATTCCGCTCCCAACTATTAATCTCTGAACCACCATGTGGTCAAATCGGACCAACACAACATGTATTTATCGACGACATCCAAGCATGACATGCCCAATAAATGTAATTGACACGATCTACAGGCGTTGTACATGCAAGACTTAAGGTGGCTGGCTTTGTTTGACCACTTCAAGCTAAGAAAGTCCATTAAATTTTTTACACCTACAATCAACAATGTGAAAATTGTGATTAAATATATAATATAAAAGTAACAAATGATGTCAACTCATGATCCATTTTATTAAATTTCATGTAATATAGCGACACGAACTAAACACATGGCAAAGCAAAGAGAATATTCTACAAAATATTTGCAGTTGGTGCCAAATAAAAATCTAACCGAAGACTACTAACCACGTAGGGGGACTTTTCATATATATATATATATATATATTGATCAAGAAACGTACAAAACCTATATTTCTTAAAATTAATCTGTTTGTACAAGGGATCTTGTACAAACAGATTTAGGGGTGATGTTGCGTATAGTTGGAATTTTTTTTTATTAATGCTCAATGAAAAATTGTCAAGTGTCTTCTTGTATAAAATCTTATCAAACATGCCTTTATATATCATTTCTCTATTTCTCAATGGACCTACAGCCAGCTTAATTGGTTGAAAGTACAAGCTATGCAGTAGGCGGTGGTGATGGTAGAATTTGATTTTTGTAAAATGTATAACTATTAATCTTGACCTAAATGTAACATATGGGGTATTGCCTAGGAATAATTATTTCTAGGGGTAATTGAGTCATGAAATTGATAGATAATGTTAATATTTACCGATAAATCTAATTTCAATTTAAAAAAAAAAAGAGGGAGAGAAAGAGAGATATATAATTCCTTTTAACAAATGTGAGATCTTTCCATATTTTTTGTCAATTGACTAACGTTATTGTATATATTTTTAATTTTTTTTATTCAACGTGAATGATACATGAATAAATTTCAAATTTTAATAGCTGACATCATAAAGATGAGATTTAAAAATCAGCTATGAGCTTTTGAGTAGGGGTACAAGTGCAGGATAATACAATGGCAACAACCATTTGTTAAATAACTACATTGGCTTCTTCCATATCGTTAAACAATATCATGCAAATATTTTTATTGTTTTGACAGCTTTTGATTTTCTCTAATTTTGAAGTTTTCATGTAGATATTTGATTTTCTCTAATTTTGCAAAAATGTTTATATATTTTTTCGTCTCTTTAATATTCTTTAAATAAAGATCATAGAGGCAAATCGAATAATTAATGATTTTGATGAAGTGCTCATATTCCATATTTGTGCACTACAAGAATGGCTAGACCATGCCCCCGGAGGCACATCCAAGTTAGCAAAGGATGAGTATTGCGGGACTTGCAACCTCAGTGTGGGGAGTTTGATTTCTGGTTGGAGCAGCTGAGTGATGTAATAACCATTTATTGGTTGGAGCAGCTTGGTGATGTAATAATCATGGAGGAGGCTCCTTTGGAGTCAGGAGTATAAAGGGTGCACGGACCCTGGTCAATTTGGACGTAACCCACTGTTTACTTCCGCCAATTACTGAGGGGTCGGTGGCTGATAGTCTAGGATATAGTCCGATGTAAGTTGGAAAACTTGGGTATAAAAAAAAAAAAAAAAAAAAGAATGGCTAGACCACATGTGCTGGTATTAATATATATAATCCAATTACATGGGATTGGTAGTGTATTGTTATCAAAATTCGTGTAGTTTGAAAGTTATCTCTAGTTTTTTCCATCACATGCCTTTGACCATGCCCACCCAAATTATTAGAAATATGAATAAAAAAAGGTGGTCCAAAACGTAGCTTGAGTGAGTTTTGACTATGAAAATTTTAAGATTAAATTCTCACTTTGATTTTGTCTAATTTAAATGAATTATTAAACCTGCACAACTTTTTTTTTTCCTGTATAGATAAATGTCACTATGGAGGAACCTAATTCTATTTCAACTCTTGTAAAATAGTCATGCATTAAAAAAATTATAGTTCATATCTATAGTACAGAGATCGATTAGTAATTGTAAATTGTTTGTTGGTTTTTTTTAGGATCTATCACAATATTCTTGCACTTGTAAGAGTTATGCAGCCAAAAATGATTGGGTTTTTTTGTTAATAAATATTGCAGAAAATATGTTTCTCGACTTTCACTTGTTACAGAAATTGAATACTGTTAAAACGGTGCCAAGATTTTCTCCTTTTAGAATTATTTCTACCAGACACTTCTTTCCCTCAAGAGGAAAGAGTAAACTTCCAACGCGGGTAGATGTCTAAATTTATTCCTAAAAAAATTTGCAACAAGATGATCAATTCGTAAATGTTCGGGAGAAGAAAAGAAAAATGAAATCGATAAAATCCTCCCTAATTTGATCATCGAGCGGTCAGAAAATTAATTCTTGAATGAAAGTGCTAATTTACAAATAAATATAGTTTTTTTTGTTTTTTGGTCAAAATTCTCTAAAATTGAATATTTTTTTATAGCATTGATTTAAACTATAGGGGCCTAAAAATACTATTCATTAGTACACCACTCATTTTTTATTTATTTATAATTTAAATTGTTTTTCCAAACATGCTCTAATTATTTGTCAGTGTGACAACAATTTCAGACTTTTCTTGATACCTACTTCTAACAATGTAAAAATCATGAGTCCTTGTAATTTAGCGACTATATATTTAAGAAAAAAATGGATTATGCAATGCCCTTCGAGATAGATTTTGATATAAAAGTTCTTGAAATATATTGTTGGCCATCAACTTGATCATGTTGCATTTATCACATGGTGAAAATTTGAACTTACAGTAATTCAATGGTGGCCATTGAAAAGGAAATTTAACATCGTGTGCACAAGTTTTACAAGGAACTTGAACTTGTATGTTGGTAAAAAATGGACGCTCCAATTTCTACTTATTTTTGCTCTACTTATCTGCAAGTTGATTAATTATTCGAACTTATTAGTGTATATAAAAATTGTTTTTGTATTTTTTTCCTTTTATTTTGTGCTAACACTTATTGGTTCAACCACAATCTTTACAGCAGGTAATCGGTCATATAACTTGATCATAATATAATTTTTTTATTAATTAAAATTCTCTCAAGACTTTTCGTAATCAACTTGTAATCTTGTTTGACATGAAAAATTTAGAATCTATTCATATGTTTTTGCAGGTCTGACATGAGCATAGTGAAATCCTCTTATTCAATCAATTTTATGTCTTATCTTTTAAAATTATAGAGAATATCATAAAAGGAGAAAAATATTTGTGAAATAATATAAGCGATGAGTGAAAAATATTTGTGAAATAATAAATATAGTTTCATTGATTCAGAATTTCATAAATCTTCTACAATCTATCTATCTACATCTTCTACAATATATTAAAAGTGTGGAGTGAGGAGAAATTTTTAAATACCAACTTTACCCCTATATATTTAGATATATGTCAATTATATCTTTATACATTGAATATAGTACCATTTAATATAATATAACTTCATTTATTATCCATTTAAGTGTAATGATCATTGTTTTATATTGGAGTACTTATAATTTTACATTAATCAAATTAAGTTTAATTACTTAAATTACATTATTTAAATTAAGTTTATTACTTAAAATCGAAGCTCACATAGATAGATGTAATTTATTATAATTATATAATATAATATATTAAAGGTTGCTGTACGATAAATTTCGTGTATTAAAATACGGAAATCGTTACAAATTGTATTTTCGATAAATACAAGTGAAAATTAATCTTCTTGTAACTGCAAAATTGCAAGATCCTCTGATTAATGATCTGAATGTTTGAAGATGAGGGGCCACGTGGCTTGAATCCTGGACTTCGAGATTTGTTGAGAATTTGACATGTTGAGGGCTTGACTTGTTCAACACTTGAATTTTGGGGCTTGAATTTGTACTTGACTTGATTTGATTTGAAGAAGGTTTTGATCTTCTTGGACTTGACTTGATTTGAAGAAGATTTTGGTCTTCTTCGTGTTTGCCGGACTTGGACTTGAGAGAGTTTCTTCTCTTCCTCCGGTTTTGAGATTTCTTCAGCACTTCGTGATTTTCTTGTTCACTTTCCCTCCTCCCCTTTTCCATGGACCATTGGTCCTATTTATAGGGGAAATTTCGTGGCTAATTTTGGTAACCACTCAATTGTATTTAATTAAAATGATTAATTAAATAATTGTAGGTTTTAAAATAGTAGGATGGGCCTCCTAATTATTTTTAGCGGGTTTTAGTAGATTTTAATTTAATTGGGCCAATAATTTAAATTGACCAAATCCATTTTATTTATTATTATTTTTTCATGTCTACAAATGCCCCCTCAAGATTTGTTTATTTATTATGAAATAAATAAATTGATAAATCTTGATTTTCGATATATATATATATATATTTTTTAATTTGAATTGAACCCAAACTTCCCACTAGTAAATTAATACTGATGAAAAATTTGAGAATGAAGTGTGAATTTGATTCAACACAAAATTCTTATCCTTGAAATTTGATAACAATGATTTTTTTTTTTTTGAACAGGCTTTTTTTTATATGGTATGTCGGGCTTAAGTAAGGTCCGATACCCGCCTATTTATATGAACAAATTTTGAGGTTCAAAAATAGGTTGGTTAAATCTTGCAAACAAAGGTAAAGAATTTTATTTATCTTCTCCTCTCGCCTTTTCTCTCTCTCTTGTTTTTATTTTATTTTATTTTTTTTTTTGACAGTAAAAAAAAAATTGCTCCTATCAACAACAGAAACCACGACCTACAGAAGCCAAATTGAAATTGGTCAAAACAGAAACTAATACTAATTTCTGCAAAAGCAGAAACCAATTGGTATAATTGGTTTCTGCTTTTGCAGAAACCAATACCAATTGATTTTGGTATTAGTTTCTGCAACGGCAGAAACCTATTAGTATAGGTTCGTATTTTTTTTTTTTTAATCTTTTGGTTTGGTTCTACACGTAACTTACTTTTTTCCCTTTTTTTTTGTTAATTATTGTTATGGTTATCTTAGCATGGTTATTTTAATAAAGTCGAGATTAACATTCTACATTCTTCTTTTTCAGGGACTCAACTTTTGGAACCATTCGAGAATTTTGAGGTTTGAGATTTCTTTGGGACATAGTTTTAATTTTGTGATGTGATTGATTTATGAGTTTAGAATAGATTTAAAATTTCGAACATTTTCACGTACCTTGAGGACCAATGACTGTCATCCTTCGTCACGCAAGACACTTCGCATTGAGGACCAATGACCGACTCCTTTTACTGTCCAAGGCACTTTGTGTTTGGGACCAAGGACCGGTTCCTTTTACCGTCCAAGGCACTTTGTGTTGAGGACCAATGACCGATTCCTTTTACCGTTCAAGACACTTTGTGTTTAGGACCAAGGACCGACTCTTTCAACCGTCCAAGGCACTTTGTGTTTGGGACCAAGGACAGACTCTTTCAACCGTTCAAGGCACTTTGTGTTTGGGACCTTGGACCGACTCCTTCAACCGTCCAAGGCACTTTGTGTTTGGGACCAAGGACCGACTCCTTCAACCATCCAAGGCACTTTGTGTTTGGGACCAATGACCGACTCCTTTAACCGTCCAAGGCATTTTGTGTTTGGGACCAAAGATCAACTCCTTTTATCGTCCAAGACACTTTGTGTTTGGGACCAAGGACCGACTTCTTTAATCGTCCAAGACATTTTGTGTTTGGGACCAATGACCCACTCCTTTTACTGTCCAAGACACTTTGTGTTTATCATTTACATATTTGGAAGGCTCAGACAAACTTAAAAGATTTACTGTTCTTTTTTTTTATTTTTTTTATTTTAGGAATGGCTGGTGCAAGCTCTAACAACGAGGTGTATTTTGATATACACGAAATTGTCGAACTTAAAAATCAAGGCAAAAGTTACCTTCGTTTCAAAGATACCGATGTGAAGTACCATGCCCAGCCTGGCATACGCGGCGAACTTAAACTTAGCATCCATAAGCCAACTGCAGATCCTTCTCTTGACCTCTTGGAGCCTTTGTCAGAGTTGCACATGCCTGCCATTAGTGAATGCCACGAGAATTTATAAGCTGCGAAGTCCGACCACTCTGGCAGTTATCTCCCATTTCAATGTCTTCCGCCTCATCATTCTCAAAGCATGGAGTGCGTTCCAAGAGCAGTGATTTGTGAGAAGATTGGCAACAGAGAAATACGATGGGGAAGTGCACTTATCAGTCGAGGAGAAATTTCTTTTCTCCCAAAGTTTTGGGAATGGTCTTCGTGGGTTCAAAAACTTCTGCTCAAGAAAAATCTTCGTCAATTAGCTTCTGCAGTCAGCTCCGCTACAAAGGATTATCACCGCTCAAACTCTATCTACAGGGCTTTTTGTGAAGTTTGGTGTCCAGAGACCAATACATTTGTGATCGCCAATGGTGAAATTGGCATTTCTCTTTGGGACATCCGCGAGGTAAGTGGACTTCCAATTATGGGTAATTACTATGAGAAAGTAGTTCCAAGTCTTTCAGAGCTGACAGATCATCTTCCCAAGTCTTGTTTGTACCTCTTCAATGTTTTCGCATTGATTGCCAATGCAAACGAATCTGATTGCGTCAGTCATGAAGAATGGATTAATTTTTGGTTTCACGAGAGTGGTTGTGCTCAGAACCCTCAACAACACAAAAATTATAAAAATGCTATGAATCTAAATCCATTTAAAAGGCATCATCAAAAAGCTTCACAGGAAATTCGGAGACCCGTGATTGTAGACAAGTCGAGAGACATTTTTCGCAGGGATCGGAGTCATTGGGGCGATATACCAATATGTTCGTCTATAGAAGAAGAAGAGGAATTGGAAATAGCTGCTTATTTCTCTCTGTAGCTTTGTCGTTTCGTTCTTCCATCCGGGGACGAGTACATGAGAGTTGGGACTTTTAAAGCGTCCTCAAAGATGGCAGGTGGGTACACTTACAGCCTAGTCCCTCCGGTATTAGCGAGTATTTATAGAGGACTTACAAGGATGTCGAATCATCAGTCAAATCCAGACCTTGGCTGGATTTCACATTCATTTCCTGGACATTTTCTTTATGCTTGGGCTGCTACTTATTTCGTCCGAGGTATTTATGCCCACGTGGACAAGAGTTATCCTCGTCCTATAATCCGAAGGTATGCTGGCACTTTGAATGCTTTCCAGTCTTGGGAGAAAAATGTTGTTGATTGTCGGGACCTTATTCAGGGAATGATGGATGCCAATGACTTTTGTTGGAATCCGTTCCCTTCATCGTCCCATCCCGGTGTACGAGTGGATGACGTTCCAAGGTCTATAGATACTTCAGAATTTATGGTGAGTATTCGATCAGGATTTGTTTCTTATCGCCGAGGAAACTCCCCTTTCATTCTTGAGGCGTATAATCCCCACAGGTTTGCGAGACAACTTGGCTTTCGGCAGAAGCTTCCCGGTTCACCAAGAAAGTTGGATATTGCCCCCAATGCAGGTGACATGTATCGTGTTTGGTTGTCCTTGACTCGAACGCTAAGTGGATCTACATTTCATATCCCGGAATATGTGAAAGATACACGTCAAAACGTTATTGCAGAGTACCAAAATTGTTGGAATGACCAAGTGTTGTCAATCCTGACCAAGGTTCAAGTACATGTTTTATCTTCTAGTGAGAGTCGTGACTTCATTCTTGGCCTAGCTCCAAATAGGGTCGTAGCCAAAGGGTTAAGCCTTCCAAATATCATTCCTGAAGAGACTTCTCGAAAGAGAGATCCAGACTTTCGAAACGAAAGAGTGATTAAAAGATTAAAATTATAGTCCCTTCAACCAAGTTCGCTTCCACCTCTGAGCCTGCTGACAAAATACCCGAAGTAGTCTTGATTCCAGACCACAGCAGTCCTGGAGATCGAGCATCTCATGCTCCTGGAAAAACTCTAACTCTTGAGGATGAAAGTTCCGGAGATCAGGTATTTTTTTTTATCCCCCTTTTTTTTTTTTGCAACAAATTTCAATTTTAGGCTCCCCTTTCCCGAATATATAACATTAGACAATCGGTAAAACCAATGCCGCTTCAAGCTGTTCCAAGTCCTTCAAAAGGTGATGTTGAAACTTCTCAAGTTAACATCAGTCTTCTGAATATACCACCAGAAGGTGAATTTTTAAACATGTCACCTAGAACACGAAACGCGGGTATGTTATTCCCCTTTTTTTCTAGATCTTTTCTTCTTCTTTTTTCTAGATCTTTTCTTTTTTCCCCTTTTATTTTTATTTTTTTAAATCTCCATTTTTTGTAGGTTTTCCGAGCATTCCTGAAGGATTGAATTTCTCCATGAATCCAAACTCTTTGCAAGATCAAATCGGTGAGAATGACGAAAGAATTGATGCACTTCAAGGAATAGATGGTGCTTACGATTTTTACGACCTACCTTGCAAATACCCGAGTATTATTAATGAAGATATCTTGGCGTTCAACATAAATAAATTCCGTGATAGGATGAAGTAAATTCTGAGACTGTGGGAGCTAACATTTCAGAAATCAATCACGAGGTCACCGTTGCTCCATCTTCATTGGCTCTAGTTAACATTCCTCCTTCAGAGACAAATAATCGTCAAGCTGCGCCGATTTGTTCTTTCATGTCTGGTCCTCCGCCCAAGATAACTCAAGAGTCTCCCTACTTGAAAGCTGCTCTACACGATGCCATGATCAACTACCTTCAGAAGTTTTTCAGGGACGTTTTGAAGCATGGGTTTTTCAACATCCGATCTTTGTGGAGTGAAAATAATTTAATTATTCAAAACGTGATTGCCAACTCATTTCACACAGATCCAACACATTTGATGAAGCATATGGATGTGTTTCTCACGAAAGTCGACCATTATTTATCAGAAAGAAATCAGCATTTAGAGTGTCTAACCGCTGAAGAAAAGACTGAGCAATTGAAACTTTTGAATATCCAGTTGGAAGTGAAGGATTCCACGTTTTCTTCATTTGAGAACAAAATTGGGCAGCTAACTTTCGAGCTGGACAAACTTCGTGATAAACTTCAAACCCATCAGGAACAAAAGGGTATGCTTGGAACCATGAAGGCCACATTAGAAGAGTCGCAGACTAGAGATGTCACCAGTATAGCATCCATTGACCGGAAAAGGAAGACACTTGAAGATAGTTTCCTGATGATGAGTGATTTCGAGAATTTGTGATTTTCTTTGGGACCATACCGTATGAATTTTGATTTGTCATCATTTTTTTTTTTTTGATCTTTTCTTCTTCGAGTGTATTTCTTTTTATTTCAGAAATTGGTAAACAATTTGAATGAATTTATTAGTTGTAACTGGACTTGAATTTATAATTTATTCAAGCTACCTACGTACCCAAACGGGATCAAGTTGAACGTAGTTCGTTAAAAGAACAAATTTTTTTTTGTTTATTTAGGGCCGTTCACAGTTTATCCTCTTGCGAGCAAGGAGTGTTACATTTTATTACAATGAAAAACTTATAAACTAAAGAACTTCAAGCGTAAAAATGCTTTAGAAATTTGCCGTTGATAGGCCCGATTTGTAGTCCGTTTTTGTCGACGATCTTGTAGGCTCCGTTAGTGAATGCATGAGTAACGAGATATGGACCATCCCATTTAGGTTGAAACTTGCCCCCTATTTTTCGTGTGATTATGATCGGCCTGCGCACGGAAAGCACCAGATCTCCAACCTGAAATGATCTTGGTCGCACCCTTTTGTTGAAGGATTTAGTCATTCGAGCTTGATAGCACTCCATGTGCATTTGCGCTTCTAACCTCTTCTCATCCAAAGCTTCCAACTCTTCTAATCGAAGACGAGCATTTTCTTCTGTTGTCAAACCTTCTTGGATGGCAATTCGAAGTGAAGGGATTTGACACTCCAAAGGAAGTACAGCTTCCACTCCATACACTAAGGCATAAGGAGTGGCTTGTGTCGGGGTCCGATAAGTAGTTCGATAACCCCATAAGACTTCGCCAATTCTTTCATGCCAATCTCTTTTTGATTTGGAGACGACCTTTTTCAGTAAACTGCATAGAGTCTTGTTGAACGCCTCTGCTAACCCATTAGCTGCTGCATTGTACATTGACGAGTTGTATTGTTTAAATCCAAACTTTACACACAAATCGTTTATGTGGCTATTACGGAAGGGTTTTCCATTATCAGTGATGATGTGTCGCGGAACTCCATACCGATAAATGATTTGGATTCGGATGAAATCTGCAACATTTTCTTTCTTTACTTCCTTCAATGGTACAGCTTCAGCCCATTTAGAGAAGTAGTCGGTCCCAGCAAGGATGTATGAATGCCCAGCTGAAGACTTTGGAGTTATGAGTCCAATTACATCAAGACCCCATGCATCAAATGGCCATGAAGCCACTGTTGGATGCAGCGGTTCTGGCGGTTGATGGATGAAATTTGCATGGACTTGGCAAGCTTCACATTTTTTTGCATAATCCATGGAGTCTTGTACCATGGTCGGCCAATAGTACCCCATCCTCTTTATTCGAAAATGGAGCTTGGGTCCAGACTAATTAGCACCACAGATCTCAGAGTGGGCTTCTTCTATCATATGTGTTGCTTCGTCATTATTTAAACATCGAAGAAAAATCCCCTTAAATGATCGTCGATAAAGCGTCCCCTTATAAAAGATAAAGTGGGTCGCACGCCTCTTGACTTCGGTTCTTCGTCGTGGATTATCTGGCGACTTTTGATTTTTGAAGAAAATCGATTATTGGTTGTCTCCAATCTTCTCTTTCCTCATCTTCGATTACTTCGACAGTATTGTTCTCTTCAAGATTACAGGGCAACAACGGCGGAAACACCCATCTTTGAGCAATCGATATGGAGTGGGAAAAATCTTCATCCGACCTGTCTAAAACAGCGGCTAGATTAGCTAAGGCATCAGCTTCTCTATTTTCATTTCTAGGTACGAATTTCATTTTTATTGAATCAAATCAATTCACGAGCGTTGATGCATATTCATGATACGGCTTCAAGTCTGAATTACGGACTTCATACTCGGCTAGGAGTTGGCTGATTATCAATTTAGAGTCTCCAAAGACTTCCAGCTGACGGATATCCATCTCTAACGCTGTTTCTAAGCCAAGGATAAGGGCTTGATACTCCACCACGTTGTTTGAACATTTCTCCGTTAAGGTAAAAGAATAAGGCATAAGGAGATCGTGGGGAGTGATAAAGATAACTCCTGCTCCGGCACCATAACTTCGAGCTGCCCCATCAAAGTATAGTCTCCATGATGGTATGATTTCAGTAAATAGAACTTCTTTATCCGGGAGGTCTTCCTGAAGTTCCCACTCTGTTGGGATTGGATGGTCAGCAAGAAAATCTGCCAAAGCTTGTCCTTTGGTTGCCTTTTGTGGAATGAATTTGATATCGAATTCGGACAATAGTAATGCCCATTTTCCAATTCTTCCGAAAAGAATCGGCCTGGACATTATGTACTTTAATGGATCAAACCTTGAAACAAGATTGATTATGTGAAATAGCATATAATGTCTCAACTTTTTAGACGCGAAGATCAACGCGAGACATATTTTTTCGATAGGCGAATACTTCATTTCAGCACCTACCAGTGTCCGACTCAAGTAATAGAGCGCATTCTCTTTTCCTTCGTCGTTGACTTGGACAAGAAGTGCTCCAAGAGAATATTCTTGTGCTGCAACGTAAAGAGTCAATGGTTTTCCTGGGACTGGAGCTGTGAGTACTGGCGGATGAGACAAGTATTGTTTAATGCTTTGAAAAGCATTTCGACAAGCATCATCCAATTCAAATGGTACGTCATTCTTTACCAATTTGTTGAAAGGATGACAACGTCCGGCAAGGTTAGAAATAAATCTCCGAATGTATGCCAGTTTTCCTTGAAGGCTTTTTAACTCATGTACATTTCTTGGCTCTGGCATGTTGATTATGGCCTCAATTTTTGATTGATCTACTTCGATGCCCCTATGTCGAACAATGAAGCCAAGAAATTTTCCGGAGATGGCACCAAATGCACATTTCAACGGATTCATCTTCAGTTGATGTCGTCGAAACCTTTTGAAAACATCCTGTAAGTCTTGTAGATGGTCATCCCGTTTCTTTGTTTTAACAACAAGATCATCCACATAGCATTCCACATTTTTGTGCAGCATGTCATCGAAAATCTTTTGCATAGCTCGTTGGTAGGTTGCCCCCGCATTTTTTAATCCAAACGGCATAACTTTGTAACAATATATACCCTTAGGAGTACGAAATGATGTATGTTCTTCGTCTTTCGGGTTCATCCGTATTTGGTTGTATCCAGAAAATCCATCCATGAATGACAAGATTTCGTATCCAGTAGTTGCATCCAACATCAACTCTATTATCGGAAGTGGAAAATCATCTTTCGGACATGCTTGATTCAAATCACGAAAGTCAACACAAATTCGCAATTGTCCATTCTACTTCTTGACCGGAACAATATTCGCAATCCAAGTTGGGTATTTGACTTCGCGTATGAATCCAGCTTCAATAAGTTTGTTGACTTCCGCTTCAATATGAGAAATCAGTTCTGGTCGAAATCTTCTTTGAGGTTGTTTGGTCGGTCGAACTCCATGTCTTACTGCAAGGTGATGCACTGCAACCTTTGGGTCTAAGTCCGGTATTTCTTTATAAGACCACGCAAACACATCTTTGTATTCCCGTAGTACTCAGATTTCTCTTTTTGATTGAGGAGAGCACTTATGAATACGGGTCTCGGGTCTTCTTCAGTCCCCAAGTTCAATTGTTTCAAATCATCTACAGTAGCTTGTTCTCCTTCTTCAAATGTAAGTGGGGCTTGTTCAAGTTCATCTGTTATGACAGAGTTTTCAGACTCAGATTCTGAATTAGAAGATTTTTCAAAAGCTATGTGATTGACAGAGGCTTCTTCATCGTATTCATTATCTCTTAAAAATGAGCGAACTTTTTGATGTTTCCGTCTTCTTCTTGATTGTTGGGGTTTCGGACTTGGATCAGAACTTTTGATTCCAAGTCGAGAAAATGCAGATTGTCTTTGAGATGACCCTTGGGGAGTTGGTGCATTCTTATCAACTTGGGTAGAAGAAGGATCCTCACTTAACCTTTGGAAGACGGAAGCTCTACATTTTATCTCAACCATTGGGGAAGGTTCTCCTTTTAACCTTTTAAACACCGAAATTCTGGCGTTCTCATTTTCAATTCGATCAAACACTGAAGGTCTCGGTTGTACCGATTCTTCCTCTTTGACTTCATATATTTGAATCATGATTGGGTTTGAGGAAACCTTCTTGACTTTAATCCTTCTCGATGGGTTCGGATCATATCCCAAACCATGTTTAGGTCGCGACACACGGGCTCCATCAGAAGGGACACGCCCACTAGAAAGTATGGTATCAAGATTACCTAATTTGCGAGGCTCTCCTTTCCCAAATTCGGCATTCTCAAATAATTTCTTGACCTGAGGATTATAACATCCTTTGAAAGTCTGTTTTGATTCGTCGACTCCTTTAGTAGTTGACAGATCTTGTTTGGACGGACCAGAAATACTGAGTTTTGATATGTTTGGAATAGATGTCGAAGCTTCCGACGTAGATTTACATTCTTTCGGGACTGCCATGAGTTGATGGGGCAGAAGCAATTTTGAAATATTAAGTATCAGAAGAGCTAACTCTTTTCTTAATACCTCAACATCGGTCGATTCAATTTGAGGTTTTTCACCTCTAGAGGATCTTTCAGACGTGAATATTGATTTGCCTTTGATAAGCTGACGAGATTGATCAATACCTGATGTACCATCATTGTCTGCATCTCTAATTTTGAATCTGGACATGGTCAACCCTGCAGAATTACACTCTTCATCTTCTGTGTAAAATTTGGCATCAGCAAAATAGGATTCTTCTTCAAGGAATGGTTTGGACTCAGCTACCACACATTTAACTTCTCTATCTCGACTGTATTTGAAGCATTGGTGCCAAGTCGAAGGAACTACTCCAGTTTCATGCAGCCAAATATGTCCAAGGAGTGACTCATATGATGTTTTAGCATCAATGACATGAAAGAGAGCCGAGGAAATTAATTCTCCCATTCGTAGCTTCAGACGGATCATGCCAATGTCTCGTTGACCCTTTTGGTTGAATCCTTGAATCATGATCTTACTCCTAGATAGATCGCCAACGTCAATCCCTATTCTTTTCATTGTCTTGACAGGTATAATGTTCACAGCAGATCCGCAGTCGATCATCATGCGATTTATCTTGCATTCTCGAATATAACCACTAACATATAGTGGTCTATTATGTAAACGAGAGCCTAATTGTAAATCTTCATCATCGAAAGTTATAGCAGCCATACAGTCTTATCGAGTTGTCGGCCCAGTATGCTCTAAGACTTTGCCTTTATATTCTTCCGGATCAATCAATGCTGCGACTAAAGCTATTCGATCATCGAAAGGGAGACTGAGAGACTCTGCTAAGCTCGTATTGGCAGGAATCTTGTTGAGTCGTGAGACAGTTTTGTTCTGTTTCGAACTCTGTCCTAATACGCTCTTTGTTTCATTTTTCTTCTCCACATTGATGACATTGGAGGTAAAACAATCATTGTCGAAGTAACCCTTGGGGAAATAATCGCCCAGGGTTGGCAGTCTAGAGGGAATGCGTTCTATCCCTTCCGATTTAGTTGATATTCTCGATTTAGCTTTAGACCTTCCTCTCTGGTTGTTCTTTGGTCTTGATTTCTGGTCATAAATACTGGAACTTGGGAGTTGTGGAGCCTTTTGATGACGTCCTTTTATGAAGGTCCATGCTCCCTGGTTTTCTTCTAATATTTCTTCTTTATTGGGTTGAATTTTCGTACCCAATTCCTCTAGCTTTGGGCCTGCAAGAGGCGTAGAAGGTGACATTTTACCTGTTTTGTTTGACATTCGCTATTTCTCCTTCTTACTTATGAAGGTAGACCAACCGTCGCTGATCTCATCTTCAGACTCCGAATCAGAATTTCAAATATCCAAATCGTCCGTCATAATTTCGTAGAAAGTTGGACGATTGGGTGGATGAGGTCCACCCATCCTCGGATAGATATACATAATAGTGATTTCTCCATCTTCCTCAAACTTCACTGGAATGGCTCCTTTTGGAAGTTGCGGTCCAAACTCCCCAATCGAGGATTCACTGGCACCATATGTATTAGGAGGTGTTGGTTCCTTCTCCGTAATAGAAATTGGATCAAACGATCCAAATGAAACCATCGAGCAAGAGGCTGTCGAATTTTCTCCAGTTTCAAGTTTGATCTTATTTTCTTTGTCCAAACGAACAATAAGATCTTTCAAGACGAAACATTTTTCCACTGGATGGCTAATGATTCTGTGAAATTTGCAGTATTTAGGATGATCGATCGTACCAGCTTCTTCGGGTCTTTTTGATGTTGGAAGTTCGATTATCTTTTGTTCAAGAAGCTAATCAAGAATTTCAGGAACTTCAGCGTCTGAAAATGGGTACTCATTTTCTTCAAGTTCTTTTAGAGTCACATGACCTCTGCTTTGGACTTGTCCTTTATTAGGTTTGAACTCTAGTCTCGATTTCGGGTTTGAGCTCAACCTCTGGAAGGCTATCTTTGCAGGAGCAGTAGAAATTGTCATTGCTTCTTTGGACTTAACAGCCTTGACTTCCTTCTTTATTTCTTTCTTAGGATCTTTCTTGTCACGAGGATCACTTGGAAAATAACTCCCATGCCTTGCAATTTGGAGCTCTAGGTCATGAGCACGTGTCGCCAATTCTTCAAATGAGTGAGGCATATTTGCTTGGAGATTATAGAGTAATCCCCAATGCATGCCTTGTACATACATGTCGATGGACGATACTTCACTTATTCGTTCTTTGCAATTAAGTACAAGGTTCCTCCAGCGTTCGATGTACTCTACAACGGGCTCTTCCTTGCTCTGCTTCGTTCGAGCAAGTTCCGGATGGATGACAGTTCGTCGGGTGCTGTAGAAACGTGTTAGAAATTCTCGCTCGAGTTGATCCCAACTATCAATTGACCCAGCTGGTAAGTCTGTGTACCATTCAAATGCGGCACCTTTTAGGGAGCGTACGAACTGCTTTACCATTGTGTCATTATAGGTGCCTGCATTGTTACATGTCTCAATAAAGTGTGCAACATGTTGCTTTGGGTTGCCTTTCCCGTCAAAACTCTGAAATTTGGGAGGTTGGTAGCCGGGTGGCATCTTGATTTCATCGATTCAACGACTATAGGGCTTAGCGTACACCAATGAAGATTGCAATGAACCTCCGTACTGAGCACGAATAGTGTCTGCAATCATATGCTGATGTTGTTGGACAGATAGAGAGCCAACGGAGAGTTGAGTGGAGTCACGTAACACGTTTTGAACAACTGTCCGATCATGCATATCTTGCTTATGCTGGTACTCTTGCACTTCTAGTTCTTTAGTCTTGGAAGATTCTGAATTTTCTTGATTTCCTTTAACCGGCGGATTTTGCAATTCTAATTGGTGCATGAGTACAGCGATCTGTGCATCTTTGTCTTCTAGCGACTTTGTTAATTTTTCAATGGCTAAAGCCATTTGTTGAATTCGGTCATCTGAGCCCGACGTCGCTTCTGTGACCATCATCGGCTCGAGTGATTCTTCAGATGAGGAATAATCTCCCCACCTCTGCAAAGAAGTGGCATGAGAAAATCCAGATATGGATTTGCCACTGGAGATGGAATCAGACCGAGAGCTTTTCCCTGGATTCCTGGTTTTTACCACCGAACGAGAGTTTGGCTTTTTGAAAGCAATTTTCATTCTGCCTTTGTTGGAGAACTTCTTCAGTGGTAGGACCAGTTGGGTTTTCCCAGTTTTTGTTTAGGCCCTGGTCGCATGGAAGAGTTCGGCAAGGGTCTCTTCAAGATGAGTCATAGTTCTCTTTGACTTTTCGCTTGCCATTGCTGACGTAGTGGTTGAAACTTGAAGGTTTTGAGATCAAAAGATGAGAGGACAAGAAGGTCCCACTGGGCGTGCCAAAAATTTGTACGACGAATTTCGTGTATTAAAATACGAAAACCATTACAAATTGTATTTTCGATAAATACAAGTGAAAATTAATCTTCTTGTAACTGCAAAATTGCAAGATCCTCTGATTAATGATTTGAATGTTTGAAGATGAGGGGCCACGTGGCTTGAATCCTGGACTTCGAGATTTGTTGAGAATTTGACATGTTGAGGGCTTGACTTGTTCAACACTTGAATTTTGGGGCTTGAATTTGTACTTGACTTGATTTGATTTGAAGAGGGTTTTGATCTTCTTGGACTTGACTTGATTTGAAGAAGATTTTGGTCTTCTTCGTGGTTGCGGGACTTGGACTTGAGAGAGTTTCTTCTCTTCCTCCGGCTTTGAGATTTCATCAGCACTTCGTGATTTTCTTCTTCACTTTCCCTCCTCCCCTTTTCCATGGACCATTGGTCCTATTTATAGGGAAAATTTCGTGGCTAATTTTGGTAACCACTCAATTATATTTAATTAAAATGATTAATTAAATAATTGTAGGTTTTAAAATAGTAGGATGAGCCTCCTAATTATTTTTAGCGAGCTTTAGTAGATTTTAATTTAATTGGGCCAATAATTTAAATTGACCTAATCCATTTTATTTATTATTATTTTTTCATGTCTACAGTTGCATTAATATAATGGTAGATTAATTACAATATAAAATAATATTTATTATAGTTTTAATATAATTGTATATGTAGACGAGTTTCGATTTTAAGTGATTAAACTTAATTTAATTAAAATAAAATTATGAGTACTCCAATGTGAAAAATGGACTCTATACTTAAAAGGAGACTACATGAAGTAAAATTGTAATTAATTTATCATTAATGTCACATTTAATATATTATTATATTATTTCATATGTACATGTACATATGAAATAATATAATAATATATGTTAAAATATTATATTAATTATTATTTATATACATGAGTTTCACTTAAAATCAACGTTACTTATATAATTATAATATATATAAAAATAAAATGTGGAGATAAATGAGAAATATTCAATTTATCATTTTGTCCTTATATAACATTGTCAACATTTTTATTCAAAGATTATAAATTGTAGATTTAATTAATATAATAGATGATATAACTATTTAAAAACAAATGACAATAAATCGAAAAGAAAAAATTTCTTAAATGTTATCAATAGTTAGGAAAAAGTTGAAGATGGGAGAAATTATCCATCAATCTTAAAAATCTTACTAATTACTCCTAATAATTAGGAGTTACTTACCATTTTCCATATTTGTATCCACTCTACTAAATACAAGCCTCGTATCTCAATTACACATTTTTCACTAAAACTAAAATTTTAAGTATCAATAAAATTTAATATTATGTGTTTTAAATAATAATTAATATAGTATTGCGTATTTTATTATTATTGCATGTTCATTTTTGCCAGCATAAAAATTTATGGTAATTCAGTTACTTATTAGTTGCATGTTTGAGCTCAATTTTGGTTTGGCTAAGAATACATTTTGAAATAATAGATTGATGGATAATGTGTAGTTAAAAAACAAAGAAATTTTTTGAATTTGCATGTAATATTTTTTTAATGAAGAATATGTGATTAAAAAGAAGATAGAGAAAAATATATTTTGAAAATAGTGAGGATCAAACAAATATAAATATATAAAAAGAAAAAGAAAAAAAATTTTATCTTGATACATTTAAAGGGAGAATTTAGCCATTGTTGAATTTTATTAAATTATATTTTATTTTTCTCTCTCCTATTTTTAATTACACAATCTTCCGTAAAATAATATTGCACGTAAATAAAAAAATTTCCTTATTTTTTAACCACTAATTTTTTTTTTTTTTTTTAAAAAAAAAAAAACACCATTCCACCAATTTTCATTTCAAATAAATAAAGGCCAAACGGGGGCTTATATTCCTCCATTTGTATTAATCTCATTCAAAAGAAAAAAAAAGCTTGTGTTTTAATATTTTTTTACTTCTATATCTGTTTTTAATGGAACTTTGATTTCTTAATTTAAAATAAATGCTATGGATTAATACGACGAGCATGATTAATACGTAATTTTTTTGTTTCTAAATGTATTTAGATGAAATGTTTTTTGTTTTTACTTTTTAAGGTACAAAAATTTATTTTACAGACAGTGAATAATTTTTTATTTTGAAAATAATTTATGTACATTTAGTTTACTAATAAGAAAACATTTTAAACTTAGTCAAATGTATATCTCTTAATTTGATTCTTCTTTGTGTTCGTCCGGATCAACAAGTTGGTCGATGCCGCTGTAATGATTGAAAATTGGGTTCCAACCAATGTCTAGCATAAACAAATAAGTAAATAAAATTTTACATTTTAGTGTAATCAACATTTTCATATTATGTATGTAATTTAATAAGACTGTTAACAATTTATACTTTTTCTTTAACATTATCAATTACCTTACTTTAAAAATATTATGCATATCATTTATTCCGTAAATAAGACGTGCAACGCACGTGCTTATTGCTAGTATATTTAAAAACAAATAATAAATGAAAGTATTTATTTCTATAATTGCCTATAAAGGCAGAAAATTTATTAAGTTCCACAAATCACTCCCAATAAATTGGAAGTGACTCAACCAACTTGAAGACTTTAGGCAAATTGCTGAGACACTTTCAAGAATTATACAATAATATAGTAAACAATATGTGATGGTACTTCAATTGAAGATCAAGAGAGAAGACAATATATCAGTCGAAATTCGAACATAATTATTGGCAACAATATTATTGGTGATCACGGACCCACCTCCTCAAATATTATCGACGATTTTAAGCTAAGTTTTAGTTTTAAGGGAACTTTTCAACATATAATAAAAATTAATGGAACAAATATTTAACAGAAAATTTCATTGGTTACTATGGATAATTTTATGATTGAAGATTCTTGAAAGTTACAGGATAGCGCTAGACCGTTACTAATTACCCGTTTTTAGTTTGACCTTATGTACGGAATTAATCTAACCAAAGCAACAAGTCACTTTAATTAGTTTCTAGATGATTAATCTACCAATTCAATTTATCCTATCTTGAACTACCACAGTAATATGAAAGCAACAACTAAAGCAGTAAACAACACAATAATTGTTCACGGAGAAATCTAACGTGAGAAAAACTCCGGACGTTTTGTCAGTCAAAGATCCACTGTAAACTGTATTATAAACTTACAGACCACTAGCAAAATTGACGACACAAGCTTTCTGATATTGTGTCTGAAGTTTGAAGCAGTTCTCCTGGAATGTGCACATGAACACCAATCCTAACTATTCGTTGTAAAGCAGTCCTTCTGAAGTGAGCACACGAACTCCATTTCTGACTCTTCACGCAGTTTATCTCCTATAGATCCACCAAGAACTCCTTGTTCTTAAGTTTTCCTTGATCTTCGCAGCCAGCCAAGTTGACGACACAATTTTTCTGACAGATCCAAGTGAAAAATAGCACCAGTATATTGATTGAAGGCTTTGATGTTTTCAATCCGAAGGGCGCATATAAATGGGGTGATTGAACTGTTGAATGTTTGGCTCTTGAGAGAATAATTGTTTTCTCTTGAATGAATAATGTTCAACACCACTTTCCCGAATGTGCAGCGCCCCCTTTTATATGTTGGACGAATATGAAAACTTTGGCTAATAAAAATCTCGCGAAATCGTGAATTAGGTCTGACCGTAAATTGGTCGCTTGAGCGAGGAGCATGTTCGCTCGAGCGAGGGCCCTATCGCACGAGCGACAGGTGGACGAAGGTCGAGCACTAGATGTTTTGCTTTATCCGCTCGAGCATGACTTTCGCGAGCATCTAGCGAAAATGCGGAAAGTTTCCTTCGTATTCCAAACTTGGATCCCAAACCCTACACTATACAACCAACTATAAAACTTTATAATTAAGTCATCAACCTTCTAAAATGTTCAAGTTGATCCTTTTGTTCACAGAATAACCAATTACGATGATCTAACACTAACAATTCTAACACCAACTATCGAAATTGATGGCATTTATCAGTGATCCTTCGATTTACTGTTTAAATTGGACAGTCCACATCAAATTTGATGACGTTGTAATCTTAAATTACTTTCTTAATTGTTAACTAATTTAGTTCTATGAAATAACATTTAGCCTCTGTTTGGCTCCATTTTAATCTTAATATATTTTTTCTTTCTTCTTTTCAACAACATATTTTTAGACCTTAGTTGTAAAATTTAAAGACTCATGAATTAAAATTGGAAACAAAGACCTAATCACACAAGGAAAGATTAAATTTCAGAAATGCGAGACATCCAACTTGAACTAAAATTATGGTTCTCTATCCTCTTAGAACTCTATTTTAGACCTAAATTAAGTCTATAATTAAATAGGAATCTTTCGTTCAAAAATTAGGGGAGGCTAGAGATACAATCTTAGAATATAATTACATATCCAAATACATTGAATCCTCAAGATTCGTATCTAAATTTGAATTTGAAGGTTGAAGAACACACTTGATCGGGAGATATACAATCAATCAAGGAAGACTTGAATATCATTGTTGGAATTTGGGTGCCAAAGAACAATGGTTGCTTGGATTAAATTCTTATTCATTGTATAGAATCAGCTGATGTTTTTCATTCTTCTGTTATTTAATTTCGCAATTATGATAGCTAAATAATTGGTTGTTAGGATAACCAATTATAACATTATAAAATGCAAGTTTTTAATTTATAGTGTCTATTTCATTAAATAATTCAATCTAACTTTCCAATGATTTGCCTAGCAAACTGCCGTAAGATTTTCAATAATTTCCAAGTAAATAGAGTCTATATTTTGAACTTCGTTGCATATAGTTTCTTTCGTAGATATTATAGACACAAAATTGTTTTTTTGATTAATCAAAAGTATTTACCCTAAAGAAGTGTTTTGGGGCTTCAAAAAAGCTCTCTTAACACACATTTAAGTCTAGTTCAATATAGTAAATAAGTAAAAATATTGTATTATACTAAACTTAACAAGAAAAAGTCACAAGGTTTAATAAAGTTTAACATGTCTATCTTCTTTTCATAATCTGCACATATTCAATATACAAAACGTCCCAACATAATGTAATAAGTTCGTGTGACCAGGTAAGAGTTTCAAAGTTGAATAAAAGATTGTATGTTTATTTTTCAATTTACTTTGGTCCAACAAACTGGTTTTGAGAAGAAAAAGAGTTTAAATCCTTGAACAACGTTGCACTTTGTTAATCTCAAAATGAGGATTATTTTTGTGGTCATCAAATGTTGTACACATTAAATAAGAGGGGTGAGGATTCATTTCAATTATTTTAACGAAATAGCAAATTTAAGTGTCAGAAAGGAGGGACAAAAATAAGAAAGAAAAACTATGTCTCACCGAAAAATAGTAACATCTCTCTTGTGTTGTGATAGAAGGTGAGACACTTGGTACTCTCAAATTTTAGGTAACATTTATAAGTTGTGAACTAGTGAAACACAACCTAACACGTCCATATTTTTAATAAATTTAGAGTCAATTATGTAATAAGTTTTATAATTTATGTGTTCGGTCGATGAGAAAATGTACAATAAAATAAAATTCTTGCAAATTTAATAGACCCTGTTAGTTCTTCTTAATTCGATACTAATTTTTTCAATTTATCAAAAAAAGAAAAAGTTTCGATTTGCCTTATAGTATGCTAAAGTCAAGTAGTTAAATTATAGTAATTTAAAGAAAATTGACAGCATTCATAGTGCTACCCTGAGGACCAAGATGCCAACCTTGTGAACGAACCTTTTAAATGGAAGGCGCCAAGCATTTCCTGCACTAATTTTTATTATTGCTCTCGAAAAGGGTCCTTTGGCAATTTTGTCTAGGTCCCAAATTGTTTGAGCCATCTGTGTTGTCGGTTATACAATTTAAAGTGTTGAGTTTTGATACCCAGTAAATCCGGACAATGATATAAAATGGATGTCGAATAATTTATCAACAACATAGGTTTGACTTGACCCGGAAACAACCAACACTTTTGGAGGGTCCAAGTAGTAGTTGGATTTGTGGTTTGGTTAGTGCGTTGGCCCATCTACTCTTAGCTTAGGTGGTCTTGGGGGGTGTGTGTGTGGGGGGGGGGGTGAGGGAATAGAGAGGGTGAGGAGAGGCAGCCGTTTCTTGGGGTTGGATGAGTGAGTTTCAACCACAGTTATCTCTTCTTCTTTTTATACCACCACCACCCTTCTCCTTTGTGGGGTTGAGAAGACTTGTAGAAACCGAAGTAAAGGTGAAGTTTTGGGTGGAGTCGAGGTCGAGTGGTGTTCGTTTGGTGGTTTTTCTGAGCTCGGATTCAAGATCTCTCGAAACTTACGCACAACATAAAGAAATAATACTTTTAAAATAAAAGAACTCAAAAATGTATTTTTGACAATGACAGTTAAATATGATTTGATGTAAACTCAATTCCGATGCAGTGGTACATATGGTTGAAGGGTTCATTGATGTGGGGGATTTGATTAGAGATGATTTGGGAGCGGTGATTGCAGCTATCTCAAAAAGAATACCTAGGGTGATCGAAAGGGGTGACAAAAGAGTTGAGTAGTTCGTCGGCTCGACTCGTCAAAACTCGGCCCATGGACAACTCGGGCTAGTTTCGGGCTCGAGCCCGCTCGACTTGTCTAGTTCGCGAATAGCTCACAGGTCGTGCCCACGAGTAAAAAATGTGAACAAAAAAGTTAAAAAAATTATGAATTTTCTTACTTGTCTCGACTTTTCGATAGTGATTCTTAGTGACAAAATTTATGGTCCCTCAAATGCATTTTTAAGTTGTGGTTTCCTTAAATTTTTTGTCCCAATTGGTGTTAGCTTCATACATTCATCTGCGTAGTTTTATTATTTAGATCTTGACAACATAAGAATTTTTATTTTTTCTTTGTATCGGGATTCCAATACTAGCCCTTTTTACCCATACCAAAAATATTTTTGTTACAATAAAAACATAAATAATCTGAATTACTCAAGAATGGTTTGTCCTTCTCCACATAATGTTCGTCCTATCTTTGAGAGGAAATATACCATATCACAATACAACGTTTTTCTACATCAAAGGGACATTGACCTTTGCGCATTATAGAATCTAAACCGTCATATGTATTTCATTTAACTATAAAATAAAAAAGCGAAGGAGAGGGCTGTCCACGTGTCAGTATTTCCTATCTGCCTATTCAAATATTTATTTATTTATTTTTATTTTGGCCGTCAACTTCACCCACTTTCTCCATTTTCCCACTCAATCAACCATACCTCTTCAACCCCCACTCAACCGACCATACCTCTTCAACCAACCATACCTCTTGATTCACAAACTTACACAGCCAATTAAAATCAAATAGAGAGTAATTAATGAATGGAATCGTCGAAGAAAATTCCAGACGAAATTGGAGGACTGAGAAATCATCCACTCCGAAATGGACTCCATGACGTGTTGAAGATGGAGTTCGACATCAAATTATTTCCAAGTTTGTGTTCCCTTAGCTCTTATTTTGGTATTTTAGGATCGATTTTGTTGTATTCTTTGTGATGTTCTTCAATTGCTGGTCTATTGATCTGAAAGTCAGGGTTTAAGCTGAAATTTTAGGTTTTCTGTTGTAATTTTTTTTTTCTGGACTTTAACTAAAAGTTGGAAGTTGGTTAGTTAGTTTGGTTTCTAACAAAACAGTTCTTACCAATTTAGATATCTTGGTGCTGAAATCAATGGTATTCAGTGTTTTGATGTTAAATAGATTCGAGACACACCCGTGTCTCACGCAGAAGCGTGTCTGCATGAGATACGGAAGCGCGAGTTGTGTCTCTATGAGACACAGAAGCGCACGGTGCCTTCGTGTCTCACAGAGATACCATCGTGCCTCCGCGAGACACGGAAGCACCGTGGCTCTGTGCTCACGGAGGCTGCCTCGCTGTGCCTCCACTAGCACGGAGGCATCATCGTGCCTCCGTGCTCACGGAGGCACCAGCACGGAGACAGCGTCGTGCCTCGCGGTGCCTTTGTGTGCCTTGCTGAGATACGGAGGCGCACGGTGCCTCTGTGTCTCACATAGAAGGCACCGTGCGCGAGGCTTTTTGCTTTTTTATTTTAAACATAATTCTTTATTAGCCTAACATTGTCTAAGTTATAACTACAATAAGATGTTTGTTTAAATTAATCTCCAAAATCAAGCAAGTCATAATTTTATCAAATATCCTGCAAAAAATTGATAACTTCAATACATAACAACAACAGAGTATGCAAGTAATGCATATAATTTTCATTTATTCTTTTGCCAATTTCATTTGAATTGAAACTTTTCAAGACGCTAGAAGACTTTATGTCATTCTTTTGTTGAAAAGCCATGTATGAAGAAGCAAGTTGACTTTCGGAAAAAAAAATAAGTTTTACACTATATATATATATATATATATATATCCACAAAGCCACTAAGAGTCCAATGTTCATGCTGTAGATGTTCATCCATACATGAATTGTTATAGTTGTACTTTCCATGTCTACTTATTATTGAAAATCTGGTTTTCCTTTTCGACATAAGAATATTTGAGTAGTAAACTCACTATAACTTTTAATTTATTATCGTTGTAATATCATCTGTTATTTTTTTCGCTTTTATTCAATTGAATGAATTCATGTTTTTATCCTTGTCAAATAGAATCATTTTTGTTAGTGCTAATAACGATTACATGAAGAATATAGTTGTAACGAGAATTTAAATACAATGAATGCAAAATTTTCATATCAAAAATAAAAAATATACAAATATACGAAAAAATAAGTTAATTTTAACCAACTTATAAATATTTTATGTTTACAGTGAATTTCTCTAAACTTTACATTCACTTATTTTTGATAATAACTCATTAACGTGCAACGCATGTTGCCCCACTAGTCATTTGAACAAATATAATCTAAGAGTCCAAATTGAACCATGTCAAAAGTTTCACATACGTTATTTATGTCATTTCTTTCTCTTCCAAAATTCTGCATGATTCGATTAGATTATTTCAATTATTTTTCTGCTAGTTGTTGTGTTCACTTATGTCAATGTTCGGCTATTATTGATTTTGAAAAAAAAATCTTACATGTAGAGAGGTGCACTTTTGTTTTTGGTTAGATCACTGAATATGCTAGGATTTATTTCGCGCATACTTGTATAGATTTATTTTTAATTTGTAAATATCCTTTACTATCTCCACAAAACTTGTTACTTTAAATTTTTATTATTTTTATTACTTGCTCAATTGTGGCAAATTATTTTTCTATTTTTGTGTTTATTCACTCCTGATAGGACCAATTTGTGTTCAATCATTGTAATTAAAGTTGGACAAATTTGACTTTGGATCTGTCGAGTGTCGACAAGGAATATATCTGATAATAAATAAAGCAAATAATTGAATAAGTATTATATACAATGTGATAACTCTTCTAGAGGTATGTATGCGATCTACTAATTAGCTCTCTAAGAACGAATATTATGTGTTGACTTGAAAACTGGAAAAAATTGTATACTTTGAATCATGTTACAAGTCGAGAATAAGATAAGATCGATTTTTTTGGCATTTGACAGATGCATCTATTGACAATTTAAATCTCAATTTGTTGGATCATGTGGCTTGATGATCTAATGTGTCTAATTATAAAGTCGTTAATAAAGTGGAATTTTGAGTTCCGAATATCGTCCCACAGAGATTGAGTAGTTTAATGTTTCTTATCCCGACTTTAATCGAAAAACGAATGAATTTGTGTAGTTTTGTGATGAGATTATAGCTAAAATAAGTTACTTATGAAATTATAAATGATTTGACTAAACTAAATGCAAGTTGTGATTGATGCAAGTTGATGTATTTAATAAAATGAAAAAATACACTAGGATCACGAATGCAATTGTTCACGAAAATACGTTTCGAATTAAAACTACCGCAAGTGTACGGTTCATTACAAGTAATAAAGTGGACTTTTAAAGTCCGGATTATCATCCAAGAGAGCTTGAGTAGTTTAACGTTATCTATTTCGACCTTAACTGAAACAAATGTGAATTTGTATGTTTTTGTAAAGAAATTATGACTACCTAAAGTACGTGAGAAATTATGAATGACTTAACTAAATTGAATTAAAATGAAATTTGATGCAAATTGATGTATTTAATAAATAACATATGCACTAGGATCACGAATTCTCATGCAATAATCATTTTCAATCCTAATTTTACAATTTGACAACACGATTGTATATTGAAAAAAAAATCAATGTTACTAATATATATTCAAGAATCTCTCTTGAACAATGTTAAACATATTCTAATATACGATCCGATTATATTTCTATGACGAATGATAACCTAAACGAATGCATGAACTTCTATGAACACCTAAAGATTCAAACAAAATATAGCAGTATATTTCTATCCCCTATCGGATTCTATGACAATTTATACTATGTCGAACCTATTTCTCATCTTTCGAATGCATAAAATAGGCTACCACATTCACATAATTAACTTGTACAATCATTATATGGGAAAAATACGTATAAATTATCAAATATCCAATAACGTGTTTATGATGTCAAATATATAAAACTAAAGATTAAAACTTCATATCACATGATTCATCGATCTCCTAGTACAAAAGAAACTAGCCTAGTATTCTAAAAAGAGAGAAAAAAAAAATATTGGTTGAAGAAACGTCATCACTCGAGTCAATGTTCAATGAATTCCTTGGATTGCGGGATGTTTCTTCGCGTTGTTGTCTCGTATTTTGCTCCCAAAATCACATTTTCTGCTCCAAAATTGCGTAACCTACTTCTGGACATGTTTTAGGGTTATATGGAACCCAACTGATTTTTTTTCCATAAGAGGTTAACGTAGATAAGGAAACTGAAAAATTCTCGTCAAAATAGTACCATGCGGCCGCATGGAACAATGGTTTCGGCTCCTGGAATTCTCACATGATCATTATGCAACTGCATGGTGGTTGACCGCATGTTATCAATAAGTTCCAATTTTTGTTATTTTGGTCTTTGAACTTTGTTCTCTCTCGTTTTGACCTTATTTCTTCAATCTGCTTCTTTCAACATCTTATAATTTCACCAATTTGTTACTTGGCTCGTTTGCATGCTCGATTTTCCATTCAGGTCAACTTTCAGATAATTGTACTTTGATCTCTGAACTTTCATTTTCTTCCATTTTGATCATTTTTCACTCGTTTTCACATACTTCTTGTTATATCCATCGATATGGTCATGGAAACACAATTTGTACCGAATTAAGCCATATTTTCACGATTTATCAACAATGTCCATATTTTGTGGCTTAAATAAGTGCGCAAAACGCATTTATCACTATCGTAACTTGTAAGTCGTCAATTTTGCTTTTTATTTTTGGTGGCGGCAAAACACCGGCGTGTGCGAAGATATTTATCAATTGATTATGATGCCGAACCTATTGCAATTGGGGACGGTCTCATTCAGGCAAAGGAACCCCAGATTGATCTCGAGTCGGTGGAGACTCCCTCCATGTTGTTCATGGGCTCAAACAAGACATTTGGTTTGCTCCGAACTAACCTATTCTCTTTGATATTATTGAGTTTCTTGTTGATGTTAATTGTGGTTCTTGTTGATTTTTTCAAGAGACGGGAATAAAGTAGCCTACGCCGTAGCATCTTTCAATTATTTAGCTTTCGGTTCCATTATTTGGACTCATTGTATTTCCTTATTTTAAATAGCCTCGAGGCCATATCAATTAATGGAAGTATGTTTCCTTGTTTGTGTGTGTGTGTGTGTGTGTGTGTGAGAGAGAGAGAGAGAGAGCATGCGTGCTGATTGCTAATTATTTAGTCCCTATTTTTTACTTTTCTAAAATTATAAGTTGACTAAACTTCATTTTTAATCATTCATTTTATAATATTCAATCTCGATTTTTTATTTTTTTTGTCATAGGTGCTTAATGCTTATACGCAAACAATGCGTCACTAGTACCCTATAACACACACTGTTCACACATGCTTTTGCCATAACATTGAAAATTTTAACAAAGTTATATGTTGTTAATAAATCTACGTTGGATAAAGATGAAATAAATAGACAACGTATAAATGTTTGATTACTATTTTTAACAAGTACCAAATATACTTATTGAAGATAATCATATTAGTTTAGAATACTTAGCCCCTGTTTGACACACTTTTTTTTTTTTTTTTAATAGTAAATTTTTGAAGAATATGTGGTTAAAAGGTAGGAATATATTTTGGATTTACGTAAAAAAATATTTTATTCTAAGAATGTATGATGGAGTTATTTCATTTTAGTTTTTGTAAAAGAAAATTTAGATATTATTAATGATTTGAAATAAAAGTAAAAGAACTCGTTAGTTTTCTTTATTTTTATTTTATTTTTTATAAAAAATAAAGGTACTAGATAGGGGCGAATCCAGGTCGGGAGGTCAGCTAGGGTGCGATCAACTATTGACCGTTGACTCAAAGATTGTAATAGCGATGACTCAACTAAATCTTTTGACTTGGCAAGAACCCCTTTCGAAACATTTGAATAAACAGTATACAACTGCAACATTTCATCCAAGTCTTTCTCCCAGTTGCAAAATTTCACCAACATATTTATTTCAATTCTTACATTGAGCTTATGATCAAACAAAAACTACTGAAGATACCAAATTGGGCATCTCAGAAATTACAATAACTAATTATTAAATGATATAATTTGTGTTAAAAATACGATTTCATTGAATCATTACTCATAAAATCATCATTCTATTCTTGCAGCACGTAAACAAGAAATGAGAATAAAAATTAGACGAAAATCAATTTAAAATGGAAATGGACTCTCAGGAAGCCATATTTTAAACCAACGTTTCATAATATCAGACATTTTAATAAAAATTAGAGAAAACTTATCTCATGATTAGAACTAGATTTGCCCCAATATCCAAAAATTAGAGGAAACTTGAAGTCTTCCTAAAGTCTTATCTTTACTTCAGTATTCAAATCGTTGTCTCTACTTTACTCTCTTCCTTATTAGATGCACACAGGCAGGCAGACTCATCGATTTACTGCTAAAATCTTGAAAATCTATTTTTAAGTCTTAATAGGATCATAGAATTACCCCTCATTTGTGCTGTTCAAGTTGTTGATTTCTTCATTTTTTGCTCAATCCTAGCTGGAATAGATATTGGAAAATTCTCAAGTATGCCCACACCCTTCTGGTGAACAGGGACAATCGCACCACTGCCCATGAAGGCCTATTCATGTAGACTCTCCAGTGTTGTTTTCAGACACCTCCAGAGAGCCGCCAACAGCAATAAGCCCAAGTCACAGAGCCTTTCTTCTTTCTTCCTTCCCTCTCTCCCCCGGTTGGCCCTCTACACTGTCACACAATTCAAACTTCCGGCGGATCCAACTAGAGAGGCAGCCCTAGTTCGCCACTAGCTAGATCCGCCCCTGGTACTAGATCCTTTTGTACCTTTTGAAAAGGTTACGGATCCAAATGCAATTTTCCTAATTAAATTTGAGGGTATATTGTTCCTTTTACATTAAAATATCATTTGCGCACCAAAAACATAGATTAGTAACGTTATTGCCAAGAAATAAACATTAGGAATCACTCATGTGTTGAATTAAAGATGTAGGAAACATCTGCTCTAGATTCTCGAAAAAAAAGTGGTTTTTATAATTCAACAAAGAATCAAACTTATTTAAAAGTGGGAGTTTGAAATAGAGAATGAAATCAATATATCGTTAGAATCACATTCTAAAAGGATTTTTTATTAGACAAACTGAATGTGCATTAATAAATAGAACTTTATGGATATTTTTATAATTTTGGTTCCATTCAACGTATCAAATATGAATTCGTAATTCAGAATTTGATGAGATGCCACTTCTTATAATTTATTGTTAATCATATCCCATTAAAAGAAACTTTCTACTGTCTACATATTGTTAATTACCTAAATTCACAAATTAACTTTACCATAACCATTTATTTTTAGATGTCTCCACTCCACACACACAGACACATGCACTAAATGAATATTTAGGGAAAAAAAAATAAAAATCCCTAGAACATTATTTCTTCAAAAGGAGAAGGCCCCTACCGTCAAAATAATCTATAAGATGGAATTTTCTCTGCTTAGAGCCTTAGGATTGCTTGACATAATAGGATAATGTATTTATTAGCGAATGAGTGTATTATTAGTTTGTATTGACTCACGGTCAAAACCCGAGTCACATCATTTAATATATCTCTACAAACATATCAATTTTTACTTTTATAAAAATGATCTAAGACACATTGTTTTACGCAACAACGATGCCAACATCAATAATATCAAATGTATGAAAGATACCCGTACTACCACTTAATGGCCTTTGTGTTTTACTTACAAACTACGAATTAATGGCCTTTGTGTTTTACTTACAAACTACGAATTCAAAAGAATATAGCATAAAGAGAAGCTCCATTAATGTTATAATCCTTGTGGTTCAAATTCTTCCTTTTCTTTTCGTTAGCTGTTTGAGCACGACACATAATTATCAAACAATCATCAAAAAATATCAAATAAATAGTTAATAAATATCTAATTGATATCGTGTCACCATACCTTGGGCTATTTGGCTTCTTTGAAAGGATATTTTAGAGTTTGCTCAGATTATATCTATTGATATATCACATATTTATTGTGAAGCAAATCAGGCGGCTGATTCTTTAGCACGTCTTAGATCTCAAGGTCATTCAGATTTCTTAGAATCTATATCTAGTTTCCCAATATTTACAATGGGTTGCATTCGTTTAGATAAATGTAATTTGCCTTCTTTTCGCTTTTCATAATGTTAAACAAATATTGTAAGGGAAGTAGTACTTCCTCTTTTACTGCTTTATATTTGTTCTTTAGTATTCACGTTCACTGTAAAGGAAGTAGTACTTCCTTATTTAATGCTTACATCGTTTCCACATGTAATCACGGTATTCTTCTACCACAAGTGATGACATATTAATAAAATCTCGGAGGTACCGTCCTCGATCCCCTAAAAAAAAAAGCAACTTTTTAACATGACCCAACAAGATTATTTTGTTTTCTAGAAGATTTTTAGACACAAATATTGCACAAAATGTAGCAATTATGACATTTGCTCATTGATTACGATATCAGAATTGGAAAAGTGTTTCAATCAATGTCAGCATTCCCCATGGCAGTCACTAAAAAAAGTCAATAGATAATGTTTGGCCAACATCAATTTTGCATTTTGATTTATATCACATGGCAAACATGTCCAAAACTATATACCCACGCGACCTTATTAATTATTGTAATTGGATAAGATATTATTTCAGCATTGAAAAATAATGTTGTAATAGTTTGTAATTTTAACATTTACATGTTAAATTTATAATTCATTTGTATAATTATTTTATCTCTTTCATAGATACTGCAAAAATTTCCATAAAAGTAATTGTCGATAGGAGTAAGAGTTATCCACAATAATTAATAAAGAATTGATAAATAGGCTATTTATAATCTTTTCCTTGTTTTTAACTACACTGAAATTTATTTATGCATGCACAACTTGCTAAATAACAACAACAAAAAAATACTATTTCATTTCATTTATTAATTGTGAAGAGTGAATAAGAGTAAGCATAGATCACAATTAATATGCAATAGTCTTATGGTTCGAAGTAAGATCCATCCATTTAGCAACATCTTATAAGGATGACATAGCCTTAGAAGGGTGAGGTTCAATTGAGGAAAGACTTGTTCCACTATAGGAGGCCCTCTCATTATATCACCAGATCTGAATTTTTGATACATACATGTAATTAATGTGTCTCATTTATATATGATTTCTACATAATGGCCATGAGCAGTTCATATTTAAATCAATTTATCACCCTCTCCTTGTATTATAATTGTTCTAATTCAAACCTAGCTAAGTGGAAAATAAATCCCTTTTTTATTTGGCTAATATGTTTTGAATTATTTTTTGAAGGACTCGTTTGCACTATTTGAAAATTTTTGGACTTTGATTATAATTATTTTTTCTTTCTTTTTCTTTATTTCTATTGATGCTAAAATTGAAATGATATGGATGATTTGCATAATGAAAGCAAACATTTTGCACCAATTACCCCATATTCGACAAAAAAAAAAAAATTGATAAAATGAGATGGAGAAGACCAACTCCGCAGGAAATATTGAAATAAATGTGCAAATATCATGTTGAAACAATAGGGACGATTTGCGCAATTAGTGTTAACTATAAGGACATTTTGTGCTAATTACCCTCACCCATTTTTACGGCAAGATGAGAATTTCACAATTAGCTTAATTATCGGGATTGGATCGGACATATGAAATATAGTCCTCGTCCAAATTCATTCGAATAGTTATTAACATAACTAGAATTTTAAATGAGTTATACAAATTTTTGAGGATCTTATAGAGGATACCATTGATAGTAGAGATAAGATATTGTTTGAAAATTAAATAAATAAGATGGTGAATTTTCGGGATGTTATATTGTTTGATTCAAGTATTCAACAATATATCGAGAATTTGGACACATATTTGAAAAAAATTCAATTTTTATTTTATTATATCTTATTTTTCTAAAAGACATGAATTCTTTTATTTATACAATGCAACATATATTATTCTATAAGAAAATTTTAGAATACCATAATAAAAATCATAGCCTAATATATTAATTGAAAGACTTCCATAAACAAAAGCTTAACCAAAGGGAAAAAAAATAAAAATCTAAACTACTAGACACCAAGTTTTGGATTATTGATTTCCTATTGATTATTGATTTACATTTTTTGTTAGAAAATATCATTGTATTATTGCACTTGTAACCGAAAATGAAACTTTTTGTTAATGTATATTGCACAAATATGTTTCTCAATAGTCGCTCATAAACTGAATATTGTTAAATTGTTCGCCAGAAAAATTGAATGAAAATAAGGAATGGAGTGGGCTGAAGTCTAGAAGAGCTACCCCCTAAATCCGTCCCTAGTGAAAACTCAAGTGTTAATTTACAAATAAATTAATTTAGTCTTCGTTTAGAAAGTAAATAATTTTTCTTTTATTGGAAAACGTGCTGAAAGAAATTCAAATATAGGGGTTGGTGCAACAAATAATTTCCAACAAATTGCAAGTGTCTTTCTATTTTTAAACAGAAACGCCCAAGTTGTTAGTTGGTGAAGAACACATTTATCAATAAAGTACCAGAATGTCTTTGTTAGATAAACATCATGGGGTTCCTAGTATCCACACGTTACAAATGTGTATTGGTTGGACTGTCATTAGTACTCTTGCAAAAATTAGCCTGTCTATTACTTGTTTCAGTGAGACAAGAATTTCAAACTTTTCTTGATACCCAATTCCAAGAACGTGAAAATATGAGCTGTGATGATTCAAAGGAGGATATATAATTTATTGATTGCCTAGATGACGTATAAATGATAGATTATATAATAAAAATTGGAGGGATATATAATTTATTGATTTGTGTTAATTCAATATGTTTCGAGATGAATTTTAGTGTGTGTTTGATTGACATTATTTTTCATGAAAAATGTCATTTTCCCACCCAAATACCTATTTTTGGGTGTTTGATTGACAATTTTTTCTATGAAAAATGTTTTCCAACTTTTGGTCATGTGATCATATTTTCCTAAAAAAACAAGGAAAATATTTTCTTTAAGCAGAGATGATTTTTATTTTCTCACTGTCTCTTTCTCTCTCATCTATCACTTTTCTCTTTCATCTGCCCACCAAAAAAAAAAATGGATAGGTATAATTTTTTAGGTTGAAAATTAAATCAATCAAACATATTTAATTAATAATTTTCATAGGAATAAGTTCTAGGCAATTCAATTGCTTAGAATTTATTTTCTTTCTTTCCATACAAATTCTATGCTCGCAATCAAATGCATCCTTAATGTATAAATTGTAGTCTTATATATATATATATATATATATATATATATATATATATATATATTGGCTCTGCCGTTAGTACCCCCATATTCTGTTAAGTACGATTTAACAATGGGTCAAAGGTTCTTTTTCAGCCGTTCACAAGTGATCTCAACTTGCTCATGTGATATATTTTCTCTCCCTTTTCGTCGGCTAACGGCTGAGTCCACTCTAGTCTCGCAGGCAACAGACAACTTGATCATATTGCATTTTATCACATGGTGAAATTTTGAACCCTTCAATGTGAAAACTGTGATTCCGCCCCCAACTATTAGAGTGAACTCTAAACCACCATGTGAACTGAGTCAAATCAGACCAACACAACATGTATTTATCGGCGACATCCAAGCATGACATGCTCAATAAATGTAATTGACGTGATCTACCGGCGCTGTACATGCAAGACTTAAGGTGGCTGGCTATGTTTGACCACTTCAAGCTAAGAAAGTCAATTAAATTTTTTACACCTACAATCAACAATGTGAAAATTGTGATTAAATATATAATATAAAAGTAACAAATGATGTCAACTCATGATCCATTTTATTAAATTTCATGTAATATAGCGACACGAACTAAACACATGGCAAAGCAAAGAGAATATTCTACAAAATATTTGCAGTTGGTGCCAAATAAAAATCTAACCGAAGACTACTAACCACACAGGGGGACTTTTCATATATATATATATATTGATCAAGAAACGTACAAAACCTATATTTCTTAAAATTAATCTATTTGTACAAGGGATCTTGTGCAAACAGATTTAGGGATGATGTTGCGTATAGTTGGAATTTTTTTTTATTAATGCTCAATGAAAAATTGCCAAGTGTTTTCGTGTATAAAATCTTATCAAACATGCCTTTACATATCATTTCTCTATTTCTCAATGGACCTACAGCCAGCTTAATTGGTTGAAAGTACAAGCTATGCAGTAGGCGGCGGTGATGGTAGAATTTGATTTTTGTAAAATGTATAACTATTAATCTTGACCTAAATGTAACATATGGGGTATTGCCTAGGAATAATTATTTCTAGGGGTAATTGAGTCATGAAATTGATAGATAATGTTAATATTTACTGATAAATCTAATTTCAATTTTAGAAAAAAAAAAAAAAAGAGGGAGAGAGAGATATATAATTCCTTTTAACAAATGTGAGATCTTTCCATATTTTTTGTCAATTGACTAACGTTCTCCAGAAAATTCAAAATTGTACGGGGCTTCAACTTCTGCTAGAGACATTTCGGTAAACCCATTATTTTACTATAGATTTGACTCGGAGTTCATCTCGTGAATTGAAGTATATTTTGTCCCATGTAAATTTTGGACTTTAACTTACGTTATTGTGTATATTTTTAATTTTTTTTATTCAACATGATAATGATACGTGAATAAATTTCAAATTTTAATAGCTGACATCATAAAGATGAGATTTAAAAATCAGCTATGAGCTTTTGAGTAGGGGTACAAGTGCTGGATAATACAACGGCAACAACCATTTGTTAAATAACTACATTAGCTACTTCTATATCGTTAAACAATATCATGCAAATATTTTTATTGTTTTGACAGCTTTTGATTTTCTCTAATTTTGATTTTTATCGATGAAGTGTTCATATTCCATATTTGTGCACTACAAGAATGGCAAGACCACATGTGCCGGTATTAATATATATTATCCAATCACATGGGATTGGTAGTGTATTGTTATCAAAATTCGTGTAATTTGAAAGTTATCTCTAGTTTTTTCCATCACATGCCTTTGACCATGCCCACCCAAATTATTAGAAATATGAATAAAAAAAGGTAGTCCAAAACGTAGCTTGAGTGAGTTTTGACTATGAAAATTTTAAGATTAAATTCTCACTTTGATTTTGTCTAATTTAAATGAATTATTAAACCTGCACAACTTTTTTTTTCCTGTATAGATAAATGTCACTATCGAGGAACCTAATTCTATTTCAACTCTTGTAAAATAGTCGTGCATTAAAAAAATTATAGTTCATATCAATAGTACAGAGATCGACTAGTAATTGTAAATTGTTTGTTGGTTTTTTTTAGGATCTATCACAATATTCTTGCACTTGTAAGACTTATGCAGCCAAAAATGATTGGTTTTTTTGTTAATAAATATTGCAGAAAATATGTTTCTCGACTTTCACTTGTTACGGAAATTGAATACTGTTAAAACGCTGCCAAGATTTTCTCCTTTTAGAATAATTTCTACCAGACACTTCTTTCCCTGAGGAGGAAAGAGTAATCTTCCAAGGCGGGTAGATGTCTGAAGCTTGACACGATCTACAAGCACTACCCATGTTAGGGTAGATGGGCGGGTCAAATGAATACAGTCACCTCAAGCTAAGAAACCGATCCAAACTTACACTTTTTCTATGAAGGATGTGAAAATTGTGATCAAATATATGATTTTAATATATTGAATTTCAATTGTTGCCTCAAGAGTATCCACCCGAGATTATGCTCAAACATGTTAAACAATAACATTTGTTTATGTACCAATAATTGACAATTTAAAATTCTGTAAACTCAATAGATTGACAAGTAATTAAAAAAGAAAAGCAAGATTTTGTATAAGAGAATGCTTAAAATTATTCCTTCTAGTTATTTCAATCATTATTCATTGCTAAATAATTGTAAGGCCCAAATCAACGACAACACAGGACCGAACGGTCACAGACAACAGAATTAATTGCAGAAATATAAAAGAACTGAACACAAGATTTTTCATCCCGTCCTAGTCTGGATGTTCAGTCACAAAAGACCTACTCACCGGTTGAGCAACCACAAAGAATATAGCTCTAGATCCACTAAGAATTGAACAAGAACTTGTACAGATGTTCGAAGAAACCTTTGAAACCAAAGGTTTTTTGGGTATAATCTCGCCTCAAATACACAATAACACAACTGCAGAACCAACCCCTAGACTATACACAATATACAGCCATTCACAAAGAACATGATTGAAGAACTCACTAAGATCGACAGTGATTACAAGAACAAACCCTAAACCTCACTCAGAGAGAGGGAAAACAGAGAGACGAAGAGAGAATAGAATACTTTCAAATATCGGTTCCCAAGAGCCAAGTTAAACCAAGTAATATGAACAGCTGTCATTCAAAGGTAGGGATCAGCCACGTGTATGGCTAATAACATCAATATCAAATGAGGCCAACCCGTTTCACTTAATAGGCCCAACAGTACAAATGGCCTAACTGAGTCAGTATAGTGAGGCAGCCCAATTAGTTAACAATCTCCACATTGCTGAACTATACTATGGCTTCTTTAATGGATCTAGAATAGCTATACTTACTTTGCTTCATTTGCTCAAACCTGTAAAAAGAAAAAAAAAAAAAATTAGTTCAACTCTATTCAATTAACATTACTTGAAGTTCTAATTATCACTTCAAGTGATATTCAGAATCTTCAAGCAACTTCGAAATTTATTTAAAGGTAATATGATCGGGCCGAATACGAATGTCGCAAGCGTACGGATCAAGTAGTATAATGAACCTTTTAAAGTTCGAATCGATCCCACGAGAAGTGTTTATCTAATTACAAGTGTATTTGCATCAATTTAACAAACGGACACACACATTTAAAAATTGATTTTAAAAAAGAGAAAACAAAATAAAAGACTCGATTTAACTTTAAAAAGACAAAGTAAATGACGAAAAGGGTTTTTAATTTGGAAAATGTTGGAATTTATGCTTTCACTTAACCGTTGTTTCATTAGTATCAAAATCGATGAAATAAAGATGCTAGTTTTACCAAAGTATCTGATTAGACCCGATTCTCCAATTTTAGTTAACAACCTCTCCCGAATGAAATTAACCATAATTGATCAACATATCCACTATATCTCTATGTGGATACAACTTAACCAATTGCATTAAATTGTTGTCAGAATACTCTAAGGGTCACTTAGGGTCGATGTATATCCCTATATCACCTAAACGAGTATAGTCGAAACTATACAAACCTATGGTTTTAATTATTTTGATCTAGTTAGTGCAACAATTTCTCAATAATTGCCCCAACCATTTAACCATATCATATATTGATCAAGTACATGATAGTCAATAAAATACAATAATTAAAACTTCTAGAATTTGGTAACACATGCATCTTGTCATACCAAACAACATACTAATGAAACTTTGGTTAAATTAATACATAAATTGCAACATAAAAATATTTTGCTCATTATAAAAGTAGTGTAACAAAGAGATTCTTGTTCCAATACAATATAAACATGGAAACTAATGAAAGAAATTCAAAAGGATAGACACAATCCTTGTAGAACAACTTTGAAATCTCCCAATTGTTTTCCAAATTCTTCTTTGATCAACTCCTTTTGTTCACCACCTTAAACCCCTAACTTAATCTAAGAAATTTAAGCAAAAACAAAACAAAACTAAAATAAAAGAAAGAAACCAGAGAGAGTTTACGAGAGAGCAAGAGAAAAGTGGCTGAAAAGATGATGAAGAATATCCAAAATGAATGAAGTCCTTTCTTTATCCTTTTTTTCTTGCTTCAATCAGAAGTTTTCTAAAAATAGACATAATATTATAGTAGTTTATAATAGATATAATATAATACTAGGTAGAAGATAAGTTTTACGTATTAAACAAATCAAAAGCAATCAAAACTTTTGGCCAAAACTCGAGAAAAATGTTTTAAACCGTCATTCAAAATTTAACCCTATGCGGCCGCATAGGCAAAATCTATGCAGTCGCATAGTAGAGCCAAATATGGTACTGGGAATTCAACTTGCTGTGTCGCGGCCGCATAGGCAACACCTATGCGGTCGCATGGTTCAAGCCCATTTTTGCTGCTCAGGTCTTTGAACATTCTGACCATTGTGCAATCTAATCCCTCATCTTTGGATTAGTACAATTTAGTCCTCAGATTTTGAACTTCATTTCATTTAGGCCCTTACTAATTTGCAGTCAAAGCCCTCCATCTTTTGGTCAAGTGCATTTCAATCCTCAACTTCACAAAATTGTACACTTCTAGTCCATTTGCTCCTCTTTAACTCGTTTCTTCGTCTGGTCGGGGTCTTTGCCTATAAAATCAAATAATACACAATTATGCATAGAATATGCTCAATTTCATCAATAATTATAAATCGATAAGTGCCTAATAAGTGTGTAAACGCACACTTATCATAATACCTTAGTCCCCATATCAGAAGGATTGTATTCTGTTGGAATTTTAACTAAACTGATCAAACCCTTTTTAGTCATGTTCCTTATAAAATGAAACTTAATGTATATATGTTTTGTTCTATCATGATAGACATGATTTTTACTAAGATGAATGACACTTTGGTTATTTGTATATATCTCAATAGAATCATCAGCAAAACCAACTTCATTTAACAAACCTTTTAGTCACATACTTTCTTTTACAACATCACATGCAATTATATATTCAGTTTCAGTTGAGAATAGGGCAACTATTTTTTGTAATTGTGACTTCCAACTAATGTAGCCATCACACAAAGTGAAAATATATGAAGTTGTGGATCTTCTTTTAACTAAGTCACCAGCAAAATCAAAATCTGTGTAACCTTTTAACTTTATTCCTTCATTACTTTTTTTAAATTCTAAGCCTAAATCAGAAAAACCTTTTAGATATCTTAACATCCATTTTACAGCGAGCCAATGTGTTTCACCTTGATTGACCATAAATCTACTTAAGACACTAATTCCATAAGTTAGGTTAGGTCTAGTACAAATCATGAGATACATAATTGAACCAATTGTGTTAGCATATGGAACATTTTCCATTCTTCTAAATTCATCTTCTGTTTTAGGTGATTGTTCACTAGTCAATTTAAAATGATTAGCAATGGGTAAAGTCACATGTTTACGCTCAAATATAGAAAAATTTTCAAGTATTTTCTTTACATAAGAACTTTGTTTTAACAGCAAGATGCAATTATCTCTATCCCTCTCTATTTCCATTCCAAGTATCCTTTTAGCTTGTCCCAAATCTTTCATTTCAAATTCAGATTTCAATTTAGATTTAATAGAATCAATTTCAGATTTATCATGACAAGCAAGTAATATATCATCCACATATAGGAGCAAATAAATGGATTCAAGTCCACCTGACCCTTTGAAGAAGAAACAGGAATCATAATTGCTTCTTAACATACCATTACCTAGGGGGCTTGTTTCAGCCCATACAGAGATTTTTCAGCAAACAAACCATTTCATTTTTGGATTTTACTTCAAATCCTAAAGGTTGATTTATATATATAATCTCATTCAAGTCTCCATTTAGAAAAGCTGTTTTAATATCAAGTTGATCTAATTCTCAGTTAAAATGAGCAGTAAAAGCTAAAAAAATTCTGATAGAGGTATACTTAGCCATATGTGAGAAGATTTCATTATAGTTAATTCCTTTCTTTTGAGTGAACCCCTTATCAACTAATCTGGCTTTATACATCTTATTTTCAGAATTAGAATCTCCTTGTTTTATTTTATAGATCCACTTACAATTAACAACCTTTTGATTTTTAGGTCCATTAACAAGAATCCAAGTTCCATTTTTAATAAGGGAATGCATTTCTTCATTCATAGCCTCTTTCCAGAGTTTAGAATCAGAACAATTTATGGCATCATCAAAAGAAATATGTTCTGAATTCACAGAGTCAAGAGCAAAAAATAAGGTAACAAATTCATCATTATTAAATCTGGTGGAAGGTCTTATTTATCTCCTTTCTCTGTTTCTAGTTAATTAATAATCAGTAAGTACAGTATCAGCATATTCAATTTCAATTTCATTTTCAGATTTAGTTGGTTCAGGATGGAGATTAGTTTGAGTGGACTCCACCTCAATAAAATTATCTTGATTAACAGCATTTTCAGACAAATTTTCCAGGACAATTTCTTTAACAGATATAGTTTCAAGAGCTTTAAGATTTGATGATTCATTATAAGGCATGTCATCTTCATTAAAAATGACATTTCTACTAACAATTACTTTATAACCGTTTTGGCTTTTGACCCACATTCTATAGCCTTTAACATTCTCTCCATATCCCAAAAAAATATATTTTAGGGATCTAGGTTCAAGCTTACCTTCACTTTGATGTGAATAAGCAGTGCAATCAAAAAACTTTAGTCTACTATAATCACGTATTGTACCAGACCATAGTTTTTCAGGAACTTGAAAATCAATGGCACTAGAAGAACTTCTATTTATAAGATAAGTAGCAGTTTTTAGGGCTTCTCCCCAAAAAACTTAGGAAGGCCAGAGCTATATAACATACATCTTACTTTTTCTAGAAGATATATATTCATTCTCTCAACAACTTCATTTTGCTGAGGGATGTATGTTACATTTCTATGTCTTAGAATTCCAGATTCTTTACAAAAAAAATCAAATTCTGAGTTACAGAACTTAAAACCATTATCAGTCCTTAGTGCTTTGATTTTCTTGTTGGTTTGGTTTTCAATTAGAAGTTTCCATTGTTTGAAAGTCTTAAAAGTATATGATTTATGTCTTAAAAGAAAAGTCCATATTTTCCTTGAAAAATCATCAACTATAAGTAAATAGAACCTAAATCCACTTAGAGTATTTACAGATGTTGGACCCCAAATGTCAGTATGTAAATAGTCCAAAACAGAAGTGGATTTATGTGTTCCAGTTTTAAATTGCAATCTTTTCTGTTTTCCAAAAATGCAATTTTCACAAAAGTCTAACTTTTTGAATTTGCCGTTACCAAAACAACCAATATTATTCAAAATGGCAAGTCCCTTTTCAGAAATGTGACCAAGTCTTTTATGCCAAATGAAAGACTTATTTGACTCAATGTTTAAGGCTGCAGAACAGTGATGAGTAATAGGATTAGCAGATACAGTGTAAATCCCATTTAATTTTAGAGAGGAGATAACATTTTTATTTCCTTGTTTAAGTCTTAGAAGACTTTTATGAATCATGATAGTATGTTTGCCATCTAATTAACCCAAAGAAATCAAATTTCTTTTAAGCTCAGGTACATATATGCAGTTTTCAAGTTTAAGGATGTAGTTATTCATTAATAGTCTGATCTTTCCAATTCCCTTTATTAGACAACTCATGTCATTTCTCATTTGAATTTTCCCTTCACTTAGTTTAACAAATTCAGAAAAATATTCTTTATTGGGACACATGTAGAAGGTACAGCCAGAATCTAAGACCCTTTTGGTGGTATTCACAAGAACCACTCCTTGAATGTCAGGTTCATTCTTGCAGACCAAAGCTGCATAACCTTCCAAGTTGTTCTTGTCTTTCATATTAGAGATTTTCTTAAAGCAATCTTTGATTATATGACATGATTTTCCACAGTAGTAGCATTTTCTGATTTGATTTTTAGATTTCATGACTTTTATTCTTCTCTTTGAATCTGAAGTTCTGAGATTTAGCTTTCTTATGGGGATTGAAATTAAATGTGAGTTGTTTTTTATTAGGATTCAATTTCTCCTTTATGTGCAAGCCTTCCCCATACTTAGAGTCTTTTGACTCAACTTTCAGTTTAAGATCTTTATTTCTTAGGGCTATTGTTATTATATCAACAGTGAGATTTTGCCCTCCATATTCTAAAGCAGTTCTAATGTCTTTGTATTTATCACTAAGAGAGTTCACAAGTGCAACAACTTTTTGATCATCAGAAAGTTTTTCATCACAATTTTCTAAGTCCTGAATCATTTTTGTGAATCTGTCTAGGTTTTTTTCCAAATCAGAGGAGGGATCAAATCTAACGTTATAGAACAGCCTTAGGAGATATCATTTATTAGGCATAGTCTTAGTCAGATAAAGTGCTTCTAACTTAGTCCATAAGGTCTGAATAGAGGTAGTTTCACCAACTTTCCTAATCATACTATCAGAAAGATGCAAGAAAATTGAACTCCATGCAGTATCATCTAATTCCTGCCTTTTAGAGGCACTAGTCTCTCCAACCCATTGACCATCAAGGGTTGTAGCACACCTTTGTTGAAGTAAGAGAGCCCTCATCTTTTGGCGTCGGAGACTGAAGTCTCCAGTACCATTCCATATCTCAAGATCAAACTTATGTGCAGTAGACACGATGATAGATAGTATTCACAAATTGTGAGCGTACCACACACAGAGTATAGGATTTAAGTAGTTTACAGAAAATTGATCAAGATGAGTGAATAGCAGAGGCAACAAGATAATAATAGATTTGTCCTTATCAATGCAATTCACATATCAGAGTAATTAAACTTCAGACAAGTATAGCTATAGTTTTGAAAGAGGTTTAAGGGTTGGCAACCCTTGATTCCATTGCTCCCTCAGATGTCCAGAACTTCACATGAGATCTTGGACAAAGAAAAGCAATGGAGAATTGCTTACCTTAATAACCAATTCCAGAAACATAACAGTGATATCAGAAAATTAAAGATTAAGTTTAGAAGAATACCAGAGTCTGAAACCTTTGTGTTTCAGAATGAAAGTGGGATAAAGACAATAATAGAATCGCACCAAGAATTCCAAAACGAGCGTAAGAAAATAGCGAGTCATCAAGACTCAGTGAACTCAACAGTGAGTTACGAACTCGACCAGGAATCAGAATGAATTACTCCAACTTGTCAGACTCGGTACGAGTCAAAAACAAAATCACCAAGACTCAGTAGAAACACAAGATTAACCAGGATTTACAGCGAGTTAGGACGGGTGATGAAGGAAAAACAATTTTTCTCACAGACGATTAAACGTCTCACCCAAGAACATCAAATCTACACCAAGTAGAAACCAGACAGTGACCCTATCAAACCCTATCTCAGAGATGAGACTCTGATACCACTTATAATGCCCAAATCAACGTCACAGGATCGAACAGTCATAGACAACAGAAATAATTGCAGAAACATAAAGAACCGAACACAAGATTTTTTACCCCGTAGGATCCGGATGTTCAGTCACAAAAGATCTTCTCACCCGTTGAGCATCCACAAAGGATATAACTCTAGATCCAACAAGAATTTGTACAGATGTTCGAAGAAACCAAAGGTTTCTTCAGTATAATCTCACCTCAAATATACAGTAACACAACTGCAGAACCAGCCCTAGACCATACACAATATATAGTCATTCATAAAGAACATGATTGAAGAACTCACTGAGATCGACAGTGATTACAAGAACAAACCCTAAACCTCACTCAGAGAAGGGGAAAACAGAGAGACGAAGAAAGAATAGAATACTCTCGAATACCGGTTCCCAAGAGCCAAGTTAAACCAAGTAATATGAACAGTTAGCATTCAAGGGCAGAAGATCAGCCACGTGTATGGCTGATAACATCAATATCAAATTAGGCCAACCCATTTCACTTAATAGGCCCAACAGCACAAATGGCCCAACTGAGTCAGTATAGTGAGGCAACCCAATTAGTTAACAATAATAAAATATACATGCCAAAATTTTGAGAGGACCAATATTAAAAACCATGATTTAGTTGATATGTATGATTTGTCTAAACAATCGATAAATTTTTTAACTCTTTTTGCTTTAATACTGGCGAGTATACTCTTAATTTATATAACCAAACATATTTCTAATGTTATTCAAATCTTATCCGAAGAAAGTTTCTTTAGGTTCTTTCAATAATTGAAAGTCTATACTCTTTTACCCATTCACCATAGCCCAAGAAAACACACTTTAGGACTCTAGGTTCAAGTTTTCCTATAGATTGATGTGTAAAGGCAACACATCCAAATATTTTCAAATTACTCATATCTATATGTTTTCCAGTCCAAACTTCTTCAGGGGTTTAAATTATATAGCACTAGTAGGGCTTCTATTAACAAGATAACTAGCAATTTTTATAGTTTCTCCCCAAAATATTTTAGGTAGGTCAGAACTTAAAAGTATACATCTAACTTTTTCAAGGAGAGTTTTATTCATTCTTTCAGCCAAACCATTCTGTAGTGGAGTTTGTGTCACAGTTCTGTGTCTTAGTATACCAGATAATTGGCACAACTCATCAAATTCAAAAATTGCAAAATTTCAAACCATTATCAGTTCTTAAAATTTTGATTTTTTTGTCGGTTTGATTTTCAACCATAGTTTTCCAATCTCTGAAAACAATAAACGTTTCTAATTTTGATTTAATAGAAAAATCATCAATGATTGACAAAAAATATTTAAAACCAGTTTGAGTTGACACAATAGCTGGTCCCCAAAGATCAACATGCAAATATTCAAGTATGAACATAGATTTATGCATTCTAGGTAAGAAATGTAATCTAGTATGCTTTCCTAAAATGCAATGATCACACATGTTGAGTTTATCTTTGTTATCTTTTCCAAAAGCACCTTATTTTTTCAAAATCTGTAATCCTTTGTCACTAATATGGCCCAACCTTTTATGCCAAATTTGTGACATATCATTTTGAATTGAGATTGCTGATGAAGTGGATTCAAAAAAATTTTGAGTTTGTAAAATATATAATCCATGTCTCTTGGGGGCTTCAACAATTACTTAAACTATGACATATTGATTAACAAGGGGTTAATCAATATGTCATAGTTTAAGTCATCTAGGACACCTAATGAGATAAGGTTTCTTTGTATCTCAAGAACATATCTGGCATTTTCTAAAATAAGTTCATTACTACCTTTAACTCTTAAAGAGATTGTTCCTATTCCTTTTACCCGACATGACATATGATTACTCATTAAGACTTGGCCTCCATTTACATTTTCAAACTCAGTAAACCATTCTCTTTTAGGACACATGTAAAAAGTGTAACCAGAATCAATGATCCACTCATGACTAGGTGAATAATTAACATCAACTTAAAACTCCATCTATGTTGGTTTCATTATTATAGGTCAAGGCAGCACCACCATCATCTCTAGAGTTATATTTTAAATCATTAAGTCTCTTATGACAATTTTTGATAAAATGACCATCGGTTAAGCAGTAAAATCATTTTTTTTACCCTTAGTCTTCATTTTATCTCTTGGATTTACCTTCTTTTTGTGTCCAATTTTTTTTATATTCTTAGGGTTAAACTTGGGTTTGACCATCAACATTTCACCATTGACAGATTCCTTTCTATCAGATTTTAACTTTAACTCTTTATTCCTCAAAGCATTAATTATAATGTCTGTAGTTAGAGTTTCCATACCATATTCAATAGTATTTTTTACATCTTTGTATTTGTCACCTATTGAATTTAACAAGACTACAACCAGTTGATCTTTTGAGAGCTTTTCATCATAGTTGGCTAAGTCACGGGATATCATATTGAATCTATCAAAGTTGACCTCAAGGTCAAGAGATGGATCAAGTTTAAAACCAAAGAATTTTTTTAGAAGATATACTTTATTAGGCATGATCTTATTCAAATAGATATCTTCTAATTTCTTCCACAATTCAGCAGCAATATTATTTTCTCCTATCTCTCTAAGCACATTGTTAGACAAGTGAAGAAAAATGGAACTCTATGCATTTTCATCAAAATCTTCTACCCATGTCTCATCAATGGCCTTAGTACATTTTCGTTGAAGTAAAATGGCTCTCATTTTCTAGCACCAGCGACTAAAGTCTCATTTGCCATTAAAAATATCCAATTCAAATTTTGTTGACATGATCAAGAAATTATATGGATGTTCAATCAATATACAGAACAGATAGACAGTTACAGGTAATTACAACTTACAGTATTTTAGGTATTACCACGCAAGGTACACAGAATTAACAATACTCACAAGATGTAATGTATCTCGGTTATTTCAAGAAAGTTTATATTTACAGCTTGCAGTCACAGTAGATTTATATCACATGAATGATATACCAATCACAGATAATTTATTATACATCAGTATATAATCACATGCAGTGAATCAAAATCAAGATCCTTGACTTTTGTTCAAGGTAACCCTCAGATTCCAGACAACTTACGATTTCTGGACAAAAGAATTACCAAGATAGTCTTGGATCAAGAATCTAACTATACAATAGCAGTGAACTCAAAGTAAAACAAGTAGTGTGTTCTATATAGCCATAAAACCAAAATGAACTCACCAAAGCCCCTTATTAGGGTTTCAAGAAATAACAGTAAACAACAACTGAGTGTAGAATATTTTCAGATCTACCAGTCCAGAGCCTAGAACCACCGTTTTTATGCTCTGATATCATTGTTACGAGTGATTCAAATTATTAGTCAATTAAACATTCAACAAAAATGGTAAATAACTTGAAAGTAGTAAGAAAAATGTAAAGAAGAACGCAGGGATTTTCGCTCTAAGACAAGAGGTTCGGAACAAAGTTTCTAATCCCCTTTTGAGCTTCCATCACCGGAAGAATATCACTATATCAATGAAATCACACAATCTGTCCAGTACAAGACTCAACGACACTCAGACAAAATCATCCCAGAACTCTGTCGAACAAGCCTCACAGTACAGAGAAACATTCACTCAAGAATGTCACGCAACAAGGCATAATAAACCACTAAAGATCGATACTAATGGGGGCTGATAATATCTCATCACTAAGTAGAGATTTTAGGTGCAGAAGATGGAGAAATTCAAGGAGCAGTCGAGAGGGTTGAAAAGATGAGTTGAATGAAAAGTCATTCAACTCAAACCCTAGATCTAGCATATATCGAAGTCTCTAGACTTCCATTAATCCAACGGTGCATTTTAAGACACGTGCCAAGATCTGTAGCATCTGTTCAAGTAAGGAAGAAATCGTTTTTCCAGCAACACGATTTATCAAGTAACAAAGCAGCCCACAGTCCTTAAAAGGTCCGGCCCACAACTTTATCAATTAAATGGTTCAGCCCATCATCATTGTCCCAAATAAACTCCACATTGTGGTCATCAAATGTTGTACACAATAAATAGGACGGGGTGGGGATTCATTTCAATTATTTTAAAGAAATAGCAAATTTAAGTGTCAGAAAAAGGAAACAAAAATAAGAAAGAAAAACTAAGTCTTAACGAAAAATAGTAACATCTCTCTTGTGTTGTGACAGAAAGTGAGACACTTGGTACTCTCAAATTTTAGGTAACATTTATAAGTTGTGAACTAGTGAAACACAACCTAACACGTCCATAATTTTAATAAACTTATAGTCAATTATGTAATAAGTTTTATTTACATGTTCGGTCGATGAGAAAATGTACAATAAAATAAAATTCTTGCAAATTTAATAGACCCTGTTAGTTCTACTTAATTCGATACTAATTTTTTCAATTTATCAGAAAAGGAAAAAGTTTTGATTTGCTTTATAGTATGCTAAAGCAAAGTAATTAAATCATAGTAATTTAAAGAATATTGATAGCTTTCAAAGTGCTACCCTAGTGACCAAGATGCCAACCTTGTAAACGAACCTTTGAAATGGCAAGCACCAAGCATTTCCTGCACTAATTTTTATTATTGCTCTCGAAAAGGGTCCTTTGGCAATTTGTCTAGGTCCCAAATTGTTTAAGCCATCTCTGTTGTCGGTTATACAATTTAAATTGTTGAGTTTTGATACTCAGTAAATTCGGACGATGATTTAAAATTGATGTTGAATAATTTATTGACAACATAGGTTTGACTTGATCCGGAAATGACCAACATTTTTGGAGGGTCCAAGTAGTAGTTGGATTTGTGGTTTGGTTAGTGCGTTGGCCCATCTACTCTTAGCTTAGGTGGTCTTAGTGTGTGTGTGGGGCGAGGCAATAGAGAGGATGAGGAGAGGCAGCCATTTCTTAGGGTTGGATGAGTGAGTTTCAACAACCTTTATCTCTTCTTGCTTATTCCACCACCACCCTTCTCCTTTGTAGGGTTGAGAAGACTTGTGGCAACTGAAGTAAATGTGAAGTTTTGCGTAGAGTCGTGGTCAAGTGGTGTTCGTTTGGTGATTTTTCTAAGCCTGGATTCAAAATCTCTCGAAACTTACGCACAATTATGTGGGGGCTTTGATTAGAGATGATTTGGGAACAGTGATTGTAGCTATCTCAAATAGAATACCGAGTGTGATTATTAGGGGTGACAAAAGGGCCGAGTAGTTCGCCGACTCGACTCTTCAAAACTCAGCCCATGGACTACTCGAGCTCGTTTTGGGATGAGCCCGAGCGGAAAGTAAAGTTCGGCTCGTCTAGCTCACAAGCCGTGCCCATGAGCCTAAAGTTCACAAGCCTACGAACTCGGATCTTGGGCTTGTAAAAAATGTGAACAAAAAAGTAAAAAAAAAAAATTAAAAAATTTTAAAAAAAATTGAGCCCGTGGACTCGCTCAACTTAGCTCTTGAGCTCACGAGCTCATGGGCCGAGCTCGTGGGTAGATGGGCTGAGCCAACTCGGCTCGATCCATTGCCACCACTAATGATCGGTTCATGGCTCGCTAGATTGGAATTCACATCGACAAGGTGGAGAGTGACTTCCAATTACTTGTTCAAAAATTAGGGTTGGGTTTTTCTCTCTTCACTTTGTTTCTCATGAGGGGAATAACGCGGCCATGTGGTTGCAGCTTGAGCATGTGTAGTTGATGTTTTATTTGTTTGGACCGACTGTATTCCATTCTTACTTATCTTGACTTTTCGATGGTGACTCTCAGTGATGAAATTTATCGTTCCTCAAATGCATTTTTAAGTTGTGGTTTCCTTAAATTTTTTGTCCCAATTGGTGTTACTTTCATACATTCATCTACATAGTTTTATTCTTTAGATCTTGACAACATAACAAAAAAAATTGATTTTTTCTTTGTATTGGGATTTCAATATTAGCCCTTTTTACCCATACCAAAAATATTTTTGTTACAATAGAAACATAAGTAATGTGAATTGCTCAAGAATGGTTTGTCCTTCTCCACATAATGTTCGTCCTATCTTTGAGAGGAAATATACCATATCACAATTCAACGTTTTTCTACATCAAAGGGACATTGACCTTTGCGCATTATGGAATCTAAACCGTCATATATATTTCATTTCATTTGAAAAAATATGCTAGGAATATGTAACACCATATATCCCACTTGTTATAAGTATGAACTCACACATATCTCCACGTTGGTATGATATTGTCCACTTTGAGCCCAGACCATCATGGATTTGTTTTTGGACTTTACCCCAAAAGGCCTCATACCAATGGAGATATATGTCCACACTTATAAACTCATGATCCTCCACACTTTTTAGAGATGTGGGACTTTGGTCGCATACCCAACAATCCTCCCCTCGAGCAAAGGACCACCGAGCCTCCCCTCAAACGATCATCTATCCGTCCATCTTCCTCACCAAAAAGTATTCCCGCTCTATTGAGGTCAACTACTCTTCTCTACCGCGTTGAAGCACATGCCTTATGTGAAGCACCTGAGTACCGCCTACCTCAAGAGCTTGCTCTATCTAAATCAACTTCTCTCTACCGCGTTCGGACACTACCTTACGTGAAGCATCCGGAGCACACCGCCTGTCCAACAAAGCTCATCCACGGATCCCATCGCGAGCTAACCGAGACACCACCTTCGTTCGACATTTTGAGGATTCATCCACATGGCTAATTTTGGGGAATGGCTCTGATACCACTGTTAAGAATATGAAACACCACATATCTCATTTGTTATAAATATGGACTCACACATATCTCCACATTGGTATGATATTATCCACTTTGAGCCTATACCCTCATGGATTTGCTTTTGGGCTTTACCCCAAAAGGCTTCATACCAATGGAGATATATGTCCACACTTATAAACTCATGATCCTCCCCACTTTTTAACGATGTAGAACTTTGGTCGCATACCCAATAAAATATAATCTAAGAGTCAAATTGAACCATGTCAAAAGTATCACATTTCAATAGAGACAATTATGGAATCTAAACCGTCATATTATTCGATTAGATTATTTCAATTATTTTTCTGCTACTTGGTGTGTTCACTTATGTCAATGTTCGGCTATTATTGATTTTTGAAAAAAAAAAAAATCTTACATATAGAAAGGTGCACTTTTGATTTTGGTTAGATCACTGAATATGCTAGGATTTATTTCGTGCGCACTTGTATAGATTTATTTTTAATTTGTAAATCTTTTTCTATCTCCACAAAACTTGTTACTTTAAATTTTTATTATTTTTATTTTAGCCAACATACATATCTGTTCTTCTATGAGCTTGCTCAATTGTGGCAAATTATTTTTGTACTTTCCCAAAAATATTAGTCAATTATCCATAAATTGGAATAAGCCACCTGGTGTTTATTCGCTCCTGATAAGACCATAATGTGTTCAATTATATCTAAACATCGTAATTAAAGTTGGACAAATTTGACTTTGGATCTGTCGACAAGGAATATATCTGATAATAAATAAGGTAAATAATTGAACAAGTACTATATACAATATATGTGATAACTCTTCTAGAGGTACGTATGCGATCTAGTAATCAGTTCTCTAAGTGTTGGATCATTTGGCTTGATGATCTAATGTGTCTAATTATAAAATCGTTAATATTGTCGTAATCGTTAATACTATCGTAACTTGTGAGTTGTCAATTTTGCTTTTTATTTTTGGTGGCGGCAAAACATGGGCATGTGTGAGGATATCTATCAATTGATTAGGACGAACCTATTGCAGTTGGGGGGTCTCACTCTAGCAGAGGAACCCCAGATTGATCTCGAGTCAGTGGAGACTCCCTCTATATCGTTCATGGGCTCAAACAAGACATTCGGTTTGCTCCGAACTAACCTATTCTCTTTGATATTATAGAGTTTCTTGTTGATGTTAATTGTGGTTCTTGTTGATTTTTTTTCAAGAGACGGGAATAAAGTGGCCTACGCCATAGCATCTTTCAATTATTTAGCTTTTGGTTCCATTACTTGGACTCATTGTATTTTCCTTATTTTAAATAGCCTCGGGGCCATATCAATTAATGGAAGTATGTTTCCTTGTTTTTGTGTGTGTGTGTGTGTGTGTGTGAGAGAGAGAGAGAGAGTGTGTGTGTGTGTGTGTGTGTGCTGATTGCTAATTATTTAGTCCCTATTTTTTAATTTTGCTGATTAAACTTCATTTTTAATCATTCATTTTATAATATTCAATCTCAATTTTTTTGTAATAGGTGCTTAATGCTTATACGCAAACAATGCGTCATTAGGACCCTATAACCCACACTGTCCACACGTGCTTTTGCCATAACATTGAAAACTCTAACAAAGTTATATGTTGTTTATAAATTTACGTTGAATAAAGATGAAATAAATAGACAACGTATAAAGGTTTGATTACTATTTTTAACAGGTTTATAGTTAAGATGAGACGCTGAGTCTTAATATGATATTATACAAATGTTATGAATTCAAGTCTTGTCATAACCAATTTAAATGAAATTGTACATGGTAAGACTTTAATGTGAAAATAAAATCCCGCCTACGTCTACATGTGAGAGAGTTTTATTGAAGACAATATTTAAATAATACATATGTGATCATATTTAATAATTTGAATTTTTATATCAAGTGATTTTATATAATTTCAGAGTCCATTAAACTCAAACGAATAAATTTTATATCGAATAAAGATGACATATAAAAGGGCTTCATATCTTAATAGTCACCAAAATAGCCAAGTACACAAGTTAATATATTCTTGACGGAAAATTCAAAATTATCAAAACACTGTAGTTTCATGATTCATAAATCAAAAGATAGTGCATTTAGACTAAAAACTTTAGAACATAATACTCGAAATACTTTCCATAGAATACATACATAACCATGAAAAACTAAAGACAACAACATAAATATTTGTATTATATTACATATTACTGCGGGGATTTTAGGGATTCGACTTGAGCCTTTCCACGAGGACCCCTAGTCCTGATATAGAGTCTGTATTTATTAAAAGTCATGCATGGATACATTGGAGGATTATCCTCCGTGATGAGCTTCTCTGCAGGTTTTATGGGTATGTCACCCCTTGGATTGTAAAAATAAGCAAGTGAAACCCTCTCTTTCTGTGCATTCACTATCACTCTGTGCTCCACACTTCTATAATTTGCATTGCTAATCACCTGTATATGTAAAAAATGAACCAAAAGATATTTATTTATAAAAGATCAAAGGGGTATAAACACGTCGAATTTTTATATACGTACAAGAAATTTAATTTTCAACGGCAAAACGTTTACAATAAATTTTTTCATATAATGATAGAGTTTTTTCCATTAGTTATGAAAATATTGTTGACCAAATAAATACGTTTTATATAGGATTTTTGAGCTCAACCTTTACATAGTACAAATTGATTTAGACTGTTACATGTCTTGATGAGACAACTCATGATATTTCTATTGCACCAGTTCTTTGGAAATTTACATGATACAATAGAGGGCTCGAATGGTCATCGAAGTATCAATGCTCCAATTTAAATGTTTACGTGTTCACTTCTCAACTTCATTTTACTATTTTATTTATTTCCCTGAAAAGTCCCCAAGTAAGGATACTATAAAAAAAAAATTCCCTTTAAAGATGCATTTATTGGTGGTAAAGACATTTTTAGACTGTGTCGTTGAGCAAATGGTTGTTGAAAAACTTTACAAGATACGTTTTCGTCGTTAAAAGTGATGTTGCTTAATAGTAACTCGTGCACATGAGAGAAACAACATGAGCACATGTTTGGCTATTGTTTATAATCGATAAAATCAATTGTATCCATATATTTTGTTGGATCCATAAGTTCTACCCACTTAATCCACCATTCTTTTCTATATATTTTTAATTTAAATAGTTTATAAATAACTCCTAAACATGCTTTAAATATGATAAAAATAAAAATAAAAATTGGGAGTCTAGAGAAAGAACCTGCAGTTGATCTCCTAAGTTGACAATGAAGGCATTAGGAAGTGGTTTAACAGTAACCCAGTTATTTTTATGGTGTACTTGGAGCCCTGATACATTTTCATCCGGGAACAAAAGGGTCATGCCACCTGGGTCAGAATGTGGTGAAATCCCTAATGTAAGGCCTGGTTGTGGGCATTTAGGGTAATAATTTACCCTTAAGCATGCACCAATGTTTTCATTTCCTCCAAATGCTTCTTGAAGGTAATTTTCTTTCAGCCCAAGATTTGTTGAGAAAATTTTCATCAGTTTTCCACCCAGTTCAACCACTTCTTTGCTGTACTTTTCAACCAATTCCCTGCACGAATTCAAAGAATTTAGCACGCTTTCAGTAAGCTGAACACAAGAGTATTAGACCCAAAACAAGAAAAAACCCCCCCTAAAATCTTGTTTATTGCAGTGTCCCGTGTAATTAACATTTAAAATTATGATTGCTCAAAATCTCTATCAGTTACACCTATTCTGAGTTAATAATTCAAAAGTCCCATAGCAAATCATGTTTTTGTTTTATTTTTGGTATAATATCTTAGAAGTTAGCGTGGCAATGAACAAAACATGCCATTTCACATCTTTTGCCCCAGTACCTTGGTGCTTCAAAAGTTAAATATGGGGCTCGATATGGTCCGATTCAATTCGGTTCTAAAAATAATCGAACCGAGTCCGAAATTTTCAGGTATTTAGCAAGTGGAACTGTCTGGTCCAAATTTAATTATGGAACAGCTCGAGTTCAGTTCGGTTCCCAGGTTCTGTACTATAATTAAATTTTTTAATATTTACAAAGTTACACTAATTTAACTAATGACATGTACCATCTTAGTTCTTACAAAATAACATAGTCTAATCTTATGTATATTTTGTGCCTTTATTTGCTGAGTTCTTCATATATTTGATTGTTAAAATCACAATAAAAGGAAGATTGCAAACTCACAATAATTAAAAAATACGCAGTCAAGCGTCAATTTGATTTCTCCAGAATGGTAAAAAGGGCACTACGATAGAACAAAAGATCTAGGTAAAACTTAGATTGATTTGATTAAGTTGGGTTTGGACTGAAAATTAGAAATATGAAAATCATATTTTTCAGTTTGAAATAAATTAATTAGTTAGCAAATTTATTTTAAAAAAAAATAAAATAACTTGGTTTATTTAAAATAAATAAATTAAAAAAATTAGAGAGATACGATTTTTCAGTTCTTGATTTAGAATCGAGAACCAAATCAAATCCTTCAGTTATCAATTCAGATACTCATTCGGGTATTTAACTTAAAAAAAATCTTTCGATTTGGTTCAATTAGGGTCGGATCCTGTTCGATTCGAAAGTTTTATTAAACTCTAGTTAAATACACCCCATGAGAGTTTCGTATAATTAGGGAAATGATTCTCCATTCTGTTGTTCCTGTCCAAAGATATAAACTTTTGTACCAAGATACGTTAAATTATAAATTAATTTTTTCCACGGAATCAAATTAAAGGGGAACACCTTTTTATTTTGGTTATTAATATAATAAGTTAGCTAGAGTAATTAAAAATTGATTTTACCTGCATGAAACTGGGAGTTCAGGCCATTTTTTCTCATCCCTGAGAGAAATGGGAAGATAATGTAGGAAAAAATAGTCACTCCAATCCAAAGGAACGCCTTTTTCCACCCCAAGCCGACTTCCATAACCCTCATAAGTACTAGGAGAATTCGCATACTTTTGTTTCTCCTCAAGTGGGAGATGGAAGAATTCACGCCATGCCTCGCGCGTGGCCGCCATCAGCTGGTGGTCGATGCCGTGGTTCACCACCTGGAAGAACCCCCACTCACGGCAGGCGTTGTCCACCAGATTGGCGGTTGTCTGACGGAGCAAGTCGTCGTCTGAGAACAAGTCCTGGAGGTCGATCACCGGAATATTCATTTCACTGGTGGCAGATTCAGTGATCAAAGATGGTCTATCAGAGGGTTTTTTGACATATCGTTCCGGGATCTCTTTTATTCCACTGTCCAACAAATGTTGAACTCGGACTATTGGTTCTGGCCAGCTTTCTAAGCAACTCATATTTCTCTCACACAAACACACTCGCACTAGAAAGTATAGATATACAGATGAATATATATATATATATATATTGAGAGAGAGAGAGAGAGGGGAAGGAGGTGAGTAGGGTAGGCTGGGGTTAAGGCAATGTAAACGACAAAACTCAAGTACAACGAAAGATGTACTTTAACATGCAGCAAAGGGGAGATATGAAGCAAACTCAGTGTGATTGTAAACGTGAAATGAACATCAAAATCAGCATATCATGTTGTGTGTCACAGAAAGAGAGGCGGGCGGCTGCGGCGGTGGAGGGTGGCTCTTAATGGATTAGAAATAAGTGGAGGGGAGAAGAGACACATATATATACACAAATATGGGGTAGTTAGGGCGGGGTCAACTGTTGACCATTGACTCAAATATCGTAATAGCGATGACTCAACTAAATCTTTTGACTTTCCAGAACCCCTTTCGAAACATTTGAATAAAGAATATACGACTGCAACATTTCATCCAAGTCTTTCTCCCCGTTGCAAAATTTCACCAACATATTTATTTTAATTCTTACATTGAGCTTATGATTAAACAAAAACCACTGAAAATACCAAATTGGGCATCTCAGAAATTACAATAACTAATTATTAAATGATATAATTTGTGTTAAAAAATACGATTTCATTGAATCATTACTTATAAAATCATCATTCTATTCTTGCAACACGTAAACAAAAAAGGGGAATAAAAATTAGAAGAAAATCAATTTAAAATGGAAATGGACTCTCAGGAAGCCATATTTTAAACCAACGTTTCATAATATCAGTCATTTTAATAAAAATTAGAGAAAATCATCTCATGATTAGAACTAGATTTGCCCCCCAATATCCAAATATTAGAGGAAACTTGATTAAAAATTAGACCTGGGTTTTCCAAAACTCCATATATTAGGGTCAAATTTACACGACTATAACACAAAATAAGTATTTAATTTTAACAAATGAAAAATCTATGTATTTGAAAGCATAATTATTTACCTATAAGTAAGTTTACTTATAATTTAAGTTCTCTTAGCCAAACATGCACTAAAAACGTTGGGGAAGAAGAGCTATTATTGGCTATTGGAACTTTGAAGTCTTATCTTTTCTTCAGTATTCAAATTGTTGTCTCTATTGTACTCTCTTCCTTATCAGATGTAGGCAGGCAGGCACGCAAGCTCATCGATTTACTGCTAAAATCTTGAAAATCCATTTTTAAGTCTTAATAGGATCATAGAATCCTCATTTGTGCTGTTCAAGTTGCTGATTTCTTCATTCTCTACTCAATCCTACTTGGGATAGACATCGGAAAATTCTCATGTATGCCCACACCCTTCTGGTAAACAAGGACGATCGCACCGTTGCACATGAAGGCCTATTTATGTAGACTCTCCAGTGTTGTTTTTGGACACCTCCATAGAGCCGCCAGCAACAATAAGCCCAAGTCACACAGCCTTTCTTCTTTCTTTCTTCCTTCCCTCCCTCCCTCCCTCCCTCCCTCCCCCAGCCGACCCTCTACACTGTCACACAACTCAAACTTTTAGCGGATCCAGCTAGAGTGACCGCCCTAGCTCGCCACTAGCTGGATCTGCCCCTGGTACTAGATCCTTTTTTACCTTTTGAAAAGCTTACTGATCCAAATGCAATTTTCCTAATTAAAATTACGGGTATATTGTTCCTTTTACATAAAAATATCATTTGTTCACCAAAAACGTAGATTAAAAATAAACATTAGGAATCACTTATGTATTGAATTAAAGATATAGGAAACATCTGCTCTAGATTCTCGAAAAAAGTGGTTTTTATAATTCAACAAAGAATCAAACTTATTTAAACGTGAGAGTTTGAAATAGAGAATGAAATCAATATATTGTTAGAATCACATTCTAAAAGGATTTTTTATTAGACAAATTGAATGTGCATGAATAAATAGAATTTTATAGATATTTTTATAATTTTGGTTCCATTCAATGTAATCAAATATGAATTCGTAATTCAGAATTTGATGAGATGCCACTTCTTATAATTTATTGTTAATCATATTCCATTAGAAGAAACTTACTACTGTCTACATATTGTTAATTACCTAAATTCACAAATTAACTTTGCTATAACCATTTATTTTTAGATGTCTCCACTCCACACACAAGCGCGAGCACACTAAATAAATATTTAGAAAAAAAAAAAAAAAAAAAAAAAAATTCCTATAACGTACACGGATGAACATTATTTCATCAAAAGGAGAAGGCCCCTACCTTGAAAATAATCTATAAGATGGAATTTTCTCTGCTTAGAGCCTTAGGGTTGCTTGACATAATAGGATAATGTATTTATTAGCGAATGAGATGCATACCTATCTCTTTGCCAAGAAATCAATTGCACATCTAAATGCGTTTTGAATTGTGTATTATTAGTTTGTATTGACTCACAGTCAAAACCTGAGTCACATCATTTAATATATCTCTACAAACATATCAATTTTTACTTTTATAAAAATGATCGAAGACACATTGTTTTACGCAACAACAATGCCAACATCAATAATATCAAATGTATGAAAGATACCCGTACTATCACTTAAATATCAACAATTTATATGAACAATTAATGGCCTTTGTGTTTTACTTACAAACTACGCATTCAAAAGCATATAACATAAATAGAAGCTCCATTAATGTTATAATCCTTGTGGTTCAAATTCTTCCTTTTCTTTTCGTTAGCTGTTTGAGCATGATAAACAATTATCAAACAATCATCAAAAAATATCAAATAAATAGTTAATAAATATCTAATTGGTATCATGTTATGTTAAACATGATTTATAAGCAACTTTTTAACATGACCCAACAACATTATTTTGTTTTCTAGAAGATTTTAGACACAAATATTGCACAAAAATGTAGCAATTATGATATTTGCTCATTGATTATGATATCAGAATTGGAAAATTGTTACAATCAATGTCAGCATTCCCCATGGCAGTCACTAAAAAAAGTCAATAGATAATGTTTGGCCAACATCAATTTTGCTTTTCGATTTATATCATATGGCAAACATGTCCAAAACTATATACCACATGACCTTATTAATTATTGTAATTGTATAAGATGTTATTTCAGCATTGAAAAATAATGTGATAATAGTTTGTAATTTTGATATTTACATTTTAAATTTATAATTCATTTGTATAATTATTTTATCTCTTGTATAGATACTGCATAAATTTGCGTAAAAGTAATGGTCGATAGAAGTAAGAGTTATCCACAATAATTAATAAAGAAGTGATAAATATGCTATTTATAATCTTTTCCTTGTTTTTTACTGCACGAAAATTAATTTATGCATGCACAACTTGCTAAATAACAACAGAAAAATATTATTTCATTTCATTTATTAATTGTGAAGAGTGAATAAGAGTAGGAAAGGCATACCTGTTCCACTTTAGGAAGCCCCGTTGTTATATCACCAGGTTTGAATTTTTGATATATACATGTAATTAATGTGTCTCCTGTATATAAGATTTCCACATAATGACCATGAACAGTTGCTCCATTATTATCATTGTTATCACCATTATTATTATTAATAAGAAAACGTACAGAACCCATAATTCTTAATGGATATACAGTCTGCTTTATTGTACAAATAGTGCATGCAGTAGTGGGTGGTAGAATTTGTTTTTGCAGGTGTATATGTGACTCATTAATCTGGACATAACATCTATACATAGGGTCTTGCTTAGAAATCTTTATTTCTCCAGACAATTTGGTCATCAAGGACAAGACGTACAAATTAAGGAAAAATTTAGGATAAAAATACAATAAAAAATTAAAAACAAAGTACAACAATAAGAAACGATTAAGGATCTTTAATACAAATAAAATGTAGTGCACTAATATGAAATTTGGGTGTCAATATATTCACATCAATATTTACTAATACATATAATCTTAATATTTGGAAAGAGGTTGTCATATGTATAAGGTTTGCAAAAACTTGTGTTGGGGAAGCTATGTAATGCAACATCCCATTATAATCTGGTTACAACAAATTTGATACATGGACAACGGCACATAATGACAAAATGTATTTTACACGAATCTCTTCTTTAATTCTATTCAATTTGATATACCCTTTACTTATTTCTTCATCCTCCTGGAGATGTAGTATGCATATAATAACCAAGTGTCTATATAATATATATTCAATATTAATTTGTGCTCTACAAGAATGGCTAGACCAGGTGCAAATATTAATATAGATAATCCAATTATATGGCAAACAACCCCTTCGATTGTTACTTTGTTCATATCAAATTTTCTCTAATTTTTTCCATCGTGTCCTTTGGCCATGTCCACTGAAATTATTAGAAATACAATAAAAATAAAAAAGATTAAAAGGGAAATAACATTAAAAAAATGAAGATTGAAAAGAGGTAGAAATTATCTCCGATGTAGCATGCTTGAGTGAGTTTTATCGTGATTTTCATATTAATTTGTAGTTTCTAATATTAATTCTCCCTTCGCCTTTTTTCCTCAAAATCTAACAAGGAGTTTACTTTCCAATCTTGTACACATCGACATATATTAAAGAAAAAATATATATAATACTTATCTATTGTTTTATATATCAACTGGTATATATTTGTTACGTTATTATGTGGGTTTTACCGTGGATACTAAGCTAAGAGATTAATGTATTCTAAGCTCATATTTAAATCAATTTATCACTCTCTCCTTGTATTATAATTGCTTGTTACATTTTTTGTTAGAAAATATCATTGTATTATTGCGCTTGTAAGATTCTGCTGCCAAAAATGAAACTTTTTGTTAATGCATATTGCACAAATATGTTTCTCAAGAGTCGCTCGTAAACTGAATACTGTTAAATTGTTTGCCAGAAAAATTGAATGAAAATAAGGAATGGAGTGGGCTGAAGTCTACAAGAGCTACCCCCTAGATTTGTCCCTGGTGAAGTGTTAATTTACAAATAAATTAATTTAGCGTTCGTTTAATTAGAAAGTAAACAATTTTTCTTTTATTGGAAAACGTGCTGAAAGAAATTCAAATATAGGGGTTAGTGCAACAAATAATTTCCAACAAATTGCAAGTGTCTTTCTATTTTTAAACAGAAACGCCCAAGTTGCTAGTTGGTGAAGAACACATCCAATAAAATTCTTGTGATTATCAATAAAGTACCAGAATGTCTTTGTTAGATAAACATCATGGGGTTCCTAGTATCCACACGTTACAAATGTGTATTTTTTGGACTGTCATTAGTACTCTTGCAAAAATGAGCCTGTCTATTACTTGTTTCAGTGTGACAAGAATTTCGAACTTTTCTTGATACCCAATTCCAACAACGTGAAAACATGAGCTGTTATGATTCAAACGGAGGACATATAATTTATCGATTGTCTAGATGACGTATAAATGATAGATTATATAATCAAAATTGAAGTGATTAGATGTTGTTAATTCAATGAGTTTCGACCCAACTTTTTAATGGGATATTTTTATAAAAGACTCAGTCAAATCACTCAAAGTTTTTTGAGACCCAACTTATTATAAAAAAAGTTTTTGAGGCTTTTGTTTTTAGGTTAAAATGTCCAAATTATCCTTGTAAATATGTTGAAATATCTTAAATGTCCTTAGTATATAATGACCATAATGCCAATTTTTCAAATTAAATAATCGTTAATTTCACTCCAGCTATCTTCTTCTTCTTCTTTACTTTATCTATAATCTTCTACTTCTTTGTTCTTTTTTTTTTTTTTTTTAAATCTGGTATTACTCAAAGCATAAAGAAGCACATTCAAAGAACAAACCTTTATATTTCTCACTTTTAATTTTTTTAATCTTTTTTTTTTATTTGTACATAATTCGTTATCATTTCTGTTTATTTAAGTATTTGAATTCATTTTTCGATCTAAAGTTGCTTTGAAAAGCAAAATCTTTTATATTTTAGTTATAGAATCGAAATGGACATTTTAAACGACTGTGATCGTTTTAAATGACTATTAATTCATTTAAAACGACTACAGTCGTTTAGACGTTTAAAACGACCATAAAAATTACTGCAGTCACTTTAGATTATTATAATTGATTATTTGCAAACTTTCTAAACTGTCATTATTCTAATTACAGATATGGACTCAACAACATGGATTGCTATATTTTATTTTATAGATTTTATTAATGATGATTAATGAAAATGAATATGGAAACGAAGCGCGGGTGATGAAATGATGGAAGGAGTTCCAATATCTTCAGATACTTCATATCATGATCTATATTGTGAAGTGTTAAACATTTGCAAAGTTGATTCATCTTCACATGAAATTGAGATGGGATTTCTTCTACCTGGAAATGGATAGTTTTCAGTTCCAATTAAAATTACTTCAAACAGGCAAGTACAATAGTTGCTATCTCTCAACAAAAAAAAAAAAAAAAAAAAAAACTCATATTTCAATTTGTGTAACCCTTGCGAGCAAAGATCCAATTTACCATCCACAAGAATAAGATAATGATTCATTTTATGAAATGGGAGACGATAAAGTTCATTGTGAAATGCAAGCAGTTGATAACGATGAAGTGAATCGGACAGAGAATATTAATTGGGATGAGTTGGAGATAGCCGAAGACAATAATGTGGATATAACGATGAAGTGAATCGGACAGAGAATATTAATTGGGATGAGTTGGAGATAGCCGAAGACAATAATGTGGATATTACTGAAAATGGTAACACTATTATTTTCTCTACACATGCATCCGAAATGCTTCAAAATAATAGAGAAGAAATTTTTTTTACTAATGGGCACCTTGTAGCTTCAACTTCATCATCACATATGATTCCCAAAAATGTAGATTTAGAAGGACGTCAAATTTTCAACACCAAAAAAGATCTTATGATGGAAGTCCACATGCTTGCAATGAAGTACAACTTTGAATTTAGAGTGAAGAAATCAAATAAGGAAGTCTATACAATTATTTGCATAGATGAAAATTGCAAATGGTGTTTGCGAGCAACTAAATTAAAAAATTGTAATTACTTTCAAATTCGTAAATATGCACATGAACATACTTGTTCACTTCATTGTCACATATGATTCCCAAAAATGTAGATTTAGAAGATCGTCAAATTTTCAACACCATAAAAGATCTTATGATGGAAGTCCACATGCTTGCAATGAAGTACAACTTTGAATTTAAAGTGAAGAAATCAAATAAGGAAGTCTATACAATTATTTGCATAGATGAAAATTGCAAATGGTGTTTGCGAGCAACTAAATTAAAAATTTGTGATTACTTTCAAATTCGTAAATATGCACATGAACATACTTGTTCTGTGAGTATTCGTCGAAATGATCATAGACAGGCATGATCGTAGGTTGTTGGAAGACATATAATGCCTAAGTTTCGAAATCCCAACACTGTATATAGATCTGCAGATGTCATTAATGACATGCGTCGGGAATTTAGGGTAGAAATGAGTTATCAGAGGGCACGGAAGTCACAAGAATGTGCTTTAGAAGTTTTAAGAGGTTCCTATGAGGATAGTTATGCTAAATTGGGCTTATATTCTCATAATTTGGCTAGAACTAATCTTGGAACAGCATTGTCTTTAGAGTTCGACAGTGAAAACCACTTCAAGTACTTTTTTATGGCTCTCGGACCTTGCATTCGTGGATTTCGCTCTTCAATGTAGAAGGTAGCTGTCGTTGATGGAACATTTTTGACCGAAAAATATAAAAGTACGCTGATTGTTGCTACTTGTCAAGATGCAAATATTTAGATTTATCATCTTGCTTGGGGTATAGTTGATTCTGAGAATGATGCATCCTGGACTTTATTTTTTACGAAGTTGAAAGAAGTAACGGGGAATACTGAAGATCTTGTTGTTATATCTAATCGACATCAAAGTATTATCAATGGAGTTCAAGTTGTCTATAAAAATGCCCATCATGGTCATTGCATATATCATATAAAAGGTAACTTAAGGACGGTAACTCAAAAAATTGAAATTTTTCTACTTTTTAAGAAAGCAGCGGAGGCATATACTTTAGAAGAGTTTGGAAATTATATGCTCGAAATTGATAGAATTGACATTAGAGTTTGGAATTATTTAGTCAAAGCATGTTTCCATACTTAGGCCAGGTCGCACTTTCAGGGGAACCGTTACAATATCATGACATCGAACAATGTAGAGTCACTGAATTCGATATTTAAGAAAGATCGACATAATTCGATTCTTGCATTGATTGAAAGTATTAGAAAAGGTTGCAGAAATGGTTTTATGAGAGGCGTGCGAATGCACAAAGCTATACAAGTATTCTAACGCCAATAATTGAAGAGAAACTACGAAGAATGTTGATGAAGACAAGAAGTTTATTGCCGAGCCGATCAATCAGTTCACGTATGATGTGAAGAACGACACCATGAATTTTGTTGTTAACTTGGATGAAAGAACTTGTACTTGTAAACGGTTTCAATTAGGACATTTACCGTACAAGCATACAGTAGCTACGGTGAAGAAAAGTGGCTATTCAATTTACTTGTTCTACTAGTTGTATTATACTGTTCATGAATATTGGAGAGTAGCTTATAGTGATACTATTTTTCCTTGTGCCAAATGAAGTTGATTGGGAAATTCCTAAAATTTTTGGCTTCGTCAATGTATTGTCGCCGTTAGTGCGACGACGAGGTGGACGTACTAAAAGAACAAGAATTCCGTCTACTAGAGAGTTTCCCAAAAGACACAAATGTAGTAGGTATGTCGCAACTCGGCACAACTGGCTAAGATGTACAAGTCAAATACCTTTAGCTGATAGAAGATTTGATGATTAGTATATTGTTTGTTTAGTTGATAGCATGTCATTTACATAACAATGCAATTTGATTTCTACTTATTACAATTTATGTTTTATATTGTGATTTTTTGTCGTAATTCATGCCAAATTTGTGTTTTATGAATATTGGGTAGTTTTCTCATAGTCATTTAATTCATATAATAAGTGATAAATGGAAAACAGCTCTAATCATTTTAAACGGCTGCAATCACTTTCCCTTAAAAATAAAATGACTCCAGTAGTTTAAAATGATTGGAGTCGTTTTACAAAAAACTATCATAGTCGCTTTAAATGGCTCCAGGTTTTTTCTAATTCGTATCTCTTTTTTCTATCATATGCTCGTTTTCTATACATTTTTGTACGAAATAGTTTGATATCAAACCAAATAAGATTTAAAATGTTGTACATTATGATTTAGTTTATCCAAACCAATCGAATATTAAATACTTAGAACATTATGTTTTAGCTTATCCAAATCAATTCGCATCTCATCATTCATTATACATTATTTTATCTCGCATACTTAGAAACTAAATACGGTATACTTAAACATTGTTAGTGAGCATGATGAATTATATATAATGAAGATCGTCTTCTTATTCATTTTAAACTAATAAGTCGAAATCAAACACGATTTATAATGTTAGAAGTTTGTTTCTCACCTCATATTGCATTATACATTATTGTAAGTCGCGTACGTAGAATCTAAATACGATATACTTGAATATTGTTAGTAGAGCACTATGAATTGTATATAATGAAATTCATCTACTTATACATTTCTAAACAAAATAAATTATAAACAATTGAAATTTTTTAAACAACTCTAGTTATTTAGGAAAATGACTGAAGTTGTTTTAAAATACTATAGTCGTTTTAGGAAAATGGGTATAGTCGTTTAAAATGGCTAAAGTATTTTTGTTAAATACAATCATTTTCCTTACACAATTACATTAAACAACCAGCATATTAGGGGGAAAAATTCGACATTATCTCCCCTGTAATATAAACTAAATCAACCTGGAAAATAAATTATTATTCATAACACAAAAAAAATAAATAAATAAATAAAATCTCAACATACACTATAAAATTACATATACACTTATAACTCATAAACATACAATTACATCAAAAAGTCCTAAGGTTCGTAATCAAGGGCAAAAATATCGGCAGCCATTTTTTCCCTCCATCTATTCATATAAAAGCCATTAACTTGTTATATCGGACCATTAATGCTCAAAAATTCTATATATTTTACTACATACATACCACAATCGCTCATCAAAGATAATAAATAATGGCAAATGAAGTGAAATGACTAAATTAATATGAACAAGTCAATAGTTAATTGTAATAAAAAAACTTATGAAATAGCATGTTTAGTGACTTTGGTATTCCTTTCTATAGCAAGAGTTTCTGTCTCTAAATCGATGTTGATTTCCTTTAGAAGTAACGGGACAATGATACTAGCAGCCTTAAATTATCTTTGAGTTGATAATTCGTAATGCAACCCTTATCAGGATCATCCACATATACTATCTCTTTGCAAAAGTCAATCTCAACTGCGAGCCAATGTCTGCGAGTACATAACGGAAAGTATACACGTGTACATTCCTGTCATTTTCTTCCAAATGATGGCTTTACCGACATTCTGAAATGATCTCCTCGCTCACGTAAATTAAATATAGCGAAGATTAATTCATTATTAAATTGTACGTCCAGAATAACTTATGAACCACCAAATGACTTGGTATATTTTGTTGCTCGAGCCCGCAACAAATGCAATACCATGTCAACACGTTGAAAGTTGAATACATAGTTATATACAAATTAATTGAATAATACAAGTAATGAATTAACATACTTACATCATCAAGAAATCATCCCCCTGGTTTCAACACATCGTTAAACCATTTTTTGCATTTTTTAAGTTTATATGACCCAACTTATATGAGACACTGAAGAAAAAATACAAAATTGTAAAATAATACAAGTGATAAGTAAAAAAAATAAAAGTCAATGAATTGGTAATGATGTTTACCCATTCCCTAAACTAGAGTGGCATTTGGAGAATTGCTTCTTCTTAACTGGGTCAACATCTCGAAAAAGATCAACACTTGCAGAAAATATGTTTCGTATTATTCCTTCTAGTTATTTTAATCATTGCTAAATAATAAACATACATGCCAAAATTTTGAGAGGACCAATATTAAAAACCATGATCCAATTGATATGTATGAGTTGTTTAAACAATCGATAAATTTTTTAACTCTTTTTGCTTTAACACTAACTATTGATATTGGTGGCATTTATCAGTGATCCTTCGATTTACCGTTTAAATCGGACAGTCCACGTCGAATTTGATGACTTCGTAATCTTAAATTACCTTCTTGATGTTAACTAATTTAGGTCTTTGAACAAACATTTAGCCTCTGTTTGGGTTTTATTTTAATTTTAATAATTTTTTTTTCCTTTTTCTTTTTAACCACACATTTTTTAATAAAATAATATTATACTTAAACTCAAACTTTTCCTTCTTTTTTAATCACACTCTCCAAAAAACTTACTATTCAAAAATACATTTTTTTTCCTCAAAACTTCATTAGAATGTGGCATAATTTTTAAAAATAATTTCTTCTGTTGTTTAACAACAAAAATTCTGTTAATTTAATTTTTTAACAAAAATAAAATAAAATCATTTCATTAGAATATCATTCTACACAAAAAGAGCAATAAAATAACGGAATACAATCAATTCAATTATGTGTAGTTGGGAAAGATGTAATACAAGTCGCAAGATTGTGAGCTACCGTATTTCCGTTGCAGGATATAAACCAACCCATACTACATCCAACTTTTCTTAATAAAGCTATAATATCTGAATAGACTGTCACTTTCTTTTTAAATTATTACCAATGCAAAACTTCACTGTTAATCTTAAATTATTATTTTAATAGTTAATTTTAAGTTGTCAAAAAAATTACTTCGAATAAAAATTTGGGAATATTACATACATATGGGACCTTAGGAGTCATGATTAGATTAGATGTTATGCTGAATTAGGGAAAAGGAAAACATAAGAATAAAGCTATTCAAACAGGGCCGAGGTGGCCCTGCTCAAGTAGCACCGTCCAAAACATAAATGATACTCACAGAGACATGCCAAGTTCATGGGGAAATTCACCCTGGGAGTGAGAGGATGGGATGGGGATGTTCTTGTACTTTCGTTTCCACTGAGTGACAATTCTTTTGTACTATGATGCAGAATTAGAGCTACAAGATTTTGTGCTTTTTCGCTATGATAGTGCTCACATCCCAATCCATACAAAACTCTAAAAGGTCACTGATCACCCTCTCACTTGGCTGCTTCATAATGCTCTTCTTATCTTTCAATCTATCACTTTTTTTGACATCAATTTACTCCAACCCATGTGTAATTGTCGGGAATTAAGGTCAATTCCCTTTGAATTTGCTTGCACGATCCTTGTTCAAAGAAAAGTAATGAGATGGAACATATAAGAAAAAAGGAAAAAAAATTAACAAACTGTTAAAACTTTACTGTATAATTTTTTTGTTTAATCATATAATTTTTGAAGATAGAGCATGTTTGACTAATCTCAAAGGTTGCTTACTCTTTAAGGTTAGCCAAACATCCTAATAAAAAAGTTATTAGACAGTATAATACTAAACAATACCAAGCTTATGTTCAACTTATGCTTATAAATACATTAAGTCGTTTTTATTCACATCTGTCAAGGGACAAACTAATACTATTCCATTTCCATTTAACCATTTCTTTTGGCAAAATAATATCCTTTTTTTTTTCTTTTTTTTTTGAAATATCACATTCAAATATAGCAAAAGAAATCTTTTGATCTTATAAGAATGCCATGGGTTGTAATCGGCATTTCATTTAACTCTTTCAAAAATTTTCAAAAACTTTTCTCTGAAATAATTAAAACATGCAATCTAAGATATATGAACTTGGGCCTAACTCCATTCTTGCAAGAACACCACTGGCACTCCCTTAACAAGAATTCTTAAAACAGTGATCCATTTCCCCTTTCTATGCGCTTCTCTAGCCTCTCCACTGGACCTTTACGCTTTGAAGGATCACTCGGGGCTTATTTTAAAAACAGTTTTAAACTTGAAACTTGGAGTTAAGACATGCTCTTATCATATACTCAGCATGAAACATAAAATCTTTACAAAAGATTTATAAAAAATGAAGAAATTATAAACAGGAGTTGTTCTTAAAATCTAATGATAAGGAGAGGGGGGTCCTGAAGAAAAAGAAGAATGTGAGTGTAGTAAAGAAAGAGAATGTCAATTAATAGACATAGGAGAAGAAAAAGATTTTTTTAATTTAGAATTTTATTTTGAAAACTTTAAAGAAGAAGAAATTGATTTAGATTTTGTAGAAATTGAAAAAATATATGATTTGTTAGTAACAGAACAAGATATAGAAAATACGATAAGTAAATTAGACAAATTAGAAATTTTAGGAGAAAACATTTTAAAATATTGGGATAAAGATAAAGTTTTATGTGAATTAAAAATTAAAATTTTAGAATATATAATTAAGACTAAAAATATTGAAGCTACTAATCAAGATATTGAAGATTTTAAGATGCATATAAAAGATTTATTAAAATTAGGAGTTATTAGAAAATCAGACAGTCCACATAGATCAGCATCCTTTATTGTTAGAAAACATTCAGAAATAATTAGAGGAAAAAGTAGAATGGTGATTAATTATAATAGATTAAATGATAATACCATAGATGATGCTTATAATATTCCAGATAAAACAGTTTTAATAAATAGGATTCAAGACTGTAATATTTTTAGTAAGTTTGATTTAAAATCTGGTTTTTGGCAAGTTAAGATGCACCCAGACTCTATTGAATGGACAGCTTTTACTTGCCCAGAAGGACATTTTGAATGGTTAGTTATGCCATTTGGAATAAAGAATACTCCTAGTATTTTTCAGAGAAAGATGGATAGTATTTTTAGTAAACATAATAAATTTATTATTGTTTATATAGATGATATTTTGGTTTTTAGTAAAAATAGACATGAACATAGAGGACATTTACAAATCTTTTTTTCAGAATTTATTAGACATGGTTTAATTATAAATAAAAAGAAAATGCATTTGTTCAAAGAATATATAGAATTTTTAGGAGTAAATATAGGAAAAGAAAAGATAGAATTACAACCTCACATAGCTCAGAAAGCTTTAGATTTTTCAGATAAAGTTGAAGATCTTAAGCAGTTACAGAAATTTTTAGGGTTAGTAAATTATGTTAGACCTTTTATAAAAGACTTAGGAAAAATTGCATGACCTTTATATGGAAAGACTTCTCCAAAAGGTCAAAAATATTTTAACATAGAAGATATTAAATTAGTTCAAAAAATAAAAGAAAAATTAAAAAACTTACCTAAATTAGCCATGTCATTAGATACAGATTATTTAATTATAGAAACAGATGGAAGTATAATAGGGTGGGGAGCAATATTAATTGCAAAACCTAATAAATATTCAGATAAAGATAGTGAAAAAAAATGTAAGATATAATAATAGAAATTATAAAGAAAAAGGTAATATAAGTAGCATAGATTTAGAATTACTTGCAGTTAATTATGCATTAGATTCTTTCGAATTATTTATTATTTCTAAAAAAGAAATCACTTTAAGAACAGATTGCGAAGCAATAGTAAGTTTTGTTAATAAAATGAAATTAGAAAATAAAAGGAATAACCGAAGAAGATGGTTAAACTTTATAGATAGAATTACTAATACTGGGGTAGTAATTAATTTTGAGCATATCAAAGAAAGTGATAACCAGATAGCTGATATACTAAGCAGAATAATTAAAAATAAAGAGTATGATTAATTATTTAAGATTTTTCAGATGCAGTGGCCAAGAGGTCCCAGACCAGAATTGCTTATTGGCAGTTCACCATCTCATCAGACTAATTTACAGACCCATGATAAGATAAGATTTGGTAATATAGAATTACTTTGTTTTCCTAACAGTAATATTAGTTTTAAGACTTTACCTCATATTTCAGTTACTAAATCAGAAAAATGTATTTTAGATAATTTATGGATTTCTTACAATAAGAATCGTAAAGACCAAAAATATTTTTTAGCATGTTTAAATGCCTTATCAGAACATTTTAGTCAATACCATAAAAAATTTAAATGTTATGTTGTTTTACAAGGAAGAATTCCAGGAATTTATAATACCTGGCTAGAAGTTTCAGATTGCATTAGAAATTTTCCAAATCAATTATATAGAGGTTTTATTCGATTTCAGAAGCATTAGAAGCATGAAGAAAGCATATAGGAATAAATTATTTTGTTTCTCCTTCTTTAAAAAATGTTTCAGACCAGCCATTAGATTATTCTTCAAGATTTTGTGATCACTGCGAATGCATGGCAAAAAAATTTAAGATTTTAAATGAATCTAATCAGAAATTACAGCAAGAAAAATTGTATTTACAAAAGAAGATTTCTGAATTAGAACAAGAAATTATTAATCTTAAAGTTTCAAGTCCAAATTTTCAGACAGATCCAGGTACTATAGAGCCAAAGAAATTTATAGCTAGTCTAGATCAAACGGTGTCTAGTAAAGACTTATCAAACCCGTTTTTGGTTGTGGATTTACCAAAAATCCAACAGACTCAAGGGGCTGTTGATCCCCTTACTTTTCAATTTTATTAGACTCAACAGGCTGAGAATCCTGTTACAGATAAAAATATTGAAGAACAGACTCAGCAGACTGTAAATTCTGTTACCAGATTAATCAGTCCAGCAGACTTAAAGCAAAAAAACCCAGTTAACTTATCAGATTCATTTCAAGAATCACAAGACTCAGATCAAATTACACAATCAGACATGCACAGATTGAAAGAAAGGTTTGATAAGATAGAAGAACTGCAACAACAAGTTAAACAAAATACTACAAAAAAAGAAAAAGTTGCAGATAAAAAAGAAAAATAAGGGAAAAAAGAAGATTGATATTAAAGAAGACTCCAATAATTCAGAAGAAGACAATAATCCAGATGATCTTACTAATGGAGGAGATTCTTTAGACAGTATTGGAAGACATAATTATAACACGAGATAATGGAGATTTTTGGAGTGAAGCATAGTGGAAGACAGGATAAAAAGAAGACACAGCTGTATCAAGACACTTGGCAAAATCTCAAAGATAGTCCAAAGATTATTATTAGAAAAGATGTAACGAATCTTATTGTTTTATAAAGTAAGATGAGATAGGAAGACTTTTTACTGTTTCCTTTTTGACAAAAATCTTACTGTTTTATAAAGTAAGATTTGATAGACAAGCTTTTACTATTTTCTTTTTTACGTTTTGAAAAAATAAAGATTCCTTGTTTTTGAAAAACGTGCTTTCTTCACTTTTCTCTCCTATTTAAGGAGATCATTCATTCAAATGTAAATATAACAAATTCTCAAAAGAAATAATATACGAGAGTTTTTCTCAAAATGTTCTAAGTTTCTTTTTCTCCCGAAAGGGAAATTCTTAACTACTCTTATTCTTAGATGAGATAATATCCTACAAAAATATGTTTTTATGTTATTAAACTACCGATAGATCATTCCGATAGGTATATTTTAATGTTCTGGGATATGGCACTAATAGTAAATATTAGTTCCAGATCTTTTAAGACCAACTCCTGTTTATAATTTCTTCATTTTTTGTAAATCTTTTGTAAAGATTTTATGTTTCATGCTGAGTATATGATAAGAGCATGTCTTAACTCCAAGTTTAAAGTTTAAAACTATTTTTAAAATAAGCCCTGAGTGACCCTTCAAAGCGTAAAGGTCCAGTGGAGAGGCTAGAGAAGCGCATAGAAAGGGGAAAGGGATCACTGTTTTAAGAATTCTTGTTAAGGGAGTGCTAGTGGTGTCCTTGCAAGAATGGAGTTAGGCCCAAGTTCATATATCTCAGATGGTATGTTTTAATCATTTCAGAGAAAAGTTTTTGAAAAATTTTGAAAGAGTTATATGAAATGCCGAATACAATCCATGGCATTCTTATAAGATCAAAAGATTTCTTTTGCTATCTTCGAATGTGATATTTTAAAAAAAAAAAAAAAGGATATTATTTTGTAAAAAGAAATAGAGATTATAGTTAAGAAGAGTACTGAGTAGGAATTTTATATTGTGATTTTTAACCACCTCCTACAACATCTATAATCCTTGAAAAATTAACCCATTTTTCAGGACCCCCCTCTCCTTCTGGTATCAGTCCATTTCTGAATGTTTTCTAACAATAAAGGATACTGATCTATGTGGACTGTCTGATTTTCTAATAACTCCTAATTTTAATAAATCTTTTATATGCATCTTAAAATCTTCAGCATCTTGATTAGTAGCTTCAATATTTTTAGTCTTAATTATATATTCTAAATTTTTAATTCACATAAAACTTTATCTTTATCCCAATATTTTAAAATGTTTTCTCCTAAAATTTCTAATTTTTCTAATTTACTTATCATATTTTCTATATCTTGTTCTGTTACTAACAAATCATATATTTTTTCAATTTCTACAAAATCTAAATCAATTTCTTCTTCTTCTTTAAAGTTTTCAAAATAAAATTTTAAATTAAAAAATTCTTTTTCTTCTCCTATGTCTATTAATTGACATTCTCTTTCTTTACTACACTCACATTCTTCTTTTTCTTCAATTCCACCACGCTTCTCAGCAAACTCTGATGGAATATTCTTATTAAAAGTTGGTGCACAAATTGTAAATTTTTGTAATTGCATATAATCTTTACTAATAATAACACTACCACTGTCTTTTAATATATGTATATATATATACCCACTAATAAAATGTATTTCAACTCAATAATAATGTGGAATATCATATAGTCACCATCAACACTACTGGCGTAGAAAATGGCCCCTAGATTTGGGTTGTTATAGAGGAGAATGTATAGTTAAGCAGATAAAAGATCTTACTTTCTGGTAGGTCTAAGTAAAGAATCTTGACATTTAGTCAACTTAAGAGTGTATGACTTGACACTAAAAAAAAATGGTTTCAAGTAATTTTTTTATTTTCTAATATATTTAGATACATAACTCTATTTTTTTCCTTTTTTTTAAAAGTAACTTATTTTAAATGATAGTAACTATTTTATTTCATCATTGATTAATTAAAGTATATATATTTCAAACTTACCATCTAAAACATTATATTGTGTATAGTCGTGCTACAGTGACGGGGGGCAGTGTCAAGGTCAGTGACCGACCCCTCACATAGGGGGGAGGGTCCACAATTTTTGGAAGTATTTTATTTATGCGGATCCAACCGCACAATGAGGGGTCGGTCACCGACCCTATCACCAATCTCTGGTCATTCGACTTTTTCCATATTGTGTATCATCTAATACATGTTGCAATAAATTCAATTCCTAGTCGGTTTGAGCAAGGAGAAAAAGTTTCAACTAGCGCATGTTTGAGTGTTTAGAAAATACATTGTTTTGAAGTTTTAGTTTGTTATACTTAATTTTTAAAAAGTAATTTTAATAGTTGAAATGATTACTTTTTTGTAAAGAGTAGAAAAATTAATTTGCATCAAGTTCAACCAAACTTTCACTATAAACTCAAAGACTACAGAAAAAGGCAGTATATAAACACTACATAAAGAAACCAAATTTTTTTATGGATTTTATCACATATTGGAGCCCAACAATTTTTTAAAGAAAGAATATAGCATACGGCCCACAAAGTAGAGGAAATCAGGCAAAATTGAAAAATTAAGGATTCTGAGAGATTTTTGAATTCTATGGAATGTGACTATAAACAAACATTCTCTCTGGGATCCAAAACCCTACAATATGATTTAAAAAATCATTTCCGTGACTATCATAATATTGTTGATACTGATTATCTTCAGCATGTCACAAACATATGCTTCTAAAAAAATTAATAATTAATAATAAAAATATATTCAAGGTTTACATAAATTATTATTGAAGTTCAATAGAGAGTCTTTGAAAATATTGCGATCTTGCATTTTTATAAGCAAGTAGTCCATTTCTGCAATTAAATATTTGTCATGTTTTGATATTGTGAGTGTGACTCCGAAATGCCTGATATTCATTTGAGATATGAAAAGACAAAATTTGGTATCTTAGTGTCAATAATATGACCATTTATGTTTATGGCTAACATTAAAAAAAAATATAAATAAATAAATAAATCTCTATCCAATCCAACATGCCAAGAAATTGCTCTAAATAATTTGCCATGTATATTTGATGATCTTTAATTTCTGTCTTTAACATGCCAGGATCAAAAAGTCTTATCCAAAGTATAATTCATCAGTTAACAACAATTGCAGGACTAAGAATCTAATGTGACTGATTAATTCATTGTGCTAGAATGGTCGAAGCTATGTGCCTATGTCAATTAGAGCTTGACTTCAAATTATAAAAAAAAAAAAAAAAGTTGCAATTGTGAAGGTAACACGAACTCATGATTGAATCGTATCAATGAGGTGAATTAGAGAACCGTGACATGGAATTGGAAGACTTCATGTTCTACATATTGGAAAAAATGTGTGATTTAATATGATATTTTTATTATGAAGGAAGGTTATTGTTGTCCGTTTATGTATAATAATTGATAATCCAAACCGACATTTTTTTTAGTTAGCAATAATAATTTTCCTTAAATGTGTGATTAGTGATCTATGGTGTAACTTAATTCATCAGAGATATGTATTGTTATGGGAATAATTTTCGTGTCACAATTCTCTTATAAATAAATTATAAAAGTTGGATTCATTTGTGACATGTGGATGAAGTTTTATGTCATGGAATATAGAAAGATGCACAACATAAGAATAATCCAACAAAATATTCCATTATCAAGAATTAAATTTTAGTAAATTGCATATTTGGTACCCAATATATGCTTAAAGTATCAATCCTTTTCTCAGCCATCTATAAATTAGAAGAGTCCATCTAGAAAATCTACTGAAGTGGAATAAAAGTTCAATCTTACCTATGACTTAGAATAAACAAAAGTTAAATAGATATAAATAAAAATTAAAAAATTAAAAGAATTAAAAGTTAGTTTCTTGATTCTTCAATAATTCAGCCCACCCCTACACCTACCCAATACTCTAACTCATCCAAAAAATCATCCTCGATAAAATTAGAAGTAAACAGCGTGAATTCTTTTTCTTCAATCAGTTCACAAACACCGGTACAATTAAACAATTACAGCACATAAAAAATTATTCTGTTGCCACTTATTGCTCATGGTATCATAAAAAACAAATATCATTTGTTGCATTATATAATTTGTCTAAAATCTGAATACTGTGCATAAATCTCATATGGGTTACAAAAATCTTCATATATGAGCACTGACAAGTGTATATATTACACTTATCTAGACCATAAAAAACAAGTACTATGTTTTGCATCGTATAACTTGTATAAAATCTAAATACGTGCATAAATCTCATCTAGGTTATAAAAATCTTCATATATGAGCACTAATAAGTATAAATATTAAACCTACCTTGACGGTCAAAACATGACTTTTGAGAGTAATTTTATAAATTAGATACTTAACTTTATATTTTTTTTATTATTATTTTAGGAGAAAACCCGAGATTGGACGATAACGGATGAAAATGACCAATAACTGATTAAAAAATGAGTAAAGTTGAACATAGCTTGGACGTTGGGGCCAAGAAGTTACATTTGAAAGTTGAAGGACCTTAGTTGTAAATTTTAAGGACTCAATATGAATTAAAACAGGAAACAAAGACCTAATCACACGAGGAAAGATTAAATTTCAGGAATTCGAGATATCCAACTTGAACTAAAATTGATGTTCTCTATCCTCTTAGAACTCTATTTTAGATCTAAATTAAGTCTATAATTAAATAGGAATCTTTCATTCAAAAAATAGGGGAGGCTAGAGACACAATCTGCAGATATAATTACATATCCAAATACATTGAATCCTCAAGATTTGTATCTAAATTTGGGATTTGAAGATTGAAGAACACACTTGATCGGGAGATATACAACCAATCAAGGAAGACTTGAATATCATTGTTGGAATTTGGATACCAAAGAACAAACAGTTGCTTGGATTAAATTATTTATTCATCGTATAGAATCAGGTGATGTTTTTCATTCTTTTGTTATTTAATTTCGCAATTATGATTGCTAAATAATTGGTCGTTAACTTAGGATAACCTGTATAGTTTAGGTTTAATATTTATTTCATTCCAAAGATTTCATGCAACTTGATTATGTGCTTATTATTTATTGTGTGTTTAATGGTTCAATGATCGCCAATTGATTGATTTAGGGATATTATTGAGATCGAGAGGTAAAATATGATTATAGCTCGTGCAATAAATAACATAGGTATTATAAGAGATCGAGAGATAATTATAAGCTATGCAATCTATATAGAATTCCCATATATTAAAGTGTTCATATGTGTGTGAATTTACATAGAGATATAGTAAATTCGAGCATATAAACAGGATTAGTGTTACTCAAGAGAGATGACTAGCTACAATACGATAATTTGATTGTTGGCACATATGAAAAGGGTTTGAATAAATTTGAATGGAATGAATGTTAAATTGACCTAAGTGAAATCGAAATTCCTAACTATTTAATCCCAATAGTTCTCCACAAATTAGATTGGTTAGATTAATTTAGTTCACGTTACTATGACTTAGTTAAAACATAAACCTTTGATTTGTTAATTGGTTAATACATCAATTTAGATTGAAACGAGGTTAGAATAAAAAATGATAATAAATATTAGTATCTATGTGAACGATATTTGGACTCAAAATTTTCACTTTATTACTCATCATGATCCATCAAACAAGCACACACTAGCTACTTGATTGAAAGAAACATTTCAAGCAAGAAACTTCTTAGAACAATCAAACGTGTCATAAAATCTTATGATATGCACCATTATTGTTACCTCGTTATTTGTATTGTTGATGTGGAGAACAGATCACGGCTCCACTCACGTCCGAGAATGATTGTGCCTACATACTTGGACAAATCGTTAGCTGCAATTGGCTTTCTCCGGTAGTGTGGGAGGCAGCCTCGAGCACTCCAATGGTGAAGTCAGTCAATGAAGCAATATATTTGGGTATGGAACGTGCTTAAACATGAGCTACTTGGATGTTTGGGCATCCGAGACATAAATAGATGTATGAGGAAATGAAAGAGAATGATCTTACAATGTCTTTGGTATTCAAGGTTGTATTACCTTCAATGGATGTTGGGTGAGAGCTTTTATAATAGTTTGGATGAAGTGGCGATCATTAGATGAAAATGTATGTGGCTTCATCCTAATGGTCGAGGCATCACCTCATAGACGTCACGTCAAGGATCCTAAGTTTGTGGCATTTAATGTTGTTTGAAAAGTAACCATTTTATGGTCTATGTCTGTGCACCTAGGCAATAGGCTGACAAGTCTTAACATTATGTTGCTGCAAGAAGTCACGTCAATCACCTCCATCAGATTTTTTGTGCGGGAGATCTCTTGTAAAATGTGGTTGTGGGAGATGCTTTTATGTGGCTAGGAGATATCCGTCTCGACAATGTAAGCTTCGGGCTCTACATTGTGCTTCGAATGAAGCGATGGGTTGTATCTCTGAGTGGCTTGCAATAGGAGGCATCTTCATTTCGGTTGAAACATATCCGCTTTGGTTGAAGCACTTCTGCTTCGTCACCTTTGATGACGTGGAGTGTGGGCCTTTGTTAAGTTCTGACTGAATGACATGTGTACTTCTTCTTGAGCCTCAGCGACGAGGCGTAGCAATTATCATTCATACACAAATAACAAGATTGAATCAAGATTTAACACATTTGGTAAAATCATCTTACATGAAGTAAGATTGTTAGCAGTCAATCACAAATCAGCTTTCAAATGTCCTATGTATGCATTAATTTGTTTGCATATTGTTGGGTTTTCTCGATGAAATCACAAACACAACAGATTATATAATTGCAAGAAAAACGAAAATCATAAACAAATGAACACAATAACACCGAATTGTTGACACAATTCAGCTAATAGGCCAAATCTGGGGGCTCAGGAACTGAACACGTTCCACTAGTACAAATCATCATCCAAGAGAATACAGTGTGCATCAAACCACTTAGAATAACCGATTTTGATCATTGATCGAACGATCTACAAAACCAAACCACAATCCTTAAAGAAATAACCCTAATCACACGGTTTCAACACAAAGAGAAACCCCACAGACGCATAAACAAGCCAAAGTTACTGTAGCAAGGTGGCTATACAAGGATTAGTCTAAACCAAGGATTAATCTGAGAAACTGTAACCAAAAAGAAGAAGAATGAAGCTGAATCGCACGCAGGCGAGATAGAAACCAGAGAGAGAAAAACTAAGGAGCCAAGAAAGAATGAATCGTATGGAATGAATGCACCAACAGCCAAGTCAAAGGGTTAATAACCCAATGAATCATCTCAGCCCTCCATTTAATCCAATAGTCCATATACGCCTCAAAGAAGCACAATCCATGCCATATGAAATGAGCCGATTGGGGGTTGCCACATGGACCGTCCACTATCCAAAAACTCATTCAAATGCAACTTTCAAAAATAGCACCATTTTAACAGTGTTATGAGAAATGCACACCTTCATTTCTTCACATTGGTTCTCAACAACACTCACTCTCTGGTTGTAGAATTGCACCTGGAACTTTCAGTTCATCATCATTGCCGAAACCTGCAAAAGAAAATTAACCTATGTCAATATAAAGTAAAGTCAGACAAGTCTTAAACTTACCAACAGATAACACTTTTGTCACCATATCTAAGGGATTTTTATCAGTATGAACTTTCAACAAATTTACTTCACCTGTAGAGATCTTTTCTCTAATAAAATGATACTTCACATCAATGTGCTTTCACCTTTTATGATAGACAGGATTTTTAATAAGTAAAAGTGCACTTTGACTGTCAGTAAAAATAGTGGGAGTATCATATAGGAAGTTCAGTTCATTTAAAATTTTCTTTAACCATAGACATTCTTTTACAGCCTTAGTTATGGCTACATACTCAGTTTCAGTGCTTGATAATGTAACCATAAACTGCAGTTGTGACTTCCATGTTATACAATTATCACCAAGTGTAAAAAAGTAAACAGTGGTAGATTTTCTATTATCTTTGTCACCAGCAAAATCAGCATCCACATACCTTTTTAGGGTTAGTTTTTCAGTCTTTTTTCATACACAAGACCCACAAGACCCAGATCTAATGTACCAACAATGTATCTTAACAACCATTTCAAACATGTCCAATAGGGCTTACCAGGGTTGGACATAAATCTGCTTAAGAAATTGATAGCATAGGCTAAGTCTGGTCTGGCTGTAATCATAGAGAACATAACATAACCTATAGCATTAGCATAGGATATGTTCCTCATCTCTCTTAATTCCTCCTCTATGCTAGGAGAGTGTGCACTAGAAAGATTCATGTGAGTTGCTAATGGAACATTCATAGATTTTGATCCCTTCATGCCAAATTCAATTATGAATTTGTCCAGATAGACCTCCTGGAAAACAACTAGTCCATTTTCAACTCTATCTCTTTTTATAATCATCCTTAAAATCTTCTTAACACTCCCTAAATCTTTCATATCAAATTTAAATTTTAAAAAGTTCTTTATTTTAGTGATTCCAAGCTTACTTGTACTTGCTAAAAACATGTCATCCACATACAACAGCAAGTAGACCTCACAGCCCTTCTTATAGTTATTATAGTACATACATGCATCATATTCACTCCTTATAAAACATATCTTTAGTACATAAGTATCAAATCTTATGTACCACTGTTTAGGGCTTTGTTTAAGCCCATACAGAGATCTTTCTAACTTGTACACACAGTTTGTGTTACCCTTCATTTCAAAACCTTGAAACTGACTCATGTAGATATCTTCTTCCAATTCACCGTGTAGGAAAGCAGTCTTGACATCAAGTTGTTCTAGTTCCCAGTTGAACTGAACAACCAATACAAGAACCAGTCTAATAGTTTTGTACTTAATCACAAGAGAGAATATCTCATTGTAATCAACCCCCTCCTTTTGAGTAAACTCCTTGGCCACCAATCTGGCATTATACCTCGGAGGATCACTAGGATTATTTCATTCTTTCAATTTGTAAATCCATTTACATTGAACTATCATATGATCCTTAGGCTTATTAACCAACTTCCAAGTTTTATTCTCAATCAAAGATTGCATTTCTTCTTTCATGGCTTTCTTCCAATTTTCAAATTTTGGTCCATTCACAGCTTCTTCAAAAGAAGGAGGTTCGGAATGTTCAATGGTTTCACCGGAAACCAAGGGAAAATCAATTAAGTTTTGTGATTCATGTCTAGGGTTAGGTCTTGTTTCCCTCTCTCTTGTAAGTTGGTAATCCTGAATAAATGTATTATCATCAAGAAGGTTAAGTGCTTCAATCTCAGTTTCAAATTGAGGTTCATTCACCTCAACTGATTCATATTTAGATACAGGTTCTTCTTGCTCAATTAAAGGGATTTCAGTTTCATTCTGTTCAGGCTAAGTTAGGTTAAATCTAGTTAACTTCACCTCGGCCTGAACACCCTTCTCATTCCCAGATTCTACAGTTTTAACAGTTTTCTGTTTTAGGTAGGGCATTTCCAATTCATTGAAGACAACATCTCTACTATTGATGATTTTAATGCATAGTTCACCCAAAACCCATAACCTGTATCCTTTTACACCTTCAGGATAACCTAACATCACACATTCAGTGGCTCTAGGTTCTAATTTTTCCTCAGATTTATGTGCATAAGCAGTACATCCAAAAACTCTTATGTGTGTTAGGTTTAGGGTTCTTCCAGTCCACAGTTCTTGTGGGATTTTAAAGTCCAGAAACTAGATGAAGATCTGTTAATCAAGTAAGCAGCAGTGCAGACTGCTTCTCCCCAAAAACCTTTGGCTAACACTGAGCTAATAAGCATGCATCTGACCTTATTCATCAAGGTCTTCTTCATCTTCTCGGCTACCCCATTTTGTTGGGATGTATGCCTGACAATTCTATGTCTCACTATTCCCTTTTGCTTGCAATAGTTATCAAATTCAATGTTACAAAATTAAAGGCCATTATCTGTCCTTAGAGTTTTTAACTTTTTGTCTAACTGATTCTCAACTATCTTAAGCCAAGTCCTAAACTTTTGAAAAGTTTCAGATTTAGCATTTAAAGGGTAAACCCAAATCTTTCTGGAATAATCATCCACAATAGACAAAAAATATTTATTTCTCCCAAACGTGGGATGTTTTTCAGGTCCCCACAGGTCGGCATGAACATAGTCTAAGGGTCTATTGGTGCTATGGTTACTAACATCAAAACTCACTCTATGAGACTTACCCAACGCACAGGTCTTACAGAAACTTAAAGGTTCAATTTCATCATTTCCAAGCAATTTTTGGTTACTTAGATACTTTAAGAATTTATTACCAATGTGACTCATTCTATTATGTCATAGCTCAGATTTATTTTCATTAACAGTGAAAAGGCTGGGTTCAAGAACAAGGATTATGTTGCCTTCAAGATAGTATAATCCATTTTTCTTTGGCCCTTTCATAATTTTTAGAATATGATTGTCAGATTTAAAAACATGTCCCTCATTTTCAAGAATCCCTAAAGAAATAAGGTTTCTTTTGAGATTGGGAACATATCTAACATTCCTGATTGGTCTTACAATGTCATCATGCATTTTAATTACAATGTCACCAATCACAATAACAGTCTGAGAGTTATTGTCTCTCATATAAACTTTCCTAGGTTCTATTTCTTTGTAATTATATAACCAAGATTTTATGGGACTCATATGAAAGGGACACTCAGAATCTAATATACAGTCCTTGTTGGTTTCATCACTAGTTACAGTCATCACATGCAGGCTGTCATGTTCAGATCCTACAACTGCATTATTAAGTTCCCCATTGTTTTAATCATTTTGTTTTTTCTTCCAATCAAAATAATCTCTATTAAAGTGCCCCAATTTTCCACATTGGTAACATTTTTTATTACTGTTGTCTCTAGATTTTGATCTCCCTTTCGATTTCCATCTCAACTTTTTATGTTGAAAAATATTTTTTCTCTTGTCGGGCCTTCCCCTAAAAAACATGTTTTCTTCTCTAGAGTTAAATTATTTCCTCACTTCTAACTCTCTAGCTCTCAAAGCATCTATCACTATAGTTTGTGTCAGTTTGTCCCTTGAGTATTTTATAGCATTTCTAACATCCTAATGGATTCAGGCAATTAATTTAATAAAATCAGAACAAGGTCTTCATCATCAAACTTCTTGTCATTGTGTACTAGACTCTTAACAATAATACTAAAGTCACTTAATTTCATATCTAAATATTTTCTAGGATCCATTCTAAAATTAAATAACGTTTCCAAAAGATAGATTTTGTTTGGTAAATTTTAGTCGGAAACATGGTGTCAAGAACAGACCATAAATCTCTAGCAGTTTTAGATTCATCCACTTGTCTAACAATATCATTAGATAAGTGCAAAATTATTGAACTATATGCAATTTTATTCATCTCTTCAATTTCATTTGATTTAGCTTTAAGTTCTGCAAAAAAGGATTCAAGATCATCAAGGGCTTTGGCAACCCTTTGCTGGAGTAGAATGACCCTCATTTTCTGCTTCTATATGGAGTAATCCTCATTTCCATCGAATTGTGACAATTCGACCTTCGAACCCATTATAGGTTCTGTAAAAAGGTTGCCTGAACTCATGGATATAGTGTGATCTTAAATGTAGACCAACTATTAGACAAAAAAGGTTTTGAAAAACTTTTCAATTTTAAAGTGGTTATCAAGATGCAGAAATTGAAGTAGAATACTACAGTATTCAATCAAGAATTGTATCAATGTCAAAGATTAGCACAGTGATAACAATTATATGGAAAATTGCACAATATGATCAAGATGTTCAAAAGTATAGCATATCACAATACACACACACACACACACACACACACACATATATATATATATATATATATATATATATATATATATATATATATACGCAAATCAATCTTTACTTCTACACAGGGAGTAATTCATGCATATAATCATGTGTAGTCTAACATGCAATTACAGGTTAATGATGCTAGGAATTATAGAACATTCTCACCAAAAACCAGCAAAGAGACCGCAGACAGTCACCGGAGGTCAATTCACTTGGTGTACTTCTACTGCAATCACCAAGAAATAAAAATTAGTCAAAGGTCTCTTTTAACAAATTCCTCATAGGCAAATTAAACAACGGATCCCTCAAAAATAATTTTTGTCCCAATAAAAGATTTAATCGTTTTTCAATAACAAGCTCAAAAACCCTAACTTGCTCTGATACCAGTTTTATTGTATTTTCTCAATGAAATCACAAACACAGCTGATTATATAATTGCAAGAAAAACGAAAATCATAAACAAATGAACACAATAACACCGAATTGTTGACCCAATTCAGCCAATAGGCCTAATCTGGGGGCTTAAGAACTAAACACGTTCCACTAGTACAAATCGTCATCCAAGAGAGTACAGTGTGCATCAAACCACTCAGAATAACCGATTTTGATTATTGATCGAACGATCTACAAAACCAAACCAAAATCTTTAAAGAAATAACCTTAACCACACGGTTTCAACACAAAGAGAAACCCCACAGACGCATAAACAAGCCAAAGTTACTGTAGCAAGGTGGCTATACAAGAATTAGTCTAAACCAAGGATTAATCTGAGAAACTGTAACCAAAAAGAAGAAGAATAAGGCTGAATCGCACGCAGGCAAGATAGAAACCAGAGAGAGAAAAACTAAGGAACCAAGAAAGAATGAATCGTATGGAATGAACGCACCAACAGCCAAGTCAAAGGGTTAATAACCCAATGAATCATCTCAGCCCTCCATTTAATCCAATAGTCCATATACGCCTCAAGGAAGCACAATCCATGTCTTATGAAATGAGCCGATTGGGGGTTGCCACATGGACCATCCACTATCCAAAAACTCATTGAAATGCAACTTTCAAAAATAGAACCATTTTAACAGTGTTTTGAGAAATACACACTTTCACATCTATTGCTAAATTATGAAGCATATAAATTGTCACGTGTATTAATATGGTAATAACCATAGAAAATTGCAGATTCTTCAACTCTATTATGCACACAATGTACATGCAGGAGCACAATAAAAGGGAATTTATAGTTGGGAATTGAGGTCAACTCTCTTTAACGTCGAAGAAAAATAATGAGATAGAAAAAAAAAAAAAAAAAAAAAAATAGAGAAAATTTAGGATTTTAAAGTTTTCCACCATATGAAAAAATTTTAAAATCGTATAGAATTTTCACCCACCAAATCCATCAAGTATTGTAGAAAAAATACCTAAATATTTACCACATCTACCAATTTCTACTCTTTGAACAACCTACAAAAAGAACAAGAAAAATCTGAATGCTAGATTTATAGTTTTCCTTTCAAATTAAGTTTCAGAGAAAAATAAACCACGTCAATTTATAGTTAACACAGACTAAAATTTGATTTGATTTTCTTCTTCATTTTAGCTGCCCGAGGCGTGTCTGACTTCGGAAACTCAATCAATTTTGATCACCAATATAAGGGTTCTTTGACAAAGTTTGAAATAAATTTTGATAAAATTTGATATAATATGTGGTTAAAAATTGATAAAAAAAAAAATTATGTATTTCATGAAATATGTGGTTAAAAATAAAATTGAACCAATTGAAAAATATGTGTACATAGCATTTAACATAGGAGTTGAGATAATGTGAGTGGAGTGGGGCCCGCGATACTATAGCATGGGCCCCACCTCACTCACATGTCAAGTTTTGCTATGTGTATATAGCATTTTACGTACATAAGGGTTGACATAATGTAAGTGAGGTGGGACCCATGTTACAGTATCGCGGGACCCATGTCAACCATAATGTATATCAAACAAAATTGCTCAAAGAATTAGTCGGGTCTTCTTAACTAAGTGAAGACCTAATACCATCATCAACGATATCACCTCGGCACAAGCTTGAACTCCAAAGATTTCCTCCCTGTGGAGGAAAGCTATATTCATCCTTGGGAATGCATGCTAGCACGTGTGATACAAACGTGACAAATCTACTTATTCACCAATCAAAAAGTATGAAAAAACTTGGATAGTAGGATTATGATTAAAATGTTTCGATGAACTTTGGCAATAGTATACAGTTGGACCAAAAGCCCAAAAAGCTCACCTACGAGGTACGTATTTTGAGAGATGTAATTCTCAACTCGAAAACACATTAAAATCAAAAAACTACTTGGGTCATCTCAACTATGCAAAGTTTACTTATCCCACAACTAGGAACTACAAAAAGACTAGAGCGTAAGGATTGTAACTCTCATGTTTCGAGAAATTTTGACAACCATCCAATTCAATGAATGAGAATTGAAAGGAAGGCCCATGTACGAAGCACAAAATATGAGAGCAACAAATTTAAATCTCAACATGATATAGAATGGCTCAATGAACTACTTGGTCATCTCAACTACGTACGTAAAATCTACTTATTCACCAGTCAAGAAAAAAAAATGTAGGAATGAGATGCAAATGTTTGAAGAAAATTTAGGAACCGCGCATCCGACCAATAAGAACTTAAAATCGGTCTGTCACTGTGAGGTACCAAGTCTGAGATCATATCAAGTCCGTTCGCAAACTAATTGAGGCCATGAAAACTCTCTCTCTCTCTCTCTACAAGTATGGGGTGGCTGTTTGGCAATCTACTTCCTTGTAAGCGAAATCAAACAGACAAATTACTCCTTCATGTTGTTTAATGATTTTTGAATAACTACTGTTTCATACGATTTGCTTCTATTCGGGTAAAATTAATTAGTAACTTAAAAGGAGGAATAAATGCGAATCCCGTAAAGTGTATGGATAATAAAAAAGTAGTAGTAACAAATATGTGGTTGAAATTAGCATATGAATTTTACTGAAAATTATAAGTTACTAATAATTTTAGTCAAAACATCGACTCATAGGCCCCGTTTGGTAGAGATTAAAATCCAATTAAAATTGAAAATATGACCGTTATTGGGTCTCACTCGTCTAATAAAAGTCAACAATAACAGCTAGTTTTTCAATTTTAATCCGATTTTAATCTCTACCGAACACGCCCATAGTATGAACCATGGTGCTTATTTTTGAGAGCTTGTTTTCTACCTTTTGGCTAAAATAGGCTTGCTATTTGTTAAGAAATAAGACCAACATGTCAGCAACGTTTGGAACTTGTAAGCCACCCCAAGCATGCTAGTAAATGACAACAATTGCACTATCTGCTTAGGAAACCTAAATTTCTAAATCATAAAAATAAAAATAAAAAATAATCCAAATACTATGAACCATGGTACTTATTTTTGAAAGCTTATTTTCTACCTTTTGCCTAAAATATGCTTGCTATTTTTTGAGACCAACATGTTTAGGAATACTTGGAACAGGTAAGCCACCCTAAACCTGCTAATAAATTATAACAATTGCATTATCAGCTAAGTAAACCTAAAGTTCTAAATCATAGTAAAAATGGGACAGCAAAACTAGAAATTATTTCAACAAAACATGAAATTGGACTACTAATCAATATTTCTAAATTAGAGTTCCAGGACAAACCTCTCTTAAGTCTTTTCCAATTCTGCATGCAGAATTTGAAATTTTGTTCGTTATAATATTGGCAATATTTTTAAAAAAAAAAAAAAAACCTGAAATTTTGTTCGTCATACTGTCTTCCAATTTTGTGTAGAACTTACTGAATACCAAACTGCACTACACATCTTCTCTTGTTAGCTTGTTTAGGATAGTTGTAATAAGAAAATCCATCTTTTTTGCTCTTGTTTCCTCTCTAATCCTCCTTTGTTCTTCTATCTCTCTCCATCTACTGTCCATCATTATTCTCTCATTTCCCAAATCTTCCATTGTTTGTCTCCACTCCATCTCCTTTATCCTTCTCTCCTCTTCTCTTTCCTCATAGGCTTTAATCCACTGGTTCTCCATTTGTATTTGCTGCTGCATGAATTTCTCCAAAATCTCTTTCATATTAGTTATAATCAAGTTCCCAGTATTGCTTGAAAAACCACTTGGATTTGCATTGCCTTTAATCTTTCTCTTCTTCTTTGCCCCATTGCTATCGTTTTCTTCATCTGAAGAAATGTCTTGGAGTGCTTTCTTCTTTGAATTTGACCCTCCTTCTGCCTCAAATCTTACCATTCTTTGCATCCTTGCAACAAATATAGCATGAAGTTCATTGTAAAACGGAAACTGTAGCCTCATATCTTCGGCTTCCATGGTTTCACATCCCTAAATGTTTAAAACATAATTTAAATAATTACCCTTTAGACGTACGTAGTAATTCAATCTAGTATTAGATTATACAGAGATCCAAACTTCAAGCCGTCTATCTATACTAAAATTATGCATGTTCTACAAAAAAAAAAAAAAAAAAAGAATCTAATATGCAGGCGAGGTGAGCATTAGAAAGGTACTTATAACTCTATGTTTGGCTCACGTTTATAAACGGTTTACAAACACTCAAGACACTTTTTGTACACACATTTCGTAGGATTTATAAGTACTACTCACTTATTCACTTCCCAAACATGCTCTTGTAAGTTTGTCCTCTCTAGCTTAAGCTTCCACCTAAGTCGTGATTTAGGGTTTTGATATATGTGCATTTAATATGTAAATCCCATTACATGAAAATAAAACATTAATAGATTTAAATTATTATAAAAAGTGGGGGCAAACTGAGAATTTAAATATGAAAAATTAATTTGAGAGTTAACAAATTTATCTGAGAAAGAAAAATCTGAAAAACTTCTTTTTTTCTGCTGCCGTATGTATATTTGTCTCTATACCTTGTATCGAGTGACTAGGTTTTTCCATTTGCACTTGCACTGCTCAGAGCTTTTATTGTAACCTTTTTCTTTCATTTTCATGGAAATCAATTCCCACAAAAGTTTGTTGCGTTTGGTTTCCATGAAGTTTTGGTCGAGCTCACCACGAATCATCAAGAAATTCCTGGTTTCTTGAATACTCCATTGGGGGAAACTGTCGCCGGCGGTGGCGGTGGCGGTGGCTGAGGCAGAGGCAGTATCTGTATTCACGGTGTAGTGATGACGATATTGTGGATATCCCTCCATTTAAAAGGGATTCAATTAACAGAAGCTGCTGGAAATCTAAGGGTTTTATATGAAAAGTGGATGGTGTGAAAATAAGATGTGAATCAGTGAATTTTCAAAGGAAAAGAATGATTTCATGGCTTAGGTGTCAAAGATAGGGTTTCATCTGTCTTCTTCATGCAGAGTCTCTCCCAGTCTCATCTCTTTACGCGGAAACTGATTTCTCTCTCTAAATATCTCTGTACTGTTTGTATTTGAACATCCACATTTGTTCATATTGCGTTTCACTTTCGTCATGGAGAGGTGGGGTTTTAATTCCTGTGACCAGTTGTATACTTGCTGGACAAGGTTTTTATTCTATTAAGTTGGGGAAATTTGCACAAATAGTCCCAAATCTAAGGGCTTCATGCAAAATCAGTCTTGATTTTGTACATTTGTGCAAAAAAAAAGTCCTTGCAGACGAATTAGGTCATATCGAATCTAGCCCATATTTGGTACATATTCTTTAAAGCTCAATTTTTCTCAAACTCATTTTCAATCATATATTATCCGATAAAATAATTTTACATGTAAATTCAATTTTTTTTTTTAACTTTTAAGCCACACATTCTGCCAAAATAATGAATTTACTCAAAATATATTCTCAAAATATCTACATCAAATTGCCCTTTTATATTTTTTCACTCTCGAAGTTTGCTTACTCTTACAAATCTTTCAACACTTAAGAAGGAATAATACTATTTATCATTACTATTTTTCGAATGAGCTTATGTAATTTTTAAAATTTCTTCATAAATTTGAAATATCTTATTCAACTTAAAACAATTTAATTACACGATAAGTCAATACCAAAAATCACAAAGAAATAATGATAATATAAAAAAAATTAAATGATGATAATATAAATACATGAAAGCAAATTCTTCCGATGTTACTGTGTCTACCTCGGTGTACAAGCCCCTTCACAATGGAAACACACAATTTTTTTTATTGGGCAAAAGCCTCCAATTACGAGGATTTGTACATCGGATTGTCAACTTCAATGTACAAATAACAAAATCCAAATTCTTTTGCATGGATCTGCCAGGCAAGAACCGTAAAATAACTCCAGTACTTACGCGGCAGTCTATCATGTCCCACGTGTAGCCGCCAACCTTGTCAATGCACGTGGCATAAAATGGGACCCACAGGACACGGATGTGTGGAACCTCCATCTTGCTTGTTCACACCATAGCCGACCACATAAACATACTTAGGCATGACGGCTTCACAACCCTGATTTGATATCGGTGTTTGGTGGACCAGGTGCACGAGAAAAAGACTGTGGACTAGTGGAGGTATAGAATTTGATTGAAATGAAATGATTATGATTTTTTTTTTTCTTTTTGCTTTAATTTTCTGTTCGGGAATATAAATATTATAGTGGAGGTTCCCCAATTTTTTAAGCATTGTCAAAGTTGGTCCCAAACCTTTGGTAATTGCAAATACATCATTAGGGGTGGCAAATTAGGCTCATCCATGAACGGTTCAGGCTTGTCTTGAGATAGCCATGGATCAAGCCAATCACCCTTTTTTTTCACAAATTGATCAAGGTCATCTTGCGAAATCATGAGTCTACTTGTGGATTCATGAATGGGTCAGCTTGGCCAATAAGGCTAACGATCAAAAGGTCAAATTGAGTCGAATTTGTGGACATGAGCCGAGCTTCGGTGTCTAAGGGCTAAGCAGGATCAACTCAACCCATTACCACCTTTATACGCCTTGTAATCTTTTGAGTTTGGAGCACTTTGATTCTCGTAAAACAAAATTTCGAAGTCGGAATAGACTATAAGCGACATAGGTCGCTGCTCAAGGCCATCTCACATAGGTATGAGTTCCTAATTTTATTATTTTTTAATACTTATATATGTAATGTGTGTGTATATTTGCAGAAGGTCTTGTACAAAGTTTAAGGTCTTCGAACTTTCAAAGTCGATCCGACAAATTTGTTATTGTACGAATTATGAACAGATTTTTGTGTTCGATTAAAATGGTAGAACAATCTTGAAAAAAAAATTATTATTGGAGCTACATGAAACCTAGTGCGTGTCTGGTAGAAATTTTCAGCCAAAACAAATAGCTTTTTTTACCGTTAGCGGGCCCCTACAGCCGCACTTCTTCAACAGTTTCTCAGAGTGGGGCCCAGGACAAAGACAAGCAAAGGATAAAAAATTGATTTTCAATTTATTAAAATGTCGAAAATGTCCTTCCATTTGTTATGAATGTTAAAACTTTAGGAGCACATTGATCTTTTCAATAACATTTCAATTTGATTGGGCTACTGCAGTCAATTAATGCTGCAGCAGCTTGGGCCCCACTCTAAGAAGTAACTCCCGAAATTTTGATTAAAATTTCCTGAGAATTTTTACCGGACAGCCCCCTAATATTTAGTACATTTTTAGTAAAATAATAAGAACTAATTAAATTTAGTTTTTGTACAGTCAATTATATTAGTAAACAAGTTGAAAAACTTTATATGAAATAATTAATCAAGATAACAATAGAACAAATTATTGAATATAAAAACTCAAGAACTCTTACAATTGTTGACAACATTTTGTTCCCCAGAATTTTTTTATATTAGCAACTAGTATTGATTTTTGAAGTCTTGACAAAACCATAATAACAAGTTCATTATAATCACTGCACAGGTCTTGACAAAACCATTATCTTGATTAATTATTTTTTGAAGTCTTGACAAAACCATAATTACAAGTTCATTATAATCACTGCACAAGTTCATTATGATTACAAGTCTTGACAAAACCATAAAGGTCGACATATACTCCTCAGGTGCACATGTAAAATCAAGATTTATGTGCTGATCATGATTCATAATTCATTATCTGAATTTTGTTAACAGAATTTCTCTTTTAAAGTGTTTGATACTCTGTATCAAATACACAGTTCATACTGTGCATAATTTCAAGTTAAAATAACAAATGTGACAAGTGTCCAGCATAACATGTGAGAAAATTGATATGAATATTTTCACTTCAAACCACTATAAGGGAACTCAAGAGACGAATATTTTCACTTCAAATCACAATATGCGAACGTAAGCGGAGCTACTTAATCACAATAAGCGAACATATTTCATCAATGGGAATTAGGACCTGTTTGGAATGATTTTTGAAAAGTCAGATGGCTTTAGAGACAAAGAAGATGCTTTTGGGCCTAATTAAATAATGTCGTGAGTGTTTTGTTTGATTAGAATAGCTGATCTAAGGTAACTTCCATAAGAAACTTTCCTACATGAAGCAAAAGCAAGAACTATCCCACAAAAATAAGTAGAAGGTAATATGTACTGCGACACAGAGAAAAAGTAGACTTCCATTCGAATAAGACTTCAGTATGGTGATCGATGAAGATTAGGAAGAATATCTCACTCAAGTACAGAATTGAAATTCAACAAGCACAAGCATAACTTCAATCACATGAATCTGACAAGATTCAATGTTTCTACAGATACTAGGAATGTGATCTAAAACGATAACAGAATAGTTTAACACGACCTAATCCTCGCCCAAAAATCCTATCGAAAGGCATCATCTTTTCTTGAATCCATATTTCTTTCGTTCATAGAACAAATCAGTTTTGGCACTCCCCAAATTGACGATTTTGGGACATCCGTCCCGGTCTTTTTCCTGCTGAGTACATTCTTTGCAATAGTAGGCATCAGAAATCCCCACCCCTCCACAGATGACACAACGTCCTTGGAAGGATCCATAATTGCACTCATCACATACCCGCACAAGGGTACAAGGACGCACGTAGGAATCACATATCACACACTTACCATCGCATTTCTCACAAAGCCTTCCTATGGCTATCCCTGGTTGCTTCCGACACATAATCAAGTCTGGATGATGCTTAGCCATACCCTCTTCGACACTTTCTTGAAATATTCACTGCATGTTATTATAGATTTTGAGTCAATTTGTCTGAGAAATCAATATCTCATTTTCATTGATAAAAGCACAGGATAAGTTAACATTTCCTCCACAAATGAATTTTTAAACAGCAGAAAGCATAACAGAACTTGGCATTGTAGTCAACTAATATTGACCTTATGCACCAAGTTTGCAGCCTAAAATGATATCTCAAATAGTTTGCTCCTACAATATCTAATTTCTAGACAGATGCAACCAAGAAACTAACAATATTTACATGCAATTAAAAGGAACAGCTCAGCAGTAAAAAATAACATGCAAAAAATAAGAGAAGAATCTTTAAGAAACATATAGATAAAAGCACTTACAAGCTTATTGGACTTCTGTTCTCAGTTCCAAAGTAACACTCCAATATAAATTTTGTCCCCTAAATAGAAATTTTGGTAACACCTATTTGATCTCCCTTAAAATTTACTTAAGGTGCTATTTCTATTTATTATGATATTCATACTTCTCTAATAATTGATCATGAAAAGAAAACCTCCTGAAATTGGAAGCTGTCAAAAGTCAGCTTGTTTGGTGCCTTTCGTCTTGCAAGCTAGAAAATGAGGTTACCGGAAAATTATTGTGGTTTATTCTACATCAATTAAAACCCTCAGGTTTGTATGGTGCCAAATGCCAATCATGTAAAATTAGAGATCCTAACAAATGAAAAGATGACTGCAATAATTCAGCGTCTTTTCATCCCGTCTTCTCTGTAAAAGGGAATAAATTACTTGTTTTCATTTTAGTTGTCGTCAATTCAACCATTACTAGCATCACCTAAATAGTTGTAAAGTAACACAAGCTTCCATTCCATTTGATGACACGGAACTACTGGGAGTTTGGGATCGGATTACTTCAAAAACACTTTGAATTGAAGGAAACTACTTTTGATTCCAATTCCAAAAACCCAAACCCAAGCTCCAAGAACTCAAAACTTCAATAAAATCTATTAAACAAAACACAAATTCATAGCCTTGAGATTCATGTTCATACATCCTCAACAAGTCTATTACCAGCAACATATAGTTTCACTCATTATGTACCCAATATCAGGGGCGGAACCACCTGGGGTCTAGTTGAGGCAACAAGATTTTGGTCCTGGGTTTCACCTATTATACTTGAGGGGCCAGGCAAGGATAAAATCATAAACAGACGCATCAAAATTTCAAGAGAAATGTTGGCTTACAATTACATAACCATCAAGAAACAACAATTTTGGAAAAATAAATAAATAATAAAGAGTAGAGTTGAAATTAAATCACTCACAACAATCAGATCAAGAGCGATTTCAACAACACTAATAAAATCCAATATTACCTTCCAATTTCGTTGATGAAGAAGTTGAGTAGAAATAAGTGCAATGGCTCCCTGTTTGCCTCTCCCCCAAAATTTAGCGTAATGCAGAGGAAGAAAACCTTACCCCACTTGTCGCTTTTGCTCTTGATTAAGAATTAAACAGGCCTGTGTTATTGTTGGATATGTTAGACTTTTAATTGGGCTTCAAAGATTTTATCCCATTCTAATCCATTCTTCAGATAGTATATTTAATTCATTTTTAAAAGACAATAATTAAACATTCAAAAGTCAGATGGTAAATAATCTAGAGGTGTCAAAATGGATGGGCCAGATCGAAACGGCCCGCATAACCTTAAGTTCGGACCGGCCCGTTTTTAAAAAGCCCGCCCGTAGCTGGCTTTCCGGCCCGGACCGCAAAAAATGTGCAGCCCGGCCCTCCCTAAACCGTATGGCCGGTTAACTGCAGCCCATTCGCTAAAATTCGACTCGGCCCGATTAATTTTTTTTTAAAAAAAATTTATTTTTTATTTTTTTTAAAAAAAGGGCCGGCCCGCAGTTAACCGCGACCCACTTGGTTGGAATCGGCCCGGCCCGGTTCGCAAAAAATAGGCCCGTGATTCGACCCATTCGATTAACGGGCCGAATCGCGGGCCGAACTGTCTCCGTGCGAGCCTGACAGCCCGCCCATCTTGACACCACTAAAATAATCTATATAACATATATACTATGAGTGTGTTTGATAGGCATTATTTGGGAAAAATGCATTTTGAAATAGTGATATGATGGGAAATGTGTGGTTGAAAAAGAAGGAAAAGTTATTGATGTGATAGAAAATATTATTTTATTGAAGAATGTGTGGTTGAAAATGAGTAGAAAAATGAAAATGAGAATTAAAATGGGAATCAAACAGGGCCTATATATATTAAATTAGATTCTAATTTCTAAAATAAAGCATTAAATTACACATGTTTCCATTCCAAGCGCTACACTCCATTTTAACAGTGACGACCGAACAATGAGAGAATCCACAATGAACTAGTTGGAGCAAATTACATTGATTCCCACAGTAGAAATCTAGTTAATTGAAACCCACCAGAATATCGAGGTCACAAATTGAAAGTTGTCAGCAGTGTGTATCAAAAAATTTGAAGGCAACAGTCATAAACTGAGGTTAAATAGGAGTAGTGAATTGAGATTGGTGATCATCTCGAAATAGAATTGAAGGGTTTTGACGTAACGGTTGGTTATGAATAACATTATATTGTTGTTGGATCTTTCGATTTTTGAATTTTTGAAACAGTGTTGAAGTTCCAATTGTGAATTTTTGTGACGAAAATTGAAAAACTCTATTGGCCTGTAAAACAATGACATTGAAAAGATCCATTACCCTATAAACTATAAGTTGCTGTGACGAAAATTGAAAAAGATCCATTGTTACCTATAATATTGATCCAATGGTCTTGACCAGTTCTTTGTGATATGTAACCTATTAATATAGATATGTGATATGTGCATTATGACATGTGACTTATGAACAATTACATGTGATATTGATCTAATGGTCTTTGACCAATTCTTTTGGATGTGTGACTTGTGACCTATGCACTATTACATATGACATGTGACCTGTGAACTACATGCGACCTATGAATTGTTACTTGTGATATTGCTCTAATGGCATGTGGCCAGTTCTCTTAGATCTGTGACATGTGGACATTGATATATTACCTATGCAATATGAAATGTGACTTATGAATTGTGTACATGTGATCTTTAACATATAAACCATGACATCAGGGACGGATCCAGGATTGGATTGGAGACCAGGCTACAAAATTTTTGACCTGACTAATACGTGAAAAAAAAAATTACACAAAAAAAAATTTACATAAATATTTTTTTTTTTTGCCTTAATGGACTGTGGGGGGGACTGGGTTACAGCCCTGCCCAGCCCCCCTACATCCGTCTCTACATGACATGTGAACTTAAATTTGTAACCAGTTATCAGTGTACAAAGATATGTGACATCTGATTTGTGATTAGTTAATATTGATGTGACATGTTGATATTGATATGTGAAGAATATGACATATGACTTGTCAAGTGTGATACATGACCTATGAACTGTAACATGTGACGTGTGAACATAAATCAGTGAACTATGACCAGTTCTATTTGATATGTGATATGTAGGCATTAATCTGTAACCTATGCTCAATGATATGTGACCTATGAACTAGTACATGTGATATGTAACAAATACACATTGAACTTTGATAATTGAATTATAAGTTGTAACAAGGGACTTGTGAGTTGTGCAAATGAATAGGTGACTAGTAACATTTAACATTACACTATATGAATATGTGATCATAACCACCACCATTTGCAAATCGCCACCACTCCAACAACCATCAAAAGAGAGGGAGAATCGACGATTTTAATCTCTACCACCAACAAAGTCACAGCAAAACTCAAACTAATCAATCATCCCTATCGACCAGTTGAGAAAAGGGAACTGCAAACACCATCGATTCCGTCGATTTGTGCACAGTGGCCCCCAATTGATTTTGCCGAATTGTGGTATTTAGAGAGTAAAAGAAGATTGATGGAGAGAATGGAAAAGATAGAAGATAGATAGAGAGAGTATTTAATAATATTATTACTAATATTAAAAAGTAAATTATGACCTGATTTTTGAATAAACAAACCTTAAACTTAATTTTTGAAATGCAATCTTCAAAAACTTGCCTCTGTAATTTTCACATAAAAAATTAGACCAATTGAACATTTTTACTTTTGACAAATTAAGTGATTAATAAAAAAATTCTTAAATAATATATTTAGGAATTTTATTAATTCATAATTTTTTTTATAAATTTTTTTTATATTTAATATTGTTTCCAAAATTATGATAATTTAAGCGATGTGTTCTATTTGTTGTTTTGATATAGGAGAATAAGTTGTTCATTTGATTTATACTATGAAAAAAGAATTAGTATCTTTCCATTTAGGGATAATAATCCAAATGGACATTGAACTTTGCAAAAGATCTTCACTGAGTTATTGAGCTCTAAAAATCACCCCATTAATTACTAAACTTTGTAATATGTAATGACATTCATCATTGACTGAACTGTCGTTCAAAAAATCGATGAAATATTGATGTGCTGACGAAATTGCATATGTGGCATGATGTTTCAATTGGTGGACACCAAATCTGTAAGTTGCTACCCACGTGGAGAAGAATTATTCCAAAAACATTTTTAAGGGGAGGGGAAAAAAACTATTTTCTATATTGTAGGGATATATTTAAAAGAAATAAACTATTTTCATATATTCACTGACTAGTTCTCATATGAATTTTTAAATTTGGGGAACCTACCAAATTGGTTTCTATACATAAAATTTAAAAATATAAATAAATAAATTGGAGAGACCTATTTTTGCAACTTCGTAAAATATTTCTCATTCTCAAAATGTAACGTTAATTATAGGAGTTGTCAATTTTTCCTTACAAATATTTATCTATTTCATTATGGTTCGATATCTAATACAATGTGTGACACTATTATAATAAAATAATATTTTAAAAATATATTTTGACAAAAACCTTATGAGAAAATCGCTAATAATTATACTAATTCGCACAAAATATAACATCTGTTCATATGGAGAGAAAAAAGGACTAACAAAGGTAATTAGAAATGAAATATAAGAGGGATTGGAAGAGAGAGCTTTGAAAAGTTGAAATCCATACAACGAAATAATATAGAAAATGTGATACAAACACGACGCTCTCTGGTGAGAGAGAATTCATCTCCACCATAGGAACTAGGGAGAGAAATTGTACGGATGTAAACAAGTTAAAATTAAGTGGTTCTCATATTTTGTCCATCCATTTTTCCCATATACTCAATTTCATCCTTAATTTAAATCCTTAATTTCGCATTCCATATCTATGTGGTAATTTAAAAAAAAAAAAAATTATATATATTAAACAATTAGTTATTTAAATTTGATATTTAATTAATGAATATTTATGAAGTAAAACTATTGTAATTGTCAATAGGCATTAATATTTAAATTAATGAAAAATAAATAACTAATTAACATTGAATTAATTGCGTCTTAGTGAAAATTTAAAAAAAAAATGTTAAAAGAATAAGATATGCTAATTCTTTTTTAATGTGATTATTGTGAATTTTAAAACAAATCAACTTGATTCAAAAGTGATTAGTTTGAATATTAAATGAATCAAATCGACTCGGTAGTTTGTGGTTTTGTTTATTTTTTTATGATAATAATTATTTGATCATAATTTAAATTGAAATAAAAATACATGTAAAAAAATAATATAAATTGCCATGTCATATATAACTACTTCTTTTTGTTAAATGTGCCTTCAAATACAATCAACACTTTAACATTAGAAGAAGAGCGAGAGCTTTTGCGGAGTTTTGCTAATTTAGACCCGCTGGAAGCTATGATAAGGGTATTTTACACACTCATTTGAGCACTTAAAATTGATTAATTGTTGCCAAATTTGATGAAACATGGCTTAATTCTATCCATATATTGTTTGTAGGTAACAATCAATGAAAGATGCAGCAACAAGGAAAATGAGCGGGAAAAAGAACTCATTCGCGTCAAATGCAAAGTTCAGGGACTGAAATGCAATACTTCAAAAGCTGAATCGGAGTGCTCAATGATGATTTGGGAGTGCCAAAAGTCAATTGGAATTGATTAGAAGTCAACAAGACGAGAAATGGTGAAAAATGATCAAAACATGTACATGAAAAAGTTCAGGGACCAAATTGCTAAATTGGTCCCCAGAATTTGTACCATGCGTACACACACGCCTGCAAGGCCGTGCGTACGCACGATGCTGAAATTGCTCGACTAAAGCCTTGTGGAATGCATTGTGCGTACGTACACATAAAATCATGCGTACGCATGGTTAAAATCCGGGAAAAATTTCAGTTTCCTTATTCTGTTTTTGGAAATGTTTTGGACGGTTTTTGGGGCTCGACCTACTTATCTCAAGGGCCGTCAAAGGGTGAAAAACCTAATGAGAGAGCCTCTAAGCTTATTTTGGAGAGAAAAAGAGAAAAATATACATTGAAGAAAGGAGAATTCATCATTTGGATCCGGATTTGAAGGCAAAGTTGAAGATTTCCAGATTTTCTTCATCATTTTATGATTCGGGTGATGTCTTTCTTTTATTTTCTTTGTAATTTCTATATGAATTTGCTAGGCTAAATCTTTTGTATTGGATGGATGATGAAACTTGTTGATTTTTAGTTTTAATTCGAGACTTGGTGTTTTTATTATCGATTCTTGTAATGTGATTCCATTAACATGTATAATCATATTGTTTTAATGTTTGCACACCATTAGGACAATAAAGTTGCTTATTCGTAGTGTTGGAAAACTCACGGTAGGTAGAACATTGTTATTGGGACACATAGGCAACAAATATTAGGAATAATATTTGTGGTGTGTGCGATCATGTATGATAATCCTAAATATTAATGCGTGTTTGCCATATGAATTCGGACTAGGAATAGGATCGTCTCGTGGTAATCATAGGTTTGTTATATCTTGGAAAAGAATAATAAATAAATGCGGAATTATCGATTGTCACAGTTGCATGAATTGAGAAGTTAACACTAGTCGAGAATTAGAATTAAAAATTGATCAATGGAGTCGGAAATCCAATACTTTTACACATTTGAATTTTAAATTAAGTTTTCACAGATTTTCTAAGTTTAATCACAATTTCAATCACAATTTCACAAATCTTCTCTCTATTATAATTACGAATTGAAATATATCAAGTACACAAGAATTAAACCATATTTCCCGTGGGATGATAACTCTTAACTCACTAATTATTACTTGTACAACGAACCCGTACACTTGTGGGATTTTGACGAACAAGTTTTTGGCGCCGCTGCCAGGGAATAATGGTTTTACTTTTGGTTATTAGATATTTTAGATTCGTTCTTATTTTTTATTTTGTGGTTTTTAGACTATTACTATATTGCTTAATTCTCTTGTATCTTGACTTCTTCAGGTGAATTTGGTTTATGCAAAATCTTGACGAACTAAATCTCCTTCCGATAGATCACGAAATCGAAAAGACATTCAGAAATCGTAGAAGAGTACAACGTCGAGCAAGGAGAATGGCCGATAATAATAATCAACCACAAAATCATGGTCGACCTCAAGGGCAAATACCGCAGCCAAATCAACAGAGAGTTATCCAGGATAAAGCTCCTATTTTGGTTGGGGATTATGTAAACCCAATTCCTGCACAAGTGCAACCTGCCGTGGTGTACCTTCCCTTCGGACAGCCGAATTTTCACCTTAGACCAGATGTCATAAATTTGTTTCAAAATCACCAAGACATCAGGTTTTTTGGAAAAGTCACGGAGAACCCCTATGAACACATTTCGGCTTTTCTCATGTTAAGTGAAATGGTCAGTCACGAAGGGGTGTCAGCAGATGCTTTCCAAATGCGTTTATTCCCTCATACCTTGAAGGATGTTGCTAGAGAATGGTTTCTTTGTTTACCTCCAGGAAGCATACAATCATGGACTGATATGGTTCAAAAATTCACGATGAAATTCTTCCCACCTTCTCGAGTTCACCAAATCAGGAATGAAGTCCACACTTTCAAGCAGAAAGATTTAGAGAGCTATCCTGAGGCATGGGAGAGGTTCAAGAATTTGTTCAGAAAATGCCCTAGCCTTGACATTCCTAAGCAAGCTCAGCAGTACCTTTTCTACTACGGTCTACAACAAGAGTTCAGAAATATGGTGGATGCTTTAGCGGGAGGATCGGTGATGAAACTTGACGTCGATGAGGCCTATAGTCTTTATGAAAAAATAGCCGAATATCAGTCGATGTGGCCAACCGACAGGGAAGCTCCAAAGAAAATAGCAAGGATGCATAACGTAGATGCAGTTACAGCACTGGCTGCGCAAATGAAAGTTCTCATCATGAAAATGGACAATCTATATCAGTCAGTGAATATGGTACACCAATCACCACCTGTTTGCGAAGGGTGTGGGGCGGATCACACTACTACAAGCTGTCCCTTGGCCTCTACACATGTTAATCAGCCTGAGGATGTAAGCTACGCGCAAAACTTTCAGAGACAATAAAATAATCCCTACTCCAACACATATAATCCGGGCTAGAGAAACCATCAAAATTTCTCATGGTCTAACAATCAGGGACAAGGACAGGGAGGAAGCAATCAGACTAAACCACCAGGGTTCCAACAACAACAACAACAACCACAAGGGAGAATGCCATCGTTGGAAGATTTGCTATCTCAGTACATCACTAAAACTGAGACCAACTTTCAGAATCAACAGGCCTCGATCAAGAACTTGGAACAACATGTGGGACAAATAGCAGCCGCGCTATCAGGTAGAGCTCAAGGGACTTTACCTAGTAATACTGAGACAAATCCCAAGGAACAAGTCATAGCCATTACTACACGTAGCGGAGTCCAGTTACCAGAAATACATGTAAAACGGCCAGCAACTGTCACAGAAAAGGTACCTACCACGGGCGAGGAGCATGTGGATGAATCAAACAATGCTACAAATGAAAATCAAGTTGAATCGTCAGATAATCCACAGGTGAAGGCCACCGCTCCTGTCAAAGCATATGTGCCTCCGATCCCATTTCCATAGAGGCTGCAAAAACACAAGCTTGAGAAGCAATTCCAGAAATTTTTGGATGTATTCAAGAAACTGCACATCAACATACCATTCGCTGAAACTTTAGCTCAGATGCCCAGTTACGCCAAGTTCATGAAAGACATCCTATCAAATAAGAGGAAACTGGAGGATAACGAAACAGTCATGCTCACTGAGGAATGCAGCGCAATTCTCCAACATAAGTTACCACCGAAACTAAAAGATCCAGGGAGTTTTACTATTCCTTGTAACATTGGTAACTTGTACATAGATAAGGCATTATGTGATTTGGGAGCTAGCATTAATTTAATGCCTTTATCTCTTTTCAGGAAATTGAGTTTGGGAGAAGCAAGAGCTACTACAGTTTCACTGCATCTGGCTAACAGGTCAATAAGACACCCTCGAGGCATTTGTGAAGACATTCTGGTGAAAGTCGACAAGTTCATCTTCCCAGCAGACTTCGTTATTTTGGATATGGAAGAAGACAGGGGCGTCCCTCTCATATTAGGTCGCCCATTTTTGGCTACAGGAAAGGCTCTGATAGATGTGCAAAAGGGACAGTTGATATTGCGGTTAGATGAAGAAGAGCTGAAAATCAATGTGTTCAAAGCTTTTAAATTCCAAAGCGAACGGATACAAGATATGCAAACCGACAGCGGGGTTGTACGAGCAAACTCTAGCAGGACACAGGAGGAGATCTCTACTTTACGCCGAAGTACTGAACGGCTCACTGGGCGATTGGACCGTTATACTGGGATAATGGACGACATGCAGATTCGGGTTGATCAGACATATGACATGGCTCATCACATGCAGGCCGAGATGGGCTAGCAGTCTGCTTTGATGAGGGAAATTCTTTCCCGTCTACCTCCACCGTCGCCTTCCGATTAATCAGGGGAGTTCCTGATTTCTCCCTTGCCCTTACTTTTGTATTAAATTCTCATTTTGTGGTACATTGAGGGCAATGCACATGCTAAGTTTGGGGGTGTCTTTGTCTTAAGTTGCTTATGTGTCTTAGTTTATTGTTTATGTGTCTTCTTTGTCTTAAGTTGTTTATGTGTCTTAGTTTATTGCTTTGTACTTTGTATTTTAAAAAAAAAAAAAAAATTGTTTCCTTTCGACTTTTGTGTGCTTGTGTGAGTTAGATGGTTTTGCTGGCGATGATGCATACATTGGAACTCTATATTTAACTAAGAACAGTGGAAAAATTATGCATTGAGCTGATTGACACTTATTTATGTGAAACTTGATCCTTATTGGGCACTGTATTCATGTTTTGCATTATTAGTTGATGACTTGGTCCTTTAGGAGAAAGTTGAACATAATCAATGAAAACCTGAAACATTATGAATACACATGGCCAGAATACTCCCTTTAGGAGAGTTTGGAGATAATTGAACTAGTGCCGGGAAACATTGAGATAAGTAAGGATTCCGTGTGTGAAATTGTTGTGGGGATTTTCTAAAGCTAACAAGATGAAACGAGGCGAGAACCTCTAGTTAGAGTTCGATTTCAAGAATATGTGTTTAATAAGGGGCATTGCACTAATCTTGGTAATATATATATATATATATATATATATATGTTTCACTTCTGAGACTTTTTGACTCGAGCAATTAAGTCTGCAAGGGTCTTTAAAACCTTGTGCCCTATGGTCATCTAACTTGGGAGTCATCGGCTGAAAACTCGCTACAGGGGTCACTGAGTCGCGTGGTTGAAAAAAAAAAAGGTGCATGAAATAGAAGACGCATCAAATACCAAGATTAAGCCCCAAACACTTGTTTTTGAAACTTGCACTACTAACAACGGGTTGTTAGTTAAATTGAATCTTGAAGGCCGAAGTGATCGAAAATAGAGGAGAATCCTTATTCATCGAGATGTTGACTTGTACTAGCTAAAATCTATCGAAACTAGAGAGGGTGAGAAGTAGAATCAGATAAAAGTCAATTTGGTACATACCTGGAAAAAAATGAGTGAAACAGGTTTGGGGGTGTGTATCTTACGAGTGAGGAAAGGAAATAACTGACTACTGCAGGGCGGGAATCAAACCAGTTATGATCTTGTGATGCTTACATGAATATTCACACACACACACACACTTTAAGTTTCACCTTGAATAAGTGGAAATCGATTTCAATTGTGTAATTTGGACATTGTTTGGAGTAATGATACAAATATCCAATCCTGAGACTACCGGCATACCATCTAACTAAAATGAAGAATGAGTTAGATTATGGTTTGTTTGAGGGCAAACAAATGTTCAAGTTTGGGGGTATTTGATAAGGGTATTTTACACACTCATTTGAGCACTTAAAATTGATTAATTGTTGTCAAATTTGATGAAACGTGGCTTAATTCTATCCATATATTGTTTGTAGGTAACAATCAACGAAAGATGCAGCAACAAGGAAAATGAGCGGGAAAAAGAACTCATTCGCGTCAAATGCAAAGTTCAGGGACTGAAATGCAATACTTCAAAAGCTGAATCGGAGTGCTCAATGATGATTTGGGAGTGCCAAAAGTCAATTGGAATTGATTAGAAGTCAACAAGACGAGAAATGGTGAAAAATGATCAAAACACGTACATGAAAAAGTTCAGGGACCAAATTGCTAAATTAGTCCCCAGAATTTGTACCATGCGTACACACACGCCTGCAGGCCGTGCGTACGCACGATGCTGAAATTGCTCGACTGAAGGCTTGTGGAATGTATTGTGCGTACGCACACATAAAACCATGCGTACGCATGGTTAAAATCCGGGAAAAATTACAGTTTCCTTATTCTGTTTTTGGAAATGTTTTGGACGATTTTTGGGGCTCGACCTACTTATCTCAAGGGCCGTCAAAGGGTGAAAAACCTAATGAGAGAGCCTCTAAGCTTATTTTGGAGAGAAAAAGAGAAAAATATACATTGAAGAAAGGAGAATTCATCATTTGGATCCGGATTTGAAGGCAAAGTTGAAGATTTCCAGATTTTCTTCATCATTTTATGATTCGGGTGATGTCTTTCTTTTATTTTCTTTGTAATTTCTATATGAATATGCTAGGCTAAATCTTTTGTATTGGATGGATGATGAAACTTGTTGATTTTTAGTTTTAATTCGAGACTTGGTGTTTTTATTATCGATTCTTGCAATGTGATTCCATTAACATGTATAATCATATTGTTTTAATGTTTGCGCACCATTAGGACAATAAAGTTGCTTATTCGTAGTGTTGAAAAACTCACTGTAGGTAGAACATTGTTATTGGGACACATAGGCAACAAATATTAAGAATAATATTTGTGGTGTGTGCAATCATGTATGATAATCCTAAATATTAATGCGTGTTTGCCATATGAATTCGGACTAGGAATAGGATCGTCTCGTAGTAATCATAGGTTTGTTATATCTTGGAAAAGAATAATAAATAAATGCGGAATTATCGATTGTTACAGTTGCATGAATTGAGAAGTTAACACTAGTTGAGAATTAGAATTAAAAATTGATCAGTGGAGTCGGAAATCCAATACTTTTACACATTTGAATTTTAAATTAAATTTTCACAGATTTTCTAAGTTTAGTCACAATTTCAATCACAATTTCACAAATCTTCTCTCTATTATAATTACGAATTGAAATATATCAAGTACACAAGAATTAAACCCTATTCCCTGTGGGACGATAACTCTTAACTCACTAATTATTACTTGTACAACGAACCCGTACACTTGCGGGATTTTGACGAACAAGCTACAACAGTGCTATTAAACACGTAAATTAAAGGACGGTCGCCATGCAAAAATTAGAGGATTAAAATTTCGAAACATAGTAGGACCTATTTACATGTTAAAAAGTGATTTTTTTTTTTCTTTTAATAAAAAAATATGCAATTGATTAATTCGTAAAAGAAGAAAGTGCTAATTTGATAATTTTTTGCTTGTATGTAGAGGTTTAAGATGAGTTAACCGAAGTCAATTGCGGCCACTTTTTCGAGCTGGTAAACCTATGGTACGAATTGTTTTATCTCGAACTGAGGCACACATGAAAGAAATAAGGGAGGTTTGAGATGATTTTTCAATTTTTTCTACTAGGTAATATCCTTATGCTTGAAGATAATCAATTGTTCGGAGACACAAGTTTGATAAAGATGATGTCGGTATAAAAAATCTAATATCACTATTTTAGGGTATTTAATTTTTTCAATCGGACCTTAAAAAAAGGGAAAAATAGGAAATAAAACAAGCCCATTGTTTTGGAAATTTAATTATGTCCCTTGACATCCTCTTAAAAAGGGAAGAAATTGATTGATATATTTATTGAATCCTTCAGGATTGACGAGGTCGGGGCTCGAATCCCCAGCTTCCGCCTTCACAGGGCAATGATTTTTAAAAGTCACATACTACTTGTGCTGCTTTTGAAACTAATATATTCTTTAAGAAAATGCTTTATTTGATTGGAAGAGTTTTTTTTTTTTTTAAAAATGAATTAAAGTCACTTTCTCATAAAACTCTTCCCCTAGAAGCAGATAGCAAAAGCTGTCTCAAATAGGTCCTTAAGAGTTCTTGCCAAATCCAATTCCTATCCCACGCTAGGAAGAACATTAAAAAGTCACAAGTTTGGTTAGAAAATGCATATATGGTGAAGTTAGTTATGTACTTATCTTGTGACTTAATTGAAACAAAATACAGAGCAAGCCAACTATAAACAAGATTAAATGATCCATTTAAATTGAGAAATAATTACAGTACGATGTACTAACTGTCGATAATATACAGTTATATCCAATCTCATCAGTAGAGTATAAAGTTTAGAAAGCATCATATTTTAGAAAAGACTACATAAGCAAGGCCTCGAACAGAACTGTCTTCCATTGGATTTTATTACAGCCATTAATCCGGTAGTTAGACCAGCACAGACCACCGTCCTGCTATGAAAATATCAAGAAATGGGACAGAAATAAGAGGCAAGAAGCCAAGAACAACTTCAAGGTGCCAATTTCATTCAGAACTTAGAGAAACAATGCAGAAAAGGCACACCTTGATTTAATGTAATTAATGTAACTGTCAATCCTCCAATTACTAAAGCCGATGCAACCGGAAATACTGCATTTGGCAAATCATTTACTATCCAAATCTCAAATAAAGAAAATGAAAGAAGAAATGTGGTTCGAAGGACATTTTTAGGCTAGGCAACGAAGGAAGAATTATTCCTTAATGATGGTTTCTCTCCATTTATGCTGTTCACCATATCATGCTCACACTTCTTCATTTTATTAATGGAACATTCACAAAAGCAATAAGATCCACGAGGAGTCAAGGACATCTATGATATATAGTACTAGACAAAACTCGACACTATAGTGATCAATATTTCAACTTTTTTCTACTTTCATACCGTCTAATCCACGCTATGAAACATGCTCTAAAAGATCTCTGATTGATATCTATCTTTTCTCTTTCATGCAGAAGTGCATATAAGTAAATTCACATGTATGCATGTATCTAAGTTCTAAAGGTTAGCCACTTAAAAAGTTCACGAGAAGTCGTGGAGTACAACCATGATGCACAGACACCGTGGATACATTTTTAAAAAAAGTAATGACACGATACATCGTCGACACGTTGACTAAATTCTTTAAAATTCTTAATTTATATAGTAAAAATTTAATTTTATACTTGTTATTAATTTTTCTTGTTGAAATATTTTAAATATGAATATCTATATGTTATTTACTAATAATTTTGAGTTAAAAATATAGAATATTTTCAGTAAAAAAAAAAGAAAAATAATTATAGTAGAGTATTCGAGAATTGTCGGTATCGACACGTGTCTGACACGGATACATTACCCTAATTGAAGTGTTCGTACTATAGAGGGGTGCAATATCAATTGATGTCAATCTTTTCTCTTTCATCCATATCTATCTAACACAAAAAATGATTCTAAAGGTCCTTCACTGGACTTGATGCGGCCTTGAAGTAAAAGGCTTGAAGGAGCATAAATATATTGTCGTTCATCTCATCATTTCTCTCCTACATCCAAATACACAGACTACGCTTTTTTATCACCGGGAAGTGGTAATAATCTTGTTGGTTTTGCAAAGCAGGTTAGCGTTCCAAATAAGAAGTGTTTTCCATAGATGGAGAGCAGCCATTATATGAAACCATAAATCAAAAGGTAATTAAGTGTTCAATGCTTATAGAGACAGAATCAAATCCATTAAGCTGGAAGGGAGAGGGACCATTTCCATTCATAGTATAGTGACCACTAATAAGATCGATTGCATCCTGGAATTAAGCAAAAAGTAAATTCAGATCGATTAACGGTGCCTTTTAACTACCATAAGTAGAATTTGTTGGTCGAACAATGCATTAGACAGCTTACTGTCACTACAAGAATTTTATGTTTTCCCTATAAATATTTTTTGTAGGGAAAGGTAAAAATTTGTGGGGAAAAATTTTTGTAGACAAAAAAATTTTGTAGGCACATTTGTAGGGCAAACATCGAAGGGATAGGTATTAGACGACAAATTTTTGAAATTTGTGGGCTAAAGTGTTTTCCTACAAACTCTTTGGAGACGAATACAATTTGTCGCGTCAGGTGTCCCCTGACAAAATTATTCGTCTGCTAAAGTTAAGTTTCCCCACGAAAAAGTTTCGCTTTTCCCCACAAATTATGTTGTGGGATAAATCATATTTTCCCTACGAATAAACATTTGTGTGGAAAAAATATTTGTAGGCTAAGATACATTTTTCCCAACAATTAAGAATTTGTGGCAATATGATAAAGATTATTTTGTGGGTTAAACCGTGTTTTGCTCTACAAATATTTGTTTGTAGGGAAAGTATATGTGTAGGCTATTATGAAACAATTCGTAGGGAGAAATTAAATTATATTTTTTATATTTTATTTGTTATTTTATATTATAGTGATTTTTTTAGCCTTATTCAAAATAGTATAAAGATACAAAAAGACAATAAATTAATTAAGATATATAGTGCCAATGAATATAACATTGAATCCAAAATATTTTAATCAAAACACAAATAAAACTCATTTACCAAGTATGATTAAATCTAAATTTAAAAAGAGTATAGCAAACATGCCCTATATATATTATTATGCACCTAAGAAAATAACTATTCATCCCCGTGAATTAGATATGCGGCTGATCATCACCAACATTATTCTCTTCGTTCTCAATAGCATCATCTTTCTCATCAGCATTATTCTCTATCGACAATAGTGTAAATAGGGGTACAACAAAGTTAGGAACTTTTCCACATAACTGGTGCATAGAATGATGTCAAGACTGCAATGTAGAATTGAATTGTTGCTCAACAACCTTCATCTTATATTGCATCATTTGCTCCATCTTCACTCGAGCAACATCTGCTACCTTTCGAGCAGCTCGTTCTGTATATAACTCCTCCAAATTGTATACATTTGAAGATGTGCGAATGTCTCGAAGGCGACCGTCTCCCAACCCACGAATTTGACGTCCAGGCTTCGTACCTAGAATGGACATCATGATTTTAATTCCAGCCTCAGGATCATCTACATGTATCTCCTCCAAAGGGATATCTTCGGGAAGTTGTTGGTCCTTTGCCTTCTCTACAAGATAATCATGCTCTTTGACAAGCATCTCATCCTACAAACACAAAAAAAGAGGTTTATGTAATGAGTATAAGAACTTGTACAAAGATAAATTTTGCTAACACTTTGTCAAGTGATTTATCATTGTCAGTGAAAAAAAGCTTCCCTTACCTTCAAACATAAAATTTTAGCTCACACATTTTACTGCTACCTAAAATGTCCAAGTGAAAGTAATACCACCAGTAAATTAAAAAAAAAAAAAAAAAAATTAAAGGAACACGTAGATATAATCAAGCAGCTCATTTAGACTTCAATGATCACAAATATAATAAACTTTAAACAACTTCATAACACCTCAAATATTTTGTAACCTCTGCTAGCCGTTTAATACAATGTCTGCCTTTCTATCATGGATAATGCACTTTCTCATAGACCTAATATGCTATCCAGTTCCTTCTTGTCCCATCTTTAATGAGTCCTGCCATTGTTTGGTTTCCATATCTGCAATCTATTAAATCAAATACAAAGCTCAATAGGTTTTTGTGAAATTGTACTCGTAGTTGGATATGACATTGGCCCTTAAAATTTTGATTTTTGTTAAGCTTACCTCACAAGGTCCCATTTCAACGCGTTGGTCCCTGAGTATTCAAGGCTTATCTCGTCACCTTGCTCTGCCCATACTAGAATTCTTTTATGTGTACATCAAGATTTACACCTGGTATACATAATGTTGGGGTTCTTTTAAGTTTGACCCAGTCAAACCATTCAAATTCCACTTTGACTTAAAAAACATGAAATTTTCCACAATGACCTCCAGGCCGAAAAAGACACAAAGGACCTTAAGTATATAAAACAATTACTAAATATTGATTTGTTTAAAAACAATAATGTCCTTTATTTCACAAATAAAAATCAAACACTACGTAAATTTTCAAACTTGTTCGCTTTTTCTTATCTGTCCATTCCAACACAGATAAAAAATTCTCTCAACTTTCATCAGCCTCAACAATAAAATCTGGGAAATCGATGAACGCTGAAGGCCGAAATTTTTTTATATCAATCACTATAATTTCAGTAAGTACATTTTACGCATATTTAATTTCGTTTTCATCAAATTAGTATACGCCTTTATCGATAAAATTTATTATTATATATAATGTGTTAGTAGATTAAATTGTTAATAGATCTATAAATTTTTTAAGTATGAAGAAGAAAAAAATTCATCTGTATCTTTCAGAAATTAGTATACATTTTTTTCGATAAAAATTATTATGATGTATAATGTGTTAGTAGATTAAATTGTTAATAGATCTATAATTTTTTTAAACATGAAGAAAAAAATTCATCTGACGAAATGGATCTGATATAAATTGGGATAGACGAGATAGAAAGACGGCTGTTCAAGCCGGCTGTTTTAAACAGCCGACTGTCCACAAACAGCCGGCTTTTCTGTTTACAAGTTTTTTTTTTTTTAAATTCCACTGTTTTTTTTCCCCATGATTAAATGTAAATTCTATTTCGTCATACAGATATGAATGTAGTCCCGGTCTGTTACTTTGGTGATTTCGAACGAGATGAAAGAAATCGATGGATATGAAAATATACGAGCGAAATACGTACTATCGCGATTGCCTTATCATCAAGTACATCATATAAAGAATTGTATAGTGATTTACAGAACAAACTGAATGTTGATACCTCTCAGTACGATATGGAATTGAAATTTATATTCATCCAGCACGAAGCAATTGTCATGGCACTTATAAGGATTTATTCTGATGCTGAAGTAAATTATTTATTCCTTCTGAACCAAAAGGAGACGACTCCTCTTTGCGTGACTTTAGTGATGAAGGATGTCGTCGAAGGTAATTTGAATGGAGGGGATCACCATGGTAATGATTTTTGGGCTACTGTGGAGATAGCTCGTGATGATAATGTGGTTATTCCAGAGACAGATGCTCCTCAACGTGATATCGTTGTTACGCACAGAATTCCATCTGTAGTTGAGGACAAAGAAAATCAAAATGAATTTACAAATGAGAATTTGTTTGCTTCTCGTCAGAGACATGAGCAGGGTGGGACTTCATCAGTTGGAATGAGTGGACTGTCCTCTAACTCTTCGCGCGTGGTTCCCGATGAAGATGATTTGGCTGTCGAAAAACTGTTTCAAACAAAGAAAGATTTGCAGGAATCTCTACACCTACTTGCAATAAAATACAATTTTGAGTTCAAAGTGAAAAAATCATCGCAGTCGTTGTTGTCGATCGCATGCGTCGGTGACAATTGCAATTGGCGTCTGCGAGTGGCGAAGATGGACACGAACGCGTGCTTTGTAGTTCGCAAGTATACACGGGAACATACTTGTGAAGTGGGAATTGGTCGAAGTGATCACAAACAAGCCCGTGCTTGGTTGATTGGTCGACAGATAATGCACAGGTATGAGGACCCACGGACAATCTACAGGCCTTCGGACATCATTAACGACTACCGTCGAGATCATGGAGTGATCTTGAGCTACCAGAAGGCCTGGAAGGCCAAAGAATGCGCATTTCAGGATTTAATGGGATCAGCGGAGGAGAGCTATGCTAAATTGGGCAGATACTGCCACAACATGGAGAAAACTAATCCTGGATCGGCATATTTTATCGAGACGGAGGGCGATAATTGCTTCAAATTTTTCTTCATGGCTCTTGGACAGTCCATTCGGGGATTTCGAAATGCCATGTGACCCATAATTCTAGTCGATGGTACAACTCTGAAATCTAAATACGAAGGCAAGTTGATTATTGCTATATGCCAGGATGCCAATATCCAAATTTACCCTCTTGCATTCGGCATAGTCGATAGTGAGAATGATCAGTCCATGCGTTGGTTCTTCACAAAGCTGAGGGAAGTAATCGGGGAAGTCGAGGACCTTGCATTTGTAACTGATCGGGGACAGTCTTTGATAAATGGTATCGTTGAAGTTTTTCCCGAGGCACATCATGGTTATTGCATGTACCACATACAAGGCAACCTGAAGACTAGGTTTCGGGGCAAAGACATCGGGAAATTATTTAGAGGAGCGGCCGAAGCATACAGTGTTGAAGAGTGTAACAGGTTCATGGAAGAAATAGGAAGCAAATCATTCCCGGCTTGGGAGTATCTGACAAAAATGGGGATCGAACATTGGGCTCTCTCACACTTTCTAGGCCGTCGGTACAACATGATGACGTCGAACAATGCGGAGTCTCTAAATGCGTTATTCAAGAAGGATCGAGAGTTACCCATCCTCGCAATGATTGAGAACATTCGTAACAAGCTGCAGCAGTGGTTTCACGATCGGCGTGCGGAATCACGTAATTGTTCGACCATGCTAGCGCCTGCTCAAGAGGAGAAACTCTGTAAAGCTGCAGCTGTTGCGAGAAAATTTAATGTGGAATCACTAGATGAGTCTCGATTCTTTGTGAAATGTACATGTACTACAGCATACATGGTTGACTTGAGTGATAACACATGCACTTGTAATCGATTTCAGTTGGAGAGTTTTCCATATCAGCACGCAGTCGCGGTGGCTATATATCGAGGCTTTGCAGCGAGAACATTATGCTCTCGTTATTACACGGCTGATTCTTGGAGAGCAGCGTATGCAGAGACTATATTTCCTCTACCTAATGAAGCTGAGTGGGAAGTTCCCGACAACATTAGTCACCTTAATACTGTTTCACCACCAGAAGTTCAACCGCGTGGTCCAGGACGTCCACGTACGTCTAGAATACCATCTACCGGAGAGTTTCATCAACCGCGTAGGTGTGGCAGGTGCAGAACCGTAGGCCATACTCGTCAAAATTGTAACAGTCATGTTCCCCTAAGTGACATGTAAGCGGATTTATGAAATGAATAATATTTTTAATATTTATGTTATTAAAAATCCAGTATTTAATTTTAGTCATCATCAAATTTTTAATTATTATTTTCGATGTTCGTTAAATAATATATTCTATGGTAATATTAATTAAAAATCAGTAAGTAAATATTAATTACAAAAGATTTATATTCTTTAATTTATATTTAATTATTTATAAGGTGTAATTGTTAATATATTTATATAACTAAATAAATTTTTATTTATAAGGTGTAATTGTTAATTTTTTATACCAAGTTAAAAGTTAAATTACAATTGAAAAAAAATTTAATTATATAAAGAATTTCAAATTACATTAGTAACATAAAAATGCAAAATTACAAATGATTACAATGTACATAAATAACAAATTTTTTAATTAAACAATAGCTACAAAATTACAAAGAATAAAAAAATAAAAAAATTTACGGGTCGCAGTTAAATTTCCATAAATCCGCTGCTAATTTATTGCGTCAGTTCTGAATCCATGACTGGTTGATAGAATCAACATTCTGATCTATACTCAAAAACTCTATATATTTGATGACGTATATGCCGCAATCACCGCTGCAATTAAACAATAACTGGTTAGTAATAATAAATAAACATAAGAAGAAAGTCTAAAATTTTAAAAAAATAACAAATACTTACGATATGGTCTGTCTCGCCGTAGTCGTGTCCCGCACGATGGCTAGTCTGTCCTCCACGCAGATATCCGCTAGTCTAGCCATCCGGGGAACGATCACAGCCACCGGCTCGCAAATCTGCTCGAGCTGCATCTGTGTCAAGCACGAGTGATCGGGGTCATACACATACACCTTCGACTCGGTCAAGACGATCTCCAGTGCAATGTAGTGATGGTTCGCACAGACTGAAATGTACATATGTGTACAACCAGACCATGGCCTCCCCCCGACCTTCGGTGACAACCCGAAAATCCAATCGGCCAAATAATACGGCACTACGTAGTCGCCACTCTGATGCCTGAACGACTCGTACTCAATGCCAATGGCCTGAAAGAACTCTATATTCATAATGAGTCGGCCTGAGATGCAAAAGAACTTCGGGAGTCTCACAGTTCGGTCACGCAGCAGATCCATAATAAGGTCGATGTGCTGCATTCAAATGTACATACATCAGTTCATCAGTTCATCAATTAATTGTGAAATTATATACATATAATAAATAACTTCACTTACATTGTCGGCGAGCCAAGTACCAGACTGGGTGACGTCATGGAACCAGCTGTAGACGTTCTGGATCGCCTTTCCCGCGATCGTGCGTGGAACCCTGAATGTATACAACCAAAAACATAATTAAACAATATGTAACGAGTAATTATTTCGCAATTCACTAACCAATTAAATACAATACTTACCCGGGCCTCCACCGTCTCCACTCCGTCTCGAACGCCTTCCATTTGGCGCTATCCACCTCCCTAAACATATTCGGGACGCCTCTATCAATAAACGTCCTCCTCTTGGCCTCGACCGTGTAGGGAGAAACAATGTACTGTGACAGCATCCTAGGCCTCTTGCCAACCGCCTGCTCAACCACGTCAACAGAACGCTTCTTACCCCCAGTCACGGCTGGCGTCCTCCCCCCCCTCAACTACCTCCTCCACCACCTCCTCTGTCTTCCACTCCTCAGCCGTCGGGGCTGCCTCCTCCACCCCTCCTCCACCACCTCCTCCGTCCTCCCCTCCTCCCCCGTCGGGGGTGCCTCCTCCCTCCTCCCTCCCCCCCTCCACCATCCTCCCCTCCTCCCCCGTCGGGGCTGCCTCCTCCGTCCTCCCCTCCTCCGAAAACAACCAATTCGCGAGGTCCGCATCTCCCCAGTACTGTGGGTGACCTCCCTCTCCGTCCCCCTCTTGGCCAGCCTCTCTGAATCCACCAGTACTAACAACCGACCGAAGCGACGCGACCTCCTCCTGAAGATCTGCAACGTGGCCACGCAGCAGATACATATCGTGTGACAGAGAGTCGACTCTGCCAGTCAGATCACGACCCTGATCCATCAACTCTCGGCGCAACTCAGCAATCTGTCCGGTCAGATCACGACCCTGATCCATATATCCGTTTGAATTATTACAACATACTGCATCGATATTTCAAATTGCATAAAATATAAATGAAAAAATTACAATACTCACAGTGGGATCGTCGAGGAGAGCCGATAACTGTCTCCCAGATGGGCAGCCATCCTGTCGGGATGATCGCCAATGGTGCATCCAGGGACAACGTGTCTCCAGCCGCTTTGCATAGCGGCTACCCAGCAGGGGGACGGTCTCGTACGCCCAGATCTGCAACATATACAAATATATTATACACAACATAATTTTTTTTTTCAAGAACGCTTAGTATGTTAAATGTGTACTTGCGCTGCTAGAGGCAATCCATAGACATCGTACTTACGCACTGCCCCCTTGGGCTTCGAGTGCGATCGGGTGAAGACGTGGACGGTGTCATCGTAACACCTCCGGCCCCAAGGATAGCTTTTGAAGCCATCCAGGTCATCAACGATATCTAAGTGGAGGAGATCGATCGCAGTCTTCTTATGGTGACACCGCAGAACGTTCTCCAGAATGTAGACCAATCCTAGCTTCAATCGATCTAGCATGTGGTCACATCTCCTGACTACGTCGATCAACTGCGGCTATAGCACCGTCCCCTGTCCGGGAAAGTAGGCATCCAGCAACCTGTTGCTTCGTCGAGCAACCTCCTCCCCCGTCAGCTGTAGCCCAGTCATCAGTGTAAACTCGGCTGGACCGAAACTGACGACCTTGCCCCCGAGGTCGAAGTGGAGGGCATCGCCGTCGACAGGACTCAGCAATCGACATAATAATGTATCGATCATCTGGCCCGAAAACTGTATCTCACGCAACTCACGTAAGGGCCAGATGAAAGACTGCCGCAGCAGCTGTATGTGCTGATAATCCAACAGCCCCTCCACTATCGAAAAAGCATCAAAGCTACTATTCCAAGTAGCTTTACCCGCCATCCGCCTCAACTCGTCATCCAGATGATATTCCATCCTACAAAAATTCAAAATGAGCAATGTTACAACACTGTACAAGATATAATATAATAACGTATAATAACATCACATTAAGCAATCTGAATGACAACTACTACCAACAAAGACAAAGAACATGTTTAATAATTAATTACAATTCTTTGTACTTGCAGATTTTCAATTTCAAAAATAAAGTAAAAAAGAAATTACAATTTAAATAAAGAATTTTTATTTAATTACCAAATTAAATTTTTGGGACAAACTTAATTTAAATGAATAAATTAATTATCGGCTATTAATGAAAGACTATTAATATTATTAAATTAATTAATTAATTAATTAACCAGTATAAATATTATTTAATTACTAATTTTTAAATTTAAAAACAATATTTTTATATTTAATTACAAATATTATTTAATGTTTTATTTTTAATTAATTTAAAAAAATTAACTCATAAGGAAATTACAAACAAATTATAAATAATTATGAATTTATTATTTGTTAATTATCAATTTAGTACTACTTATTTAATTACATAATTAAACATTTTAAAGAATAAGTAAATATTATAATTACATACAGAAAATATTTATTATTTTATTTAAATTAATAAATTAATTAATTAACCAGTATAAATATTATTAAATTAATATTTAATTACAAAATTTTAAATTTTAAAAAAATATTAAAACAATAAGAAATGATTTTTTATTTTTTAAAATTATTTAATTAATATTTAATTACCAATTTTAATTTTTTAAAACAATATTTTTTAATATTTAATAACAATTCCTTTTAATTACGAATATTACTTAATTTTAAAAATAAAAGAAAAAAAATTACAATTAAATTATAAATAATAAGTTAAATATTTTGGTAATTATCAATTTAAATTAATTTATTTAATTACATAAATAACAAAATTTAAACAAACTTAATTTAAATGAATAAAAAAATATTAAAATTAATTAAAGAATATTAATAATATTGAATTAAATTACCGATTTTTATTTTTTTTAATTATATATTTTTAATATTTAATAACAATTCATTTTAATTACAAATATTATTTACTATTAAAAATAAAAGAAAAACGAAATTCCAATTAAATTAGAAATAATATATTATTTTTTGGTAATTATCAATTTCAAATTATTTAATTAATTACATAAATACAAAATTTAAACAATAAAAAATATTTTTTAACATTATTTCATTAATTTTTAATTACCGATTTTTATTTTTTCAAATAATATTTTTTTTAATATATAATATTTTACAAATAAAATAAAAACGAAATTCCAATTAAATTAAAAATAATAATGTAATTTTTTTGGTATTTATCAATTTTAATTTATTTATTTAATTACATAAATAACAAAATTTAAACAATAAGAAAATATTTTTTATTTTTGACAACATTATTTAATTAATATTTAATTACAGATTTTTATTTTTAAAACTACTTTTTTACTATTTAATAACAATTCTTTTTAATGACGAATATTAATTAATTTTAAAAATCAAACAAAAATAAATAACAATTGAATTAAATTATAATTTTAAAAAATAAATTCGATAATTAAATTCAATATTTTTAATATTCTTTAATTAAATTTAATAATTTTTGTATTCATTTAAATTAAATTCATTTAATTTATGTTAGTTACGTAATTAAATAAATAAATGTAAATTGATAATTACCAAAAATTTTAACTTATTATTTTTAATTTTTATATATGTAATTAAAATTAAAAGAAAAATGAAATTCCAATTAAATTAGAAATAATATATAATAATTTTTTTGATAATTATCAATTTCAAATTATTTATTTAATTACATAAATACAAAATTTAAACAATAAGAAAATATTAGAATTATATAAAGAATATATTTATTATTTAATTTAAATTATATTTTAATATTATAATTATATAAATAACTTTTTTTTTATAAGGGGCCAAACAGTCGGCCCAACTGATAAGTTGGGCCTACTGTTTTGTTTATCAAAATATAAGGAAAAAAAAAAATCAAAACAACCGATTTACAGGCGGCCCAAAATATAAAAAAAAAATTAAACAGGCGGCCCAAAATTTGGGCCTTTTTAAAAACAGCCGGGTTAACACCGACTGTTACCCGACTGTTTTCGGGTCAACCCGGCTGTTTCGGGTCGAATTGACCCGAATGTTTCGATCCCTCTCTTACGCGCTGGATCGCCGGAAAACGTCATTTCCGACGATTCCAAGCTCAACTAAGTCTAATCCACCTAATCTAAACCTAAATACCCAATCATTAACACTAATAATCAACAATTCAATTACTAAAATTTCAAAACTCATCAACCTCCATATATATTAAAATGAAACCGTAATCAACAATTTAAAAAAACTCACCTTGTGATGAGATCGAAGACCCTATTGACGTTTTCTGACTTTGTGATGATCGACGTGCTCTCCTCCCTCTGGTCGGCGCCGACGAGTGAGTATCGACGTACGATTTTTTTTTTTTTTTTATTTGGTCCGGTTTGCTCTCAAGTGAAAGTGACGTTTGGAGGGTATTTTTGGTTATTTGTCTTCACTTTCAATTTTTTTTTTTTTTTTTTTAATTAAATCTGGTCAAAGGTCATTGTGGAAAATGAGACTTTTCAACAGGTCATTTACTACAATTTCTTCCATAATGCTCAAGTGGCATTCATCATTAATTAATGGAAATAGCTATTTTTCCACCCACCAAGAATAATTTTATTATTTAAATTCCACAACTATTCCTTTCTACCATTATAGGCACATCAAAACTCAATTACTGAACATTACAAAATTCAATTGATGGATCCCGAACAAAAACAACCTTAGAAACTCAAAAACAAAATAAATTTCAACCCCTTGGACCTTTAATACACGAGCCATTGCCAAACCATTAGCAACTGAAGATTTCGATGAAGGTGAAACTGAATTACCTCCAAGAAATACATCAAAGAGAGCAGATGTAACATTTGGCGATTCAAGAAAACTCAGACCTTCTGAAATGACATTGTTAATTCGAGAAACCAGTAAAACTCCCAATACAAACAATAAGTTTTTCAAAAATTAATTAATTGACATCTTTTCGTCTGTTGATTTTCACCGTGCTTAGTCATATGAAAAACCATGACCATTGCAGTTGTAGCGGAATCCAATTCATAGAATCCATGTTGCATAGGGTCTCCCCATATTGTAGAATCTAACGATAGTCATGCTAAGAAACAAGAATCACAAAAATAATAATTATTTCATAGTTCGAATCCATACCTGTGGAAGACATTGTTGACAGCTATATCTTCACCTCCTTTCTCCTTACAAAGTATTAGCTGTCAATGGGACAAGTCAATAAAACCAACTTGGAGAGGAGAGGGGACCTAGTCTTTATATAAGAATTTATGGAGACGTCTCATTAACGACTTAAACTCTAATTAAGGTTCACATATTTTCGACCCACATATTTAAATTACCATATTATATAAATTATAACACGTAAGGTGTAAATCGGCCCAATAAATTACTTAACATATTTGGGCATAATCACAGTATCATTATGAGCTATACATCTCACCCGTAAAATTCACAATCAAATGGGAAGCCCACATTTAGAATTATTCTAGCACATATATCCTCCCATATTCCAGATGATTCATCGTAAAATTCCGCTATCCCCCTTCTGCAAATTCTTCATCGTCGTCGTATTTACAATCATCTGCATCCTTCTACCACCACTTATGGCCAAAATATATCTTATCTTCCCAATCCCAAAATCTTTTGTACAATTTTAGTATCATGTTCTTCAGCCATAACCCTTGCAGCGGATCCCAGTTCGAAGAACTGGTTCTTTTTTTGTGAATAATGCGTAGAACTGATTCTATTTTTGTGAATAATGGGAGAGGAATGTATTATGTTATTTGTATAAAGCGTGTTTGCAAAATTGGTTGACAAAATAAGTGTTGGCAAAATATTCTATTGAGAGAATTTGTGGTTAAAAATAAATTTGAAAAAAAAAAAAAAAAAAGGAGTTTTGTTTAAATGATTGTCAAACAAGGCTTAATTTGCAATTATTTTCTTAATAGGTTTTGGCAAGTAGTCTTTCTCTTGGTGCCCTTCGGGGTAAAAGCTTTATCTCGAAGACGATTTGATTGATTTTTCTTTTATCAAAAGTACTATACATCAGACATAAGGACTTAAATTCACATATTTAAATAAGTTGGGGGAACTGTAAGTCTGTAACCAAGCTACCTGAAAGATTAGGGACCTCACTTTAAATATTGATTTCTCTAACGATTTTGGGCTGAGCCATATACGTTTTACAGGAAATTCCAAACAAGTTAAAAAGTGTTGAAGATAAGGAAGGTGAGAGAGAGGAAGAAACAAAGAGATGGCATTTCAACTGAACTTGCTTCAGACATCAAGCTTAAACTATGCTAAACAACCTCAGCCCTTTTCTTCCATTACTGTCCCTACTCGTTTATCATCTTCAAGAGTGAATGCAATTTCTGGGAGATCAACCCAAGAGTTGTTACAATCCGGTACAGTCCGCCCCATATTACCAAAAGATGCAGCCTCAGCCATGGAGTCTGAGGGCTACATATTGCTTGACATTAGACCCAAGTGGGAGAGGGAGAAGGCACGTGTTTCAGGGTCTTTGCACGTGCCACTTTTCGTAGAGGATAAGGATAATAGTCCTTTAACGTTGTTGAAGAAATGGGTGCATTTTGGGTACATTGGAGCATGGACTGGGCAGTACTTTACTATGATAAATGATGATTTTGTTAAAGAAGTGGAGAAAGAGGTTCCTGATAAGGAGTCTAAGCTACTTGTAGCCTGCGGTGAAGGACTAAGGTAATTATTGGCTCTTCCAAGCTCTCGTGCAACACTTAGCTCCTCAATCTCCCTATCCCATCTCGAGAATTTGATAAAATAGTAAACAAACATATCGTTCCTTGTCGATCGGCAGTTTTGAGATATAGTAACAAGCTTAGATTCAAGATTAGAGAGATAAGTGTCAATTATTTATCGAGCATAGGATAGTGAAGAGTTATCAAGCACCCTTAGCACTTAGCACGCTTGCCCTTAGCACACTTAATTGTTCATCGGTCAAGATTGTCAATTATATTTAATAATCGTAATTGAGATCGGACAATCTAAATTGGTTCATGTGCAACTCTTTTGTAATGCAGTTTGGAGTTTCACGATTCAAGAAAAAGCTAGAAGTTACTATTAAGCACGGCCAAAAATGTTGTACTCATTGCTCGAAATATGAGCTTTTACAATCTTACCATCTGCAATCGGACTTTAAATTAGTTAATTTTTTGGTTTTATGTGTGCAGGTCTATGATGGCTTTCACTAAATTACACCACGGGGGATACAAGAACTTGGGGTGGTTGGCTGGAGGCTTTAATCGCACTTCTGATAGTGATTTTCCGAACATTGAAGGGACTGAAAAGTTGCAATATGCTACAATAGGAGGTGCATCATACTACTTCCTTCAGTTGCTTATTTTGTTACAAGCTGTTGGGAAGAACGATTGATCACTTTGACAGTCAGGTCGAGAGATTGTGGGTGAACTCTGGGCTGATACGAATAGCTGAGTTTACATGGATCAGTTGGATTGTTTACAATCGCCATGTAAAAATTCCGTTTGAAATAGGATTGTTTGTTCCTTAGTAATTCAGTGTTTCACTTTTCAACAAGTGACGAAAAGAGGATTCATGTAGTAGACAGTAAATTTATTGAGAATAAGGCGTAGTTTGTACTCTTGACGTTGCTGTATGCAATTGGTTATATTTGACATAAGAAATTCGAAGGTCCCAATTAAGAAGAAGTCCCATAAGATTTGTTTGATAAGGTAATGTGGCCAAGACCTTCAATTGATGTGCAAACAATTGGGCTCAGTTTCTCAAATCAACAATCAAACACCAACAAATTGCTCAACCCACAAATCACACTATTGGTTGCCCGAGTATATATTAACCCACAAAGGATTCAATCTCACAAAGAGAGGTGGCTGCATCTCACAAAGAGGAGAGGAAAGAAAGCACAGTTAACTCACGTTCCACATTCACAAAGAAGCAAAGAGAAAAAACGGCTGCAAGGTTTCTTTCTTTTTGCCACACGCGGTTTCAACACACATAAGGGATGTATATATAACATTAGGGCTGCCAAATGATGTGTCAAGAAAGTAAAGGGCCATCCATCTAGAGATTGGGCCATGAGTAACCATTACTTAAAATGTTGCTTCAAATGGCCTACTTAGTTTTCGAGGTTGAGCTACAAACAGTGGTGTTAATTCCATATTTCAACCCTCGACTGAAGCCTATGACTAAAACTTAAACCGTTAAACATCATCACCCCATGCAACAGGTAAATTTATGTTCAATATATAGTATTGTTCTGTCATAGTGAATACTGATCATACACGCGCACATCACACTCTTTAACCGCTTTTTACACAAATGTGAATACAAGCATCAACCATAAACCATGGGACTAGATGTAAAACTTTATACGAAGTCAAAGCGCATGAGTAATTTGACAGATTTGTATTTGTCTCCCTTGTGATTGTAGAGAGGTACAGCTCGAATTCCTGCTTTCAATTCTGAAACAGGAATACAAGTTTGTCCTCCAAAATCATCCTTATCAGACATATCAAATTCATGAATTTCGACTCGAAGTAATGCCAACTCTGGAACTGTCAATGAAAACTCGAACTCTTCATTCCATGCCGGGAACCAGTTGTCCTCAATAACCTTGGTTTTCTTAACTACTGTATCAGCAAGAACTCCAGCAATCCCAACCTGTAATAGGACATAGATTTACGTGTTTTTATGTTGGACTCTGGAGCATATTATACAATTCATTTATCCTCGACCGAGAATTTTTCTTGTCATAGAGAGATATTGGACATTTATCTCTATATTAGGTCGCACCCGTTTCCTATCCTATATAAAGGAATGCGAGGGGTCATTTCTCTATAATATAAGACACAGAATCACAGATGTGGGGGAAAAAAAATTGTTATTTACTTCTTTAGTGTGGTTAATTTCTTTTACGGTAGTCATAGCTCTCACATTAATGATGACTATATTTTTGTGTACGCTTACTATTTTTCATTTTTGTTCATTATAGAATAATCCTTAGATTCCACTATAGCTAAATTCGTTGTGGAAATGAATGTTGAACAGTTCGTGAAATGTTTACATCTACCGTGATGGTTAGAATTACTCGTACATTTGCACAGGGTTTGGGTATAAGGTGGGGACGAGAGAGTGCGATAGACTACCTTGACGTAGAAGTCAGGCGGAGAATATAGATCAAAGTGTGTGTGTTTAAAATCCAAATTCCAACCTTCTCCCATGTACACCTTCACCTGAACACAGACTCACATAAATGAATGAGAAAGATTTGTAGGAAAAGAAGCTGAAAATGTCAAAAGAAAAAGATGAATTTTTTTGAGTTATCAATTACCTTCAAGATTTTCTTCACAGCTAATCCTTTCCTTTTAGGATCGAATACCTCGTTATGCGGTCCAACCTTAAGTAACAAATCTGGTTTTTTCACATAACCACACCCACCATTTGCTCTAAACATCCCTTGCATCAACCATAGAGACCTGTCATGTCCCTGGCATAGACACACTCTTGTAAGATGCAATTTTTTAAGGAGATTCATGGTTCTAGACAAAATTTGAGGAGATTTGGAGTATTTGAGATTAGTACTAAAACAATGTTAAGGTAAGTTGAAGGAACCTGCATATTGAACGCGACCATTTGAGCTCCGTGCATCCACCCGATTAGGGGGTTGAAATTTGATGAATCAATCCTTGAAGCTTTTGGGTATACTCTCATCAAGTTTCTCTGTGTAAATCTTTAACAAGAAATATTTCCAGGTCAAAAAATGAAAATAAGCTGCTCATTTCTATCTGAAAAGCATTCTTTAATTTACGATAAAGTAAGATATTATCCAAATTTATGGCATGAATATGAGGTAAAAAAAAATTATGTAGAAGGGAAAACTCGAATCACCATGTACTTGAAGAACAACTATAAAGGTTATTCGATTAGAAATATTGATCATATGTTAGTAAAAGGAATAAGCCCCTTGTACAGAGGCTGAAATGGCAGTCCTTGATTGGCAATTTTTTCTTCTTTTTTTTTTCAACTGTCAATGAAAATTCGGTTGTGCTGCATGTACATAATGGCATACATACACATGATGTGGTGAGATATGATTGGATCGGAAATTTTTTCAACCAAATAAAAAAAAAAATTCTCCACTCCCTTTTAACACATTATCTGTACGTAAATCATTATGTAATTCATTCTATACAAGTAGCATTATTAATGAAAATCTGTCAAGTGTGTATCCATACAAAACCCTAGCATTTCTCCCCAGCAATGTAGCACGGTTCTTTGCAAAACTATATGATATTATTGTACGACCGAATAGACAATTATGAACTATGTACTGAATATCTGAAACAACAATAATAAGTTAGCTATTAGCGAGATTCATAGAAAAGCTCATATTCACCTGACAATATCAGCTCCATGAGTTTTGACAGCATTTTCAAGCTTTTCTTCATTCAAGCTAACACGATGAGCCGTTTGAGAATCGACTCTCAGCCATGCTTTAATTCCACCTTTCATTTTCTCTGCCCGGATGGCAATTAATTGCTTATATTCAGGTGCTGCATTTTGCTGATTAGGATTCTCATCCAGTTGGTCTTCGTCATCTTGATCCTCTCCATGCTCCAAGTCATTCTGCCATCATTTTGTAACTTAGATGTACAGAAAATTGTAAAGAGAGTCTCAAAAAAGGGGGGGAGGAAAAGAGATGGGAAAATTTATATTTCTCCCTGTTTTTGAGTAACCTAATATGATGATAGTCATTGTTTTGTGAGTCTAGGTTTTTCCCTGAGAGTCTCGGCTTTCGTTCGAGAGATGTGTGAGCTTCGGCTTTAGCTCGAGAGGTTATTTTGTGTATTCCATTATTTTATGTGCATTATAAATTTGGGTTTCATCCCGTAGACGAAGCCATATTTAGCACCTGAGCGATTTTTATCCCCTTTTTAGCAAATTTTTTACTAGAGAGGGGTTTCGTGTACATCAATGGTATACAACTTTTTACACATCCCTCTCACATAAGAGGGGGCCCACAAATATTTTAATTACCATGGACCCCCTCTCATGTGAGAGGGATGTGTACAATAATGTGCACAACTGATGTACAAGAAGTTTTTTTTTTTTTACTATTGGCAAGTGCGCATGGGTCCCATTGCTGCATCAATTACTGACTACCTTATAAATAAATTACCAAAAATGCCCCTCTCTCCCTCTTTCTCTCCAGAATAATGAATTAAATGTTAAAGGGGCACATACGTCATTCTACTTGGTCCTGTCAATAATTATAACTGATATGGACTGACATACATTGTATAACGGTAAAAAAATTGCTAAAAATTGGATACAAGCGCTCCCAGACAGAGGCATAGGGTCGGCTATGAATCCTTTCTTGCCACTCTATCAATCCATTGACTTTAAGTTAAATGATGTATAAAAATAGACTTTCTCTAAAGAAAAATTTGCGCTGAGCTATTTTACAAGTGAAATTACCTCAGCGTTGATTTTCAATCTATCAATATAATCAGAGACTATATCCTTTCCCCATGCTGCTTCCTCTGATGATTTCTTCACTTTCGAAATGCCATTTTCTTCGTCTTTTCCACTCTTCGTTTCAAGATATTCTTTGGGTGGTTTGGTCGAGAGGATAACCCGTCTCTTCAATGATTCCGGCGATGGGAATTGTGACAAGCATTCTGATGTAGTCGATACAAGTACGTCTCCAAATATTTGAGTGACCATCTAAAAATCAGTGGCATATATATAAACATCGTCGTGAAAGTATCAAATTTTTTGAAACACGAAATTTTCAAGAAATGTGAACTTACCTCTGCTACTTTAGCTTGAAGATTTGGAGTAAGATGATCTTCAAGTGTTATAATTAAGGGATATTCAGAAGCTACAAAAGCATAGTCTCTAATTGATCTCAAACATTTGATGAGTGCAACTGGATTTGTTAGGGTCCTGCCCATGAAGAACTATTTAGTGAAATATATTCTAATAAAAACTCAAAAAATTCCTTTACAATTAACCCTACACAAGAGAGCATAAGTTTATTTATTGATGTCATAGTTGTGTATCCAAATTCTTTGTGCTAGTAGTGATTGTGCTAGTAGTGATTGTTGAGTCTTTTCTTTTCCTTTTTTTTTTAAAGGAAAGTAGAGTGGATTAGACGAAAAATAAAACACAAACACGTTATGGCGTGCAAAATGTGAACTAATTTACATAAAAATTGACGAATACTATACAATTGGGACCAACGTGCATCGTAAATGAAAGTTCGAGGACCTAAAGATCTAAAAAATAACTGGGGATCCATGTGCTTTATTTGTGAAAGTTTGAAAACTGCGGTTGTTAAATTTCTCATTATATTTTATCTTCAACATGAAATCTTTTTACAAGCCGAATTCATATTTTTGTTTTCTTTTAATTAAATGACTAATTATACGTGCATAATTTTCTCATAAATGAGCGACAATGGAAACCTTCCGATAATTTTTATGTCTTGCTATCATGTCAAATTATATTTGATATAAATGTTAAAACATATATGCACCACAAACTTTTCAAGTAAATAATAATTAAAAGCAGCTAATTTTTCATACCCTCCATGAAGAATATCAACATCATCTTTGGTGGAGTTAGGCCACATATCTAATTCAATGACTCTTACACCCCTTTGTAGGGCTTCTATGATCGGCGAATCACTGCAGTCACTGCTTATCTGATTTCCAGTTAGATACGAGTTGTGCCCAGTGTAAATGAAATAATGGGACAAAGGAGCCGTCATGTCCTGGTGGACCTGGGATGTCACAAAAAATGTGTTAAGCATAAAAATTAGGATATTCCCACTTTGTCAAAAACAAAAAAAAATTAACAGATGTGATATAATTCGCGTTGACAGTAGATGATTTGATGAAAAAGCTATCTATGCTTAGAAACATTTCAATAATGAAATTTACTTGACTATACATGATTAGGAAAATGTTGAATGTATAACATTGGTACATTGGTGCAATGGGGTCCGCGATTATTTTAATTGCGAACCTCACCTTTTGAATGTGAGTATGTTGTGTACCATAACCTTATCCCCATGATTATGTAAAGAAAAGCATCCGACACCGTAACCGAATCAATTGGAATCCTATGGAAATGTCCTAGATTTTAATAAGACAGCTAAAGTTTACTCTTTAGTCAGACATATAAAGCAAGTGGACTTGATGTGACCTCACCTAACCTGACCGGACATGATTTACATTTTTTGAATGGTCTGGTATGGCCGAGCATAAGCTGAAACTAACCTGTTTTCAACCCTGTTCAAGCAGGGTTATCCTTCATTTTTTGAGGGAAAAAATAAAAAGCATAACAGCCCTACCCAGACGAGCAGGTCCTCGTGAAAAGATGGGGTCAGACCAAGACTAGCTCTCGACATATTGAGTCGTCCGACGCCCATCCTGCTCAGTCCAGGTCCAAGTTCAAACCTCCACTTAACACTTAGACTTTGAAATCGCTAATGTCTCACTAGATAAACAGCTAAGATTTCATCGCTAGCCATGTACTTTAGGCAATTAATAATACTAATGAGAATGATAAAGTAGAACAGATATTATTTTGACTTATTTTTCATGTATAATTTTAATTTCTTTTTCATGTGGAAATCTGTCTATTTTTATCTACTCTATGTAGTAAATGTTTCTTTTCCATGAATTTGGGTTGATCACCGAAACAAAAACCCTATCCTTTTCCGAAGTTTTCATGCCATATCAGTAGATTTACAAGCAATAGAGCTGGATATGAAAATACCTTAGGAGGAGACGGGAGGGGAGCATTAAGATCACTCAACAGATATTGAAAAAAATCTTCGAGATGCAGACTTTTGCGGTGAAAAATGATGAGATGTTTGTGGAGATTAAGGAAAGACTCCAGTGCATTCTGGGATTCTTCGAGGGTGAGTTTTCCTTCACCTTGAACCTCTTGTAAGAAGTTGTGCAGATGCTCAACTGTCATTAAACCATTTTCAGAGTATTTTTCGAATAAAGCTTTGATTTCAGCAGGAATTTCACCTTCTTTCTGTCTAAATCCCCTACTGAAACAGAAACACACACTGTATGTTTGTTTCGACATGCCTGTGTAGTTTTCCACAAGAGATATAGATTTGCGTGCGTAATTTATGGATATTTTGTTGTATGTGAATGTATAGGTAGATGGAGAGAGAAAGAGAGAGACTATTGTGTGCATAGAAAGAGATGTTCTGTTACTAGTAATGAGTTGTACATTTGACTTGGAAGAGAGAATAATGTAGCGTTTGATCTGATGTTAATTGTGAATATTAGTTGGCATACACTTCTATCATCCTATTGCTAACTTTTTATTAGTGTCGGGCAAAACTCAACCCAAATCACATAATTCAACCAATTCAAATCAAATGGATCGATTTGGATTGATTTTTGGGCCTCGAATTATGAATTAAAACACAATCTAATCCAACTCGATAATAAATTAAAAAAATTAATATTTAAGATGAAAAAAAAAATTAAAATAGGCACAATAATGAGTATAAGATGACTTATAATTTACAAAAGTTCATTTTTTTTCCACATAAAATCGATTCGCATGAACACTAGTACAAATGTAATGTTATTTAATGATAAAATTAAAATTAAAAACATGATAATGAAATGAATGTATTCCAAAAAATTGTAAAAAAAAAAATGCTAACGGAGGTCTTCAAATAATTTCAAACTTTAAAAAATTATCCAGATTTAACAAATAAATCGGATCAAACTTTAATCGGATTGAAATCCAAACCGATTAACCCAGTCCAAATCGATTCAAACTTGATCGGTTGGGTTGTGTTTAAATCAATAATTGGGTTAAATTTGTTTGATTTTCTGATCAAACCAACCATGTTAGATTGAGTTTGTGTTAGAAAAAAAAAAAAAAAAAAAACACAACGACCCAACCCAACCCCCCCCCCCCCCCCCCCCCCCCCCCCCCCCCCCCCCCTTTACTTTTTATAAACCAAAAATGTTACACCAGTTTGCAACATCTACCAATTGAGTAGATACGAAAGTGGACTTTAGTGACTAATGGTACCGAGTGAAAAGGCAGTCGATCATTGGATAGAAATTCTACAAATTACTCGATGAATAAATTTTGATGGGAGTTGTACAAAATGTATGTATTCTTATTTAACGAATCAAATATTTATGTGGCCATAATATATGTAGAAGGTAAACAGGTGTCCAAGTTGAGCAATTTAGTATATAAAATTACCACCGACAATGGCCACGTCTTCAACTTTCTTGCATAATATTCTTTGAATAACTAATAAAAATAAGGTCAAAGTCAACTTTTAAGGTTCTATCTAGGATTCTTATCGTTTCGCATTGATCGGTCACAATTCACAAACTTACAAAATATCAAGTTCCTAAGTACGTATATTTTTGTTGATAAGATGAATTGTTAGGTAGAACTTTAGAGGAACATATTAGAATGGCAATTTTCTCGAGACATTTGTGGAATATGGAACCCATGTGTTACCAGTTCTTGGGACCTTAATTTGTATGGCATTTTGTTTAATGATGTGTGGTCCGTCCTTGAAAATTGCGAATAATTCCAATGGAAGATAAAGTCACAATGGACATGCAATGATACAAATTGCACTCTTATAGTTTTTGATAGGTTTGGAGGAAAAAAGGATGACAGTGAAAGAAAATGAATTTCATTAAAAATTGCAAGTCTGTTGACTCTGTATAAGACAAACTTCATTATTGTTACTTTTTTTTGCTGAAAAATGCACAATATAATTTAAAAATTATGAGCATCCATGAATTTATGAAGAATGAATAATAAGCACCAATAAAATAGATTTCTTAATTAACCCATAAAGTGATGTTACACATACATCAGGATGTCCACAACGGTATTCATTCATCTCACATAGAAAAAGACTCACTTCGAATAAAATATAATTTATTCGAAGCGGGTCCATCTCCATGTGAAGGGGTGGGCACAATTATGAACACTACATTATGTACAGGTAACATATTCTTATTTGGATTACGTGCCACTAGCTAAGAGATGAAAAATGGAATTTTGTTTAACATTGAAATTTTTATATTCAATCATTTCTTCGAAAACCTATTATGTATAAAATATATAGGTCAGAAAATAAAAAGTATTTTTGCTCAAAAATGAAATCTTATTGAAACTATTCATATTAATTCATTGTCGAATAGGGGCTTAATTCATTCTTTGAATATGATGAAATGGATGTTTTGAAATTGGATTGAAGTCACCAAATCGACTGATTGAACCCGAAAATCTTCGAATATCAAAGACAAACTTTATAATTATATTTAGGTTCGACATTGGCTTACTAGTTGAATCAATCATCCAATAACCACACTGAACCAAGTCCATCTTTGAATATGATGAAATCGATGTTTTGAAATCGGATCGACGTCACCAAATCGACTGATTGAACTCGAAAATCTTCGAATATCAAAGACAAACTTTATAACTATATTTCGGTTCGACATTGACTTACTAGTTGAATCAATAATCCAATAACCACACTTAACAAGTCCGTCTATGGATCAAATTTAAAAATTATAAAAAGTACGAGACAATGAAATAAAAATAAAAGATATTTGTTATATAACCATTAAAGTGAGGCACGCCTGCGAATTAATCCATAGAATATTCGACCATGAAGGCAATTGAATGGTGGTCGGACAATTCATAGTTGCAACAAAGAAATTTAGCTACGTGGTTAGGGGTGGACAAAAAATTGAAAAACTAACCAAATCAAATTAAGTTGGATCCATTTGGTTCGGTTCGACTTTAACAGTTGGATTGGATCGATTTGGATTGAAATTTACCAAAATCTATCAAGTCGATTTCGAACTCGAGATGGATCCAAAATCAACCCAGTTCGAACAATGCACAAGCCTATTTGTTTTAAAATTTATTTTTAATTATATAATTTTAAAAAATTTAAATTTTTTTAATAACTTTTCAATCACAGATTTCATAAATTTTTGTTAAAATTAATGAAAATTTAATTTTTAGTCAAATCAAGCAGGACGTGATCACCAATTTTTAAATCTTTTTTCATTACTTGTTTTTTCTCCCTTTGAAATGTAACTTCGCTGTCGTCTTCACGTCGAATTCGATTCCCGATCAATAAAAATGTAATTTTTTCCATTATGTCGTCATCCTCAAGCAAATATGTTTCGATTGATGCCAGTATTCTTGAAAATGACTATGAGCATATGACAAATAATAATATAACAACACAATAACAACAACAACAATAAGGGCCTGTTTGATAGGTCGTGTTTTTCGTGAAAGGTGGAAAACGTTTTCCTACTTTTTACTATTCATCTGTTTGATTGCACTAATTTTCCAGAGAAAATATTTTCCAACGTTTTCCAAGGTACAAGCGGTTGATGCACAAAAGTTAGAAAACGTTTTTTCACCATAGTGGTGGGAAAACGTTTTCCAACTTTTTGACAATTTTTTTTTTTTTTTTTTTTTTTTTAGCAATTGGAACACATTCCAAAGTCAATGATGAAAAAAAATTATCCATTTAATTGACAATTTGCATAAAAAACAAAGCCAAACAAAAAATTTGTCAGGTGAAAAATTATACTAATCAAACACCATTAATTACAATTCCCTGTAAAACTTTTTTTAGGTAATTCAATTCCCTGTCATTCATTTTCTTTCCACCCGTTTTCCACCCTTGCAATCAAACAGACCCTAATATTAAGGGATTTAAAAGTGTATATTTTGTGTGTAATTTAAAGGTCAAATTTATAAGAATTTAACCTTCAACGTAAAATTTTGATGATTTTTTGTGCATCGGAAACTAGGCCCCTATTTCGTTTTGATAAAAATCATATTTTTAGTAAATTTTAATAAAAGTTGTGAGACCGTGAAATTATAATTAAAAATAATTATTGATTTTGATTTAAATTTTACTCAACTTTTATTGCTGAACCAAATTAGAGACTCTATGGAAAAAGAATTTATTCTCACAGCTATGTTGTAATGAAATAAATTTATGTCGGATCCTCAAGTTCAAATAAATGATTTATCCATTTAAAGTAATTTACGTGAAGGATCAGGAATAAAAAAAGTAATAATAGAATAGACGAGAGCATAAGAGATTTTGAGCTTTTTGTTGAGAAAGTGGCATGTGGGGGTTGGGGTAATATATAAGTACTTTACAGCTTGATGAGCCCAAGAATATGAATATTGGTTGCAATCCCCCCAATTGTATTTATTTGGATGAGTGATGTTATAGGTACATCAACAATGATATACATTCTCTCATATGGAAAGGGATCTATTTCGAATAAAATATAATTTATTCGAAGTGAGTCAATCTCTATGTTGGGGGTGGACGTCGTTATGAACACCACATTATGTATAAGTAACATATTCCTATTTGGATTATGTGCCACTAACTAAGAGATGAAAAATAGAATTTTGTATAAAAAAATGAAACTCCATTGGAATTTTTATATCCAATCAATTCTTCGAAAACCTATTATGTGTAAAATACATAGGTCAAAAAATAAAAAGAATTTTTGCTCAAAAATGAAATCTTATTGAAACTATTCATATTAATTCATTGTCCAATAGAGGCTTAATTCATTCTTTGAATATGATGAAATCGATGTTTTGAAATTGGATCGAAGTCACTAGATCAGCTGATTGAACTCGAAAATCTTCGAATATCAAAGACAAACTTTATAACTATGTTTAGGCTCGACGTTGGCTTACTAGTTGAAACAATTATCCAATAACGACACTGAACCAAGTCCATCTGTGGATCAAGTTTGAAAATTATAAATAAAATAAGTAAAAAAAATACGAGACAACGAAATAAAAATAAAAATAAAAGACATTTGTTATAAACCATTAAAGTGAGGCGCACCTACGAATTAATCCATAGAATATACGACCATGAAGGCAATTGAATGGAGGTTGGACGTTGCAATGATAGTGGGGAATAATTGATTCAAATACACGTTCAATAAATATACGCAATAAAGAAATTTAGCTATGAGGTTAGAAGTGGACAAAAAAAATTAAAAAAACCAATCAAACCAAATCAAGTCGAGTCGGATCGATTTGATTCGGTTCGACTTCAACAATTGGATTGGATTAGTTTAGATTGAAATTTATTCACATTGATCAAGTCTATTTCGATTTTGAGATGGGTCCAAAATCAATCCAACTTAAACCACGTACAACCATATTTGTGGATCCAATTTTGTAATAAAACTAGTAAGACGCATGTGCAATGCACGTGCCATAGTATAGTTGGCTATATGATAGCATAAATATAAAATAAAATAAAAATTTGTCTTAAACATTAGTTACATTAAACTTAAAACACTTGAAATGATGGTAGGTGACAAAAATGATACTAAGAGATTTGATTCACAGCTTATTTTCTAAACTTTGCGTTTGAAAGTCTCTCTATTCTTTTTAAAAAAAGACAGGACATAAATGATTAGGTGTTGATACCCTGCTAAAGAGATAATGAAGTTCAACCTAGCCCTCATTTTTCTACCTATTGAGGTAAGGCATTATGTCTCATTCATCTCATACTCATAGAATCTCCAATTACATGTATCAGTTGCACCAGTATTTAATTTCTTTACCAAGACCCTATGCAAGACGTAAGTAGTCAAGACTAATTAATTAATGATAATACAATGCAGAATTTAGGACAAATCAAGGGCCTCTATCAGTATTAAAATCACAACACAACGAAAACTTCCATCATAGAGGCAAAAAGAATGACAAACGATCACCTAACTTCATAAATTCCATCGAATATCTTTTCTGCATGTTCCAATGACATTGTACATCAAATCCATTTAAAAAAAAAAATCAAAATAATCCACTTCATAGAAGATGTTTGTCTACCAGCATTGCATGATGTAGGATGATTCTTCTGAAAATCATTGAATTCCTTCAATATCCATTTTGACGCCATAAATTTACCCTTTTTAACTGTAAAAACTGAAGAAAAATTAAATTGAGAGAAATTGGTGTGATATGGGGATTGAGGGTGGGGTAGAAAAGAAAAATTAACGATTATGATTTTACGTTTCATAATTTAAGATAATTTTTATATTTAAACTTAATCGAAAATATATTTATTATTATCACATTTTAATTTTTTTTTTTTTTTAAAATAAATCGATTCAAATCATGGCCGCACTTCAGTATTTCCAACAAATTTTAAATATCTTAAAACGAATATTTGTAACTTAAAATACTGAATCAAAAGTAAAAAAAAAAATAATAATAATAATTATCATGGCCGCACTTCAACATTTCTAACAAATTTTAAATCGCTTAAAACGAATATTTATAACTTAAAATACTGAATCAAACGTTAAAAAAAAAAAAAAAAAAAAAAAAAAAAAAAAAAAAAAAACCTTAGATGGTTTAGCCGAGTTGATACTGAATCAAACGTAAAAAAATTAAAAAATAAAAAGTTTAGACGGCTTAGTCGAGCCGAGCCATAAAGCCATTTGGCTTGGCTCGGGACCGCACTTCAACATTTCCAACAAATTTTAAATTGCTTAAAACGAATATTTGTAACTTAAAATACTGACTCAAACGTTAAAAAAAAAACACACACAACAACAAAATAACTTAGACGACTTAGTCGAGCCAATACTGAATCAAACGTAAAAACAAAAAAAATTATCATGGCCGCACTTCAACATTTCCAACAAATTGTAAATCGCTTAAAACGAATATTTGTAACTAAAAATACTGAATCAAATGTCAAAAAAAAAAAAAACAAAACAAAAAAAAATCGAAACGGCTTAGATGGCTTAGCCGAACCGATACTGAATCAAACGAAAAAAAAAAAAGGCTGAATCAAACGTTAATAATAAAATAAAATAAAATCAAAACTGGCTTAATCGAGCCGAGTCGAGCCATAAAATCATTTGGCTCGGCTCGACTCGGCTCAATTCGACTTATGAATAGTAATCACAAAGTGACTCTTTTATTTATATAGGATAAAATAAAAAAAATTAATTATCACCTATAAGAGTGGGATTGGGAAAAAAAATTATTCTCACAGCTATGTTGTGAAGAAATAATTTTTTGTCAGATCCCCAAGTACAAATGAATGATTTATCCATTCAAAGTAATTTACGTGAAGGATCAGGAATCAAAAGAGTATTAATAGAATAGACGAGAACATAAGAGATTTTGAGCTTTTTGTTGAGAAAATGGCATGTGGACATAAGAGATTTACATTTTTTCTTTGATATAAGCCCTGAACTTCAGCCCCCAAATCAAATTCAACAACATATGAACCCTAAAGCACATCTCCTTCCAATCATGGTCCCAAAAGTACAGAAGGTAAATCACTGGATCGGTGGATCTCGGAATTTTGAGCAACCAGACCGGACCGGCCGGTTCAACCGAAAAACCCGGGAACCGGACCCAGGCCCCGGTCCGACTATTCCCATAAACCTTGAAATGGGAAAACTGTATAGAGAACCGCTGAACCGGCCGGGTTTTGGAGGACCGGGGACCCGGAGACGGTTTTAAGGGTTAGAGCATCCAGTATTTCAGTTCCAATTAAACTTCAATCCATAATTTCATACAGCGTAGACTCCGACTCCGACTCCAAATCCCGGCAAATCCAAAACAAAAACCCATCGCCCTGCTTCTTCAGTCTTCTGGGCCGTCCAATTTCCAGGTAAATCTCTCTTCTCCTTCTTGATTCTCAGCTTTGCTTGATTCTTGGCTCGTTTATTTTAAATTGGGTGTGAATGTTGAGCTCTATTTCACACTTTGATTTTGTCCTTGTGTTTCAATTTTTTTTTTCATAACAGTTTTTGACATATTCTGTGGGTTTCGATTTTCGATTTTCGATTTTCCAAGTTCTGGGGTGTTTGTCTATCTCCAAATCACAGTTTTGAAGGCATAAGGGACTTGTAGGTTTCAGATGTTTTTTTGCTCTATTAATGCATAGTGAGACATATTAGACATTAAATGTTTGGTTAAGATGAATTACTTCCACTTCTGTAGTAAAAAAAAATTGTTCTTTCACAGTTTATAATTATATGTATGCTGGTGCTGCAGGTGCAAGCTCATATTGCGAGACTCAGAAGGCAGTTGAGTTTGGTAGACGGGCATCAACAATTAAAATCTGCATCTGACATGTAAATTTTCATTGCTTCTAATCTACATATTTACAGGAATTTGTTGAATGATTTGGGAAAATCTCTTTAATGTATTTCATGGAGGAGGAGACAAATTGGTAGTTAAATCAATTCTTATATATGAAGATCATTTTTTTTGTTTTTGATCTTGATTTTGCCATCCCTCTTCAACAGCCATTTAGAATATTGATGATAAGTATCATAATACAATTGATCATCAGATTGGGACCAAAATTGTTGAATAAAATTACAAACTCCGGCTTCTCTCTTGAATTCAACATTGTATTAAGTTTGCTGAGTGAATTCAACATTGATCTTGATTTTGTCATCCCTCTTCAACAGCCATTTAGAATATTGATGATAAGTATTAAGTTGATAATACAATTGATCATCAGACTGGGACCAAAATTGTTGAATAAAATTACAAACTCCAGCTTCTCTCTTGAATTCAACATTGTATTAAGTTTGCTGAGTGAATTCAACATTGATCTTGATTTTGCCATCCCTCTTCAAATGCAATTAAGGTTGCTGAGTGAATTTAAGAGATGTATCTTTTGATTTACTTGTGCTGTGGTTGTCACTTTTGGTGATAGAAAGCAAAAGATTTGTGCAAGAAGCTATTGGAATATGATTTTGGTTGAACTATTTATTATTTAATACTCGACAATTTTAATACTTTTCAAGTTTTCATTGCTTTTATTTAGGATGGATTGCAATACTCAATCTTCGGAAAGTCACTTTAAAGGTTCACACAATCTAGCCGTACGAAGACTGACCCTGCATGGGAACACTTCTCTTCAACTCGTGATATTGACGGTAAAGCTCGTTTCACTTGTCTTTATTGCAACAATAGCTTTAAAGGTGGTGGAATTAATAGAATGAAGTATCATCTCGCTGGAATTAAAGGTCAAATATCTCAATGCAAGAAAGTTCCTTTTGATGTTCGATTTAAATTTGAAGGTATTCTTAGGGATTTATCTAAAAAGAAACAAGATGCTAGGGACAATTATATAGATTTAGAAACTGGAGGAGATGAAATAGAAGAGGATATTCAAGAAATAAATATATCGTTTTGAAAAAGGGAAGAGGAAAGCAAGTGAAGGTATTGAAACATATTTTGCTCCAAGGACTACTCCTGGATCTCAACCTAGTTTAAAGAGTGTTTTAGCTGGTAAAGAAGCAATAAAGAGAGCCCATATGTCTTGGGCTAGGTGGTTTTATGATGCTTGCATTCCATTTAATGCTTTGCAATCACCTTACTTTCAACTTGCTTTAGATGCCACTGCTGCAATTGGTCCAGGATTTAAAGGTCCATCTTATACTGACATTCGTGTTAATTTGTTGAGAGATTGCAAGAGAGAATGCCAATTGCTTGTTGACACTTATCGAAGTCAGTGGATAAATAATGGATGCACAATTATGGCCGATGGTTGGACTGATCAAAGACACAGAACTTTGATTAATTTTTTAGTATATTGCTCTTCTGGGATTGTATTTATAAAATCTTATGATGCATCAGATGTTGTCAAAGATGCTCAAACGTTATGTAATTTGTTTTCCGAGATAGTTGAATGGGTTGGACCTCGTAATGTAGTTCATATGGTAACTGATAATGCAGCTAACTATGTGGCGGCAGGGAAATTATTGCACGATAGATATGATCACATTTTTTGTTCTACTTGTGCTGCACATTGTTTGAATCTTGTTTTAAAATATATTAGTAGTATGCCTCACATACATTCCCTTGCATTGCGTGCTTCAAAGATTACAATATTTGTGTATAATCACACAATTTTTTTGTCTTGGTTGAGAAAAATACCTGAATGGAGGGAAATTGTACGTCCGGCTGTGACTCGTTTTGCTACTACTTTTATTACATTGAAAAGCATTTATGATCACAAACAAGCATTGCAGAGTTTGGCAACAAGTAGGCATTTTACGAGCCATAGGCTTTCAAAAACCTCAAATGGAAGACTTGTGAGTTCTATCATCTTGGATAACAAATTTTGGGAGAATTGCTTGATGGTTGTGAAAATTGTGGCTCCTATTATAAGATTATTACGGATTGTAGATTCAGATGAAAAACCTTCATTAGGTTATGTATATGATGGCATGGATAGGACATGAAAAGGAATTAAGAATATATTCTTAGGTAAGAAGAGGTTGTACAAGTCGTACACCGATATAATTAAGGAGCGATGGGATAAACATCTTCGTCTTAACTTACATGCAGCAGCTTATTTTTTTAATCCTGCCTTCATTTATGAAGAAGGATTTTGTCAAAAAGTAGAAGTCATGCAAGGTCTATTCAATTTGCTTGAAATTAAAAGCATTTGTGGTGATGAGACAAAAGCAATGGTAGAAATAAGGATGTATCGAGAACGTGAAGGAAGTTTTGGAAGGCAATCTGCATGCAATACTAGAAAATCATTACAACCCGGTGAGAATTTTTATTTAGTTATTTATTGTTTATCTTTAATAGTTCTTATTCTTAACGCTTAAAAGTAACTTCATTAAATTATGCAGATGAATGGTGGAAATTGTGTGGATCTAGTGCTCCTACTTTGCAAAAGATAGCTGTTCGAATTCTTGGTCAAACGGCTTCTTCTTCTGGATGTGAAAGGAATTGGAGTGTCTTTGAACGTATTCACACGAAAAAAAAAAAATAGATTGGAGCATCAAAGACTCAACGATCTTGTCTATGTTACGTATAATTTGCGATTGAAGAATAGGTATATAATCTTAAACTTTTTACCACATCAAGAGTCTATTTTAATGACTCATTTATTTGACATATATATATATATATATATATATATATATATATTTTATCTAACTTCTACTCATTTACAACGTTATAGACGTCATTATAAGAAGAGATCTTATGATCATATATATATATATATTTTATCTAACTTCTACTCATTTACAACGTTATAAGCGTCATTATAAGAAGAGATCTTATGATCCAGTTGATTATGAGTGTATTGACAAAACAAACTTTTGGATAGAGGAAGAAGTGCCACCACAGGATTTCGAGCATGAAGACTTAGATAACGTTATTTATGAAGAAAATGCAAATTCCAATGTTAATGATCATGAAATTGATGATAATGTTCAAGGTTCGTAAGTTTAATAATCTTACTTATTATTATTATTATTTTTTTAATATTAGTCCTGTATTTATATATATTTTTTTCGTGTTTTAGATGACAATGAAAATACGGATGCGATTAATACACAAGAGATGGGAGATTTAGATACAATGGATGTTATTCATCGTTTTGGTGGTTCAAGTGATTGTGGAAGTGATCAAGGATTAAGGCTTATGGATGAAAATGATATAGGAGAAATTTAACTATTTAATCTTTTATGTTTAGTGCACTTTTTGGTTTCAATTATTACTTGACATTTTTTTTTCATTGGTGATAGTCGATGTGAACTTTTTAAATTTTAGCTATTTAAGTTTTCATGTTATTCAGTTATTGACATTATTGTTTGCTTTATTTTATTGACTTATTAAGTTATTTACATTCCATAATTGAATTCAGTAGCAATTGGCTTAGTTGATTGTAATAGACTGTTTTTGTGATTTGATATATATTATATATACAAGTCACCGGTTCAATCCCGGTTTAACCCCGGTTCGACCTGTTGACCCTTGATCCTTCCTCTTTTTCGGGTCAATGACCGGTTCGATTTTTAAAACATTGGTTATTATGAGTCAAATGTTTGTAACGAAGTCGTTATGGACAGAAGACAACTCAAGAAGACGGTTTCAAGGATGCTGTAATATGAGGAAATTAGAGCAGATCTTTTGGTACACAGTTTTTCACAGAAAAAATAATATACCGTCGTAAGAATAATTGAAATTACAGCTCAACACAAAATAAAGTCAATTCGAAGTTGTATATAAAAAAAAATATGCGGGTTTGAAGTAAGATAGTTGAACAAAAACTTGAGATTTATACAACAAACAAACTTGATATTTACCTAGCATACTCGACTTTTGCATTGCAAACTTGAGATTTGCCCAACAAATTTGAGATTTTCAGCAAACTTGAGATTTTCGTAACAAACTCGAAATTTGACCTGCTAACTCGTTTGATGTCTATAAAATCCGATATTTGCCCAGAGTTGACTATCCCACGCCTAGAGTCTTTGAGGGGCCCCTATAGGCTAGATGCTAATTCGTTGGCCTAATTGACATTGAGCGATGACTGAACTAATTTCATTACTAGTTTATAATGAGTCTTGTTCAGCTTTCTTAGCCTTGTTTGATTGTCATTATTTTGAGGAAGTGGAGTTTTGAATGGTGATTTTTTGGAGAATGTATGATTAAATAGAAAAAAATTTTGAATTTACATGCAAAATATTTTATTTTATAAATATATAATTAAAATGAGCATAAGAAAATCAAAGAATCTTGAAATAATGGCCGCCAAACAGGAACTTAATAACCAAGCTATTTGCTCTCAGCCCTGGGCGTGTTTGGATTTAATTGCTGACTATTCGACGAGGTAAGCTTTAAGAAGTTGATTTTTAAATTATTATAGGATGAAGGGTGATTTCTAATTTGATTTCGTAGAATTGATTTCCATTTAAATATTTTTGAGTTTACTTCTTGAATGACACTCCTATGGAATTGGAACTTGTGCATAATAAAATAATCATCGACCCCACCTCGTGAGGTGGTGTCATTTGGAGTGTCAATTCGATGTATAAATAACATTATTGAACATTTTTGCTCTTTTTATTGACTAAGATTAAGGGCCCATTCGATAAAGGGATCATTTGGTATGATTTTTACTTTTGTTTTTACAGATATTTTTTTAAGGAAGTTACCTTAAATTTTATTTGAAAATTAATTTTTAAATAATTTTCTATCTCAGAAGTGCTTTTAAAAGAAGTTAAAATGGACCAACTTCTTTAAAAAAACTCTTCTAATTATAATAAATATTTTCATAAAATTAATCAAATCGATCCAAAAACAACTTTTGAATCTCAATTTTTTTTTTCTTTTCAAAAGTCATGTTATAGCGGGTCCAAAGTTTCTGTTTTTGCTTATGTTTCTTGTAGAATAGTTACTCAATGAAACTGCATTATTCTAGTTTTTCTAAAAATTCTTCCAGTTAGACAAAATATTTTCAAAAATTTATTTAAATTTGTTCAAAGATAATTTTTTTAATCTCAAAAGTAACCAAACGGACTATAAAGTATAAACAAAGGAAAATGTCATTTGTACAATGTTTTCTTACAACATTGTTGACAAAGTTGGATTAGAAGAGAAATTGCTTTTTAAACTGGTCAATTATAATGTGCCACGTAATACATTGTCAACAATATTGTGAAAAACATTGTACATGAAGCATGATTCAAAACAGAAAGTTTAATCTCACAGCTATGCATTGAAAATAATGAAACACATTACTGGTAGGTGGGGGATAGAGGGTTGGGTATATTTAGCCCTTGTTTGATTTCCATTTTTATGAAGAAAAAAATGAATTTTGAAATAGTAGATTGATGGAGAATGTGTGATTGAAAAATAAGAAAAAAAAATTTGATTTACGTGAAATATTATTTTAATAAAGAATGTATGGTAAAAAAAAAATGCATTTTAACAAAAATGAGAATTAAACGGGGCCTTAAGCAGTTTACAGCTCGATTTAATAATATAATAGCTAAAGATTATTAAAAATCAAATACACCATAATCATTATTTTTATTTTTTGGTTATAAATAGTAAACTGATTCATTTTTTTTTCAAGACTATAGATTACGGGAATTGAAATTTTTTGTTTAGTATATTTTATGAAGAGTATGATATTTTGAAAACGTGATTTCAGCTGCTATGAATAACAATTTGAAGCAATTTATTTAATAATTCTCATATAATCAATTTTGAATAATCTTAAACTGTAAAAAAATAATAAAAAATAAAAATCTTTTAACTTAGGCTCTGTTTGATAGGGATTAAAATCAAATTTTTAATAGATTTTGACAATGTTGATGAAATTGAAATGTGTGGTTGTGAGTTCCATGAAATATGTGATTAAAATTAATTATTGATTTTGATTTAGAGTAAAAATTTAGATTTTAATTTTTACCAAACATGGACTTAAGTTAAAGTTATCGTTATAATTTAGATGTAAAAATTTAAAAAGAAATTGAAAATTTATTTATAATAATACTAACCCCAAAATTAAATTATACAATCAAATAGTTAATTCAATGTTAATTTATGGATTTGTGATGTACATATGCCCTCTGAATCATGGACCATAATGGTTAGCTTAATTTTAAACATTATTCCATTTAAATATTTTTCTGTCATGTTATGTGTACATCTGAGTTGACATCTGTACATATATTATCTACGTTATGAATTAAATTGTAGGGTACGTTCAACCCGTCAATAAATATGAGTATTAATTTTGAGAACAAAACACAATACTTAATTAAAATAATCTAATGGGCAAGATTTATTCTACAAAACCCATTAAATTGCCTATCCTTGCAACCAAATAAATATTGAGTAATGATATTTACAGTTGCTCACTGTTGTAGTAGTTCTATATGGTATATATGTGACGTTTAGTGATTTAATAAATTAATGTGATACTTTTATATTGTCATGCATCAAATCATTAATTGTCGCATGTATGTCACGTATGACGACCAAGGTAGTGGACGACTGCAAATAGTATTATTAATTATTATATTCTTTTAAACTAAGATTATGATTCTTTATATTAATTATTAGTCAAATTTATTGTTAGGCTTAACATTCCCCTTAAATTGTTAAATTCATTTTTATCATTCTTAGATTGTTATTTATCTATCATTAATCCACAACTATATTGATCTCGAAAACAAAAATCTCAAATTTTCACATTTTGATGACGTCTTATTTAGTAATCTTGACGTATACTATCACTAATGTGAACGTAAAATTATTAGGAGCTGAACATAGTAATCTTCATTATGACCAGCAATTAAAGATAAGTAGATAACCATGTACTTCACGACATAATTGGACCACAAATTTAATCAATAAACGAACACGTTTTCCATGAAATGGAAATGAATTTTTAAAAAAGGGTTCAATTACGAAAATTTAAAAATTATCATTAAAGTTATAATCATTTTGTTAACAACTTTCAGGTAAAAAAAATTGATGGGGAAATTTTAAAATTTACCGTGGCAAACAAGATACTAATGCAATTGCCGCCTAGATCAATCATCCCTTCAAGACAAATTGCCCCATTCTAAGAGAGTATTTGGTGAGAATTAAAATTAGATTTTTTTAGTATATTGTGATATAATTGTAAGTTTGAAAAATTGTGGGATCCATGAAAGATGTGGTTAATATTGATTATTTGACTTTAATTTAAATTAAAACCATAATTTAATTCGGCCTAAACAGGCTCTAAATAAAGTCATTTCTTCTTTGATTTATTAAGCCTTGATCTTCAGCCCTTTTAGTAGATTTTGACAAAGGTTGACAAAATGTGTGGTTGAAAAATTTTAAGTTTCATGAAATATGTGATTAAAATTAATTACTAACTTTGATTTAGAGTAAAATTTAGATTTTAATTTCTACCAAGCATACTTAAAGTTATTATTATAATTTAGATGTAAAAAATTAAAAATAAATTGACAGTTTATTTATTAAAAAATAACCCAAAAATTAAATTATACAATCGAATAGTTAATTCAATGTTAATTTATGGATTTGTGATGTACATATGTGATAAGTGTGTTTTTACACACTTATTAAGCACTTTTATGGAGCTTTTTATTAATAAAATTGAGTAAATTTCTATACATAATTATGTAATTTTTACTTTTGTAGGCTAAAATTCCGACAAGGAGAACGAAGGAGTCAAAAATGACTTAAAACGTACAAATTTGTGAAATTGTGGACTAAGGTGCACAAGCCAGAAGGTTGAAGGACTTGAAGTGCAATTTATCAAGGGCTTAAATGAAATAAAAGTCAAATTCTGAGGACCAAATTGTACGTGATTAAAGACGAAGGACCTGACGTGCAAATATGGAAGAACTGAGCTGCAATTTAATTTTTGGATTAAGCGATGCAATCGTATGGCTCATAACCATGCGACTGCATGCATTGGCCAGAGACATCAATTTAATATTTTGGCTCTGCCATACGAACGCATGGAATATAACTATGCGACCGTATGGAGTTAAATTTGATAGGCGGTTAAAATTTCATCCACCTTTTTAATTAATCCAACTTGCATTATTTTGTGGTTGTTTATTTGTAGATATTTTAGGATTTTTAGTTTGTGAGACAAAATATCCTAGAATATCTAATATTAGTCTACTATCTTTGCACAACAAGAGAACAATTCATTCTCTCCCTCTCCCTCTCCCTCTAGCTTAGATTTTATTTTCTTCTCTCTCTTTTTTCTCTTTTTTAGTTTTAGTTCCTTAGTTGTTTTAGCTCATTTTGGGAAGCAAAATTAGAGATAACATTAAGAAGCTTGGAGAAAACCATTGGAGGAGTGCAAATTCATACAAAAAGGGTTATATATTTCCTTTTGTATTCCTTAATTGTTTTTCCAAAGTTTGTAGTGTGTTGTATACATAAATCTCTTTGTTATTGTATTAATATGATGAGCTAAATCTTTTATATTGAAATTTATGTAGTAGTTTAACCTAATTTTCATTAATATCTTTACATGTTTTGAATGATGCATTTGTTATCAAAATCGTGGTGTATTAATTATTATGTTTGATTTTCCTTCATTTACTTGACCACTAAATCATGTGTTAAGTGGTTGAGGTAATTATTGAGAAATTGTTACACTAACTAGACCAAAATAATTAATACCCTGGGTTGTATAGTATATCTATGCGCATTTAGGTATATAGACATATATACCTACCCCAGGTGACCCTTTGAGTATTTTCACAATAATTTAATGCAGTTATTTGGTTTTGAACGATGTAGAAATATGATAATGCCATTCAATTAGGGTTAATGTCGCTCGACAGAGGCTATTAATTAAAATTGGAAAATCGAGTCTAACTATGTATTTTGATAATTTGCATCTACGCATAATTGGTTTGATATTAATGAAATAAAGGTTAAGTAAAATCATAAATTTCAACCACGTTTTTTATCCAAAAATATTCAAGCGTTTATGTTTTATTAGTTTGTAGATTTTTCGTTAATTTCCGAAATCATATGTTTATTGTGTTTTTTTTTCTATTTATTGTTAGAATTAAAATTGATTAAAGTAGTGTAATTAAAAGTATACATTTCTCATGAGATTGATATTCGGACTCTAAAAATTCACTGTATTATTTGTTCACGATCCGTGCACTTGCGATGTAATTTTCAGCGAACAATATGCCATCTGAATCTATAGACCATAATGGTTAGCTTAATTTTAAACATTATTACTATTTACGACATGGATGGACCACTAATTGAAATCTTGCAGCAGATAAGGACAGTTGTTCTAATAAATAATTAATAAACACGTTTTTCGTATAAAGTAGATGAATTTTTAAATTAGTTCAATTTTCTAGATCCTTTTTTAATCAAAATAATAGTACTAACTTTTTCACTATTTATCCTCCACAAAGACTTGTTTAATTTAACTAAGTCGACCAATGGTCGAGTGGATTGAGGTGTACAACCATACACTAGGATCGTGCATATCACGTACGTGCACATGACCAAACCTAAGATCCTCATCCTTGTTACCCAACGCGCCTAGTATTCCTAAGCTGATGGAACCCCGTCCCATCCTCTAGGAGATAGAAAATGAATGGTGGAGACCCCGACCCTTGTAGACTTAGACACAAGGACGGAGCCAAAGATTTTGTCCAGTACGGACACAATTTTAGACATCGACTACAATAATTTTTTAGCCAAAATTGGTCTATGAACGAAAAGAACTTCACGTGATCAACATAGAGTTTTGGAGAAAAATAGTTCATGTTTCCCCTACTCCATATTTATTTCAAGGGAACGACTTTAATCTCTTTTACCCGATTGGACAAATAATTCCCGTCTCATCTGGAATGGGACTCCGCATGTATCAAATTTAACGACTTTTTTTGTCATCTTACCCTCAAATCTCTTTCTTGCCACAATACAATTAAACAATACAAAGCCCACAATACAAACCACTTTAAAAAAATGGCCCATAATAAAAAGCCCCTATTATTTTTTATTCCTTTGAAGTCAGCAAACAATAGTATCTCCAAAGAACCAGCAGAAATTGAAGTGCGGCCTGTGCGACTGTGCTTCCATCTTCAAGCTTCCATCTCTGCGCCTCTTCAAGCTTCCATCTCTGCGCCTGTGCGACTGTGCTTCCATCTCTGCGCCCGTGCGACTGTGCTTCAAGCTTCTTCCTCCCGGCGAGTCCTAGGTGAGGCCTCTTCAAAATCCAGTGCGGCCTCTTCAACTGCTGCAAGAAGTCACAGCCTCTCGGGTGAGGCTTGTGCCTACTCTGGCCTCCATGTAGCTCCGTCCCTGCTTAGGCACGAGTGAGGTTATATGGACGCGATCTGCAGCTTCGCGCTCGATGTATCATGCACCATCTGTGAGCCGTGTCTCTCCTAATTGTAATAGAATTATAACTTAAAAGTTATATCGTAGCTCTATCAAACATTAAAGATTTCCTTATGACTCTAAATATGTAGAAATTGCTACTAAAAGTTGTGCGTGTTGGAAATTGGTTTAAAATTAAATAAATTTGGTTAAGTGTTAAAACTAAGAATGTGGAAAAGTGACTTTCGTATCAATTTCGACCAAATATTTGGATTTGATCCGATGGTCAAATTACAAATGTAAATAAATCAACATTTTCTACTCGCTGAGTAGATCGTCGTAGTATATTTGGAAGCTCAAAACTAATTTCGGATGAATAAGAAATTGTGATCCAAAGTTGAAAAGAAAATAGAAGAAAACTGACTGAAAAATGGCCCAAGTTTGTTGCTCGCATATCGCTTGAGTAACAGGCTAGCGACAGGGCTGCTACTCGAGTGACAATCTAGCAACAAGCGGGCGAGAAACTTTCTGTTAAAAAAGTAACATTGACGCTTGAGTGAGAGGCTAATGATAAGCTAACAACAGGAAGTATTGTTTATGTTCATAAAGTTATGAGGTTTGGCTCACAACAATTCACCCACAACCCCTCATCCTCTATAAATAGAATTCTTTGGACGTCGATTATGCATCTCAAATCATACTTGCATTGAGCATTTCATAAATATCTTGCAAAACCTCTCCAAATTCATTCAAAAATTGTTTTTTCTTATAAAGAGAAACTCCGTCGAAAGTTTGCTGAAACTTGTGGATTGAAATGCTTTTACCACAAGTTCAGTCCATTGTATTTTGGGAGACAAGTACAATGAACCATGAGCGCCATTGCGGGGTAATTTTGTCTTAAGAAAAGAGTGAAATTCACTTGCCTCGGATTGTTATTTTCTTCTTCTTCCTTTCCTGGTATTATTCCTAGTTTTTCGTTTGTAGTCTAAATATTACATTTCCAACCCCATATTTATTGTGTTTAATCACGTTCACACGGATTAAACTTTGTTCTTATTTGTTCTATATTCACAACCCTTTCACCACATATACAAACCCCGGTTTAACAGTGCGAACACAATATGGGCTTCAGCCTTTTGGGTCCCAACTCCAAATCTCCCAACATTGTTAAACTGTTAGGAACTTGGGTGTTTAATCTTACCACAATACACATTTACATCAACATCCAATGCGAAAAAACCATGAACATAAAACTGAAAATGGAAGCTCCAACAATGGCCGAAAATGACCAGCTCCTTCCTCTCTGTTAATGGTCGATTTGTAGGCTCAGGAACACTATTCCACGCAAATTACCTTCCAAGAGAGAGCTTGAAGAACCGGCAAAGAATCCTCCAGAACCAACCCTAAACTCTCAAGAAACACCACCTCTACTTAGCTCTATTTCATGCCTAAGTATCAATGTATTCTACCACCAAACTCACCTCTTCACTCAATGAACAAGGTAGAAAACTGAGAGAGAGAGAGAGATGGAGAAGAAAGAGAGAGTTGTAGAAGAAGGTATGGCCACTACTTTTTTGCCCTAGCTTCAAACCCCACGTGAGAGAGAGATATAGTAGGTAGATATATAGATTTCAAATGTGTAGAATTGTAATACTTCTCCAACAAGCTAACTAAAATATCTATCAAATGATCCCAACCACCCAATATGATCTAAGGGCTCTCAATAAAAACATGAGGTTAAGAGAACCATTTATATATTCTCACATTCTTCACTTTAGTTCTCATAACACACTCTCTTGGTTGCGAATTTGCACATGGAAGAACTGTTCATCATCATTGCCCACTACCTGCAAGAAAAATTAACCCGTATCATTATGTAACAAAGATAAGCATAATTTAAATTTACCTGCAGATAGAATTTTAGTTCCCCCATCAAAGGAATTCCTATCAATGTGAATCTTAACAAGTTTAACTTCATTTTGAGACAATTTCTCACGAATAAAATGATACTTCACCTCAATATGTTTAGATCTTTCATGATAAACAGAATTTTTACAAAGTAATAAAGCACTTTGACTATCAGTAAACATAACAGAGATATCATGCATGAAATTCAATTCTTTTAAGATTTCTTTCAACCAGATACATTCCTTAACCGCCTCGGTTATGGCAACATACTCTGCTTCAGTACTAGACAATGTAACTAAAGGCTGCAACTGTGATTTCCATGTTATGCAGTTATCTCCTAGGGTAAAGAAGTATGCTGTAGTTGATTTCCTACTGTCTTTATTACCAGTAAAGTCAGCATCAACATAACCTAGTCTGAATGAGCATGTGATAAATTCATATGACTGGCAAAAGGTACATTCACAATTTTACTGTCTTTTATACCAAATTTTGTCACAACTTTGTTCAAGTAAACTTCCTGTGAAATAGTTAACCTATTCTTCGCCACGTCCCTTGTTATCCTCATCCCTAGAATCTTTCTAGCATTCCCTAAATCTTTCATGTCAAATTCAGATTTCAAAAGATCTTTCAGTTTATTAATTTGAGACTTGTTAGGTCCAGCTAATAGCATATCATCCACATAAAGTAGCAAGTAAATCTCACAACCGCTCTTTATGTCATTAAAATACAAGCAATCATCAAATTCACTTCTTTTAAACCCTATCTTCAGCACATAAGTATCAAATCTCTTGTACCATTGTCTTAGGCTCTGTTTCAGCCCGTACAAAGATTTCTCTAACTTGCACACATAATCAAATTTTCTCTTAGCCACAAAACCTTGTGGTTGGCTCATGAAGATATCCTCTTCCAACTCCCCATGTAAAAAGGCAGTCTTTACATCAAGTTGTTCAAGTTCTCAATTGAATTGAACCACAAGAGCCAACATCAATCTGATTGTCTTGTACTTAATCATGGGTGAAAATATTTCATTATAATCCACACCCTCCCTTTGTGTATGACCCTTAGCCACTAACCTCGCCTTAAACCTCACCGGATCAGTAGGGCTCAAACCCTCCTTTAACTTGTAAATCCACTTACAAGGAACCAATTTCTGATCTTTAGGTTTTTTAATGAGTTTCAAGATTCTGTTATCACTCAAACATTTTATTTCCTCCTGCATAGCTTTTAACTAACTTTCAGAATATTTTCCATTCACAGCTTCTTCAAAATTATCAGGTTCTATCTGTTCAAGGGCTTTACCTGAAACTAAGGCAAAATCAGTCATGTTTAGGGATTCATATCTAGGATTTGGCCTGATCTGCCTCCTCCCCCTATCCCTAGTAAGCTGATAATCTTGATTAGGTGGCTGATCATTAAAATGTTCAACTTCAACAAGTTCAATGTTTTTTTGAAGCTCAGTTATCCCTTCAGGTTCAAGTTCAGTTTCATTTTCAGCCTCATCTTCATTTTCAGGTTCTTGATGTATAAGGTCATTAACCTCATTCCCAGATGTAGGTGAATCAAGTTTAGTCAGCTTCACCTCAGTCTGAATACTCTTCTCAGTTTCAGATTTGTTAGTTTCATCAGTTTTCTGTTTTAGGCATGACATCTCAGATTCATTAAAAACTACATTTCTGCTGCTAATAATCTTAATGCCTTGAACCCCTAAAACCCACAACCTATAGCCCTTCACACCCTTGGGATACCCTAACATCACACACTTAACCGCCCTCGGCTCAAGTTTTCCTTCAGATTGGTGTGCAAATGTAGCACATCCAAACACCCTCAAGTGTTTTAGATTTGGAGGCTTTCCCGTCCACAACTCTTGTGGGGGTCTTAAACCCTATACTGCTGGACGGAGACCTATTAATCAAGTAAGCTGCAGTACTTGCAGCTTCAGCCCAAAAGCTTTTCGCAATGCCAGAGCTAATCAACATACACCTAACTTTGTTCATTATGGTCCTGTTCATTCTCTCAACGACCCCATTCTGTTCAGGTGTGTATCTAATAGTTCAGTGTCTTGTTATGCCTTTCTGCTTACAGAAGTTGTCAAATTCAAAATTGCAGAATTCAAGCCCATTATCAGTTCTCAAAGTTTTGAACTTCTTATCTAGCTTATTCTCAACAGACTTCAACCAAATTCTGAATTTTTCAAAGGTTTCCAACTTAGCCTTCAAAGGGTAAATCCAAACATTTCTTGAATAATCATCCACTAAGGACAAGAAGTACTTGCTTCCACCAAATGTGGAGTGCTTCTCTGGGCCCCATAGATCAGCATGGACATAGTCCAATGGTCTGCTAGTCCTATGAGAGCTAGCTTCAAAACTCACCTTATGGGACTTACCCAAAACACATGTTTCACAGAAATTCATTGCTTCAATATCATCATTTCCAAGCAATTTTTGATTATTTAAAGCTTTTAGCCCTTTAAACCCAATGTGACCCATTCTGTTATGCCAAAGTTCAGTATTGTCTTTACTCACAGTAAGAAGGCTAAAATCAAGTGGTATTTCAGTTCTACCCTCCAGATAGTACAACCCATTCCTTTTAGGTCCTTTTATAACTATGAGAGAACCCCTCATAATTTTCAAAATTTTGTTACCAGACTTGAAGGTATATCCCTCATCTTCAAGAGAACCTAAGTAAATGATGTTCCTCTTTAAATTAGGAACATATCTAACATTTCTGAGCTGCGTGACGGCCCCATCGTTCATCCTGATAGCTATGTCACCAACTCCAACCATATTTTGAGAATTATTGTCCCCCATGTAGACCTTCCTAGGTTCAGTCTCTTTATAGTTATAGAATCAAGATCTCTCAGGGCACATATGAAAAGTGCACCCTGTGTTTAAGATCTAATTTTTGTCAAATTCTTTCTCAGACACATTAAGGACATGCAAACTGTCAAATTCAAACACAATGGCAGCATTATCTTGATCAGTATTGTTTGGGTCTCTTTGTTTTCTTTTCGATTCAAAGCAATCTTTCTTGAAATGTCTTAACTTTCCACAGTGATAACATTTCTTACCGCTTTTATCCTTTGATTTTGACCTCATTTTGGATTTTCCTCCCCCCTTCTTGTTATGGAAGTTAAATTTTTTCTTTTCAGATCTTCCTCTAATAAATAAGCTTTCTTCTCGAAAATGAGTTCTATTGTCTCTTTTTAATTCAAGTTCCCTTGATTTTAAAGCATCTGTGACAATAGTTTGAGTTAGAGTATCCCTACCAGATTTTATGGCATTTTTCATTTCTCTATAAGATTCGGGCAAAGTGTTTAGCAATATGACAGCTAAATCCTCATCGACAAATTTTTTATCATTATGAGCCAGATTCTTAACAATTATGCTAAAGTCACTTAAATTTTCCTCGACATCCTTCCCGGGATCCATTTTAAAACTAAACAACTTTTTCAACAGATATATCTTGTTAGGTAAAGTTTTAGTCAAGAACAAGGCATCTAGTTCAGTTCATAAAGTTCTAACAGTTTTGGCATTATCCACTTGTCTAACAATGTTATCAGATAAATGCAAAATTATAGAACTGTAAGCAATTTCATTCATGTCTTCAATTTCATGTGGTTTAGCCTTTAACTCATCAGAAAATGTAGTAGGATTATCGAGAGTTTTAGCAACTCTTTGTTGGACCAAAATAGCCCTCATTTTCTGTTTCCAAATCAAGTAATCCCCATTTCCATCGAATTGTGATAATTCGACCCTCAAATCCATTACAGATTCTGTAAAAGAGTGGTCTGTATTCGTGGATATAACAGAAAAGGTTTTTAAAAAAAATCTTTTTCAGATGATCAAATAAAATACGAATGCAGAGTTAAAACAAATAACCCGAAATGAAGCACAATGATGAAACGCAGGTATAATGTAATTAAATATGCTTTCAGGTTACGAATTAATCACAAGAATTCAATCAACGAAATTCACAAATAGGCAACCAAGCAATCATGCATAAACCGGTAAAAAATACCAAACCTATCCTAACAGAGAGTTTAGAATAATCTTACCAAACTACTGTTGAAAAATAGTAAATATATCAAAGTTTCACAACCGAACAGTCAAAGACGTCAAGCCAGGGGCAAAATTGTCCAACTTTTTCTGTGTAACCTGAAACACAAAACTAAATATATCAATACGTTCAGGATATTAAAATAAGCAAACTGTCAGAAAAGATCGTCGTCGAAAATCGCGTCACGCGCCGCCCACATGCCACCATCGAATTTTCACGCGCTGTCATCGGCCAGACGCACCACCTAACCTGGTTCTCCTCGATCTGCAGGGCACGCTGGTGGTCTCAGAATTTCCAAATTCCTTCTGGTTTGGCCGAAAATCGCGTTTGAAGTTTCGATTTTTCAACAGATTTTTGGACAACTTCACCTCCGATTTTCTGGTTCATTTTCAGGCGATTTCTGCTCGTTTTCTGGTCCATTTTTGGCCTCAAAAACACCCCAACCTTGCTCTGATACCAATTTGTTAGGAACTTGGGTGTTTAATCTTACCACAATACACATTCACATCAACATCCAATGCAAAAAAACCATGAACATAAAACTGAAAATGGAAGCTCCAACAATGGCCGAAAATGGCCAGCTCCTTCCTCTCTGTTAATGGTCAATCTGTAGGCTCAGAAACACCCTTCCACGCAATGCAAATCACCTTCCAAGAGAGAGCTTGAAGAATCGACAAGGAACCCTCCAAAACCGACCCTAAATTCTCAAGAAATACCACCTCTATTTAGCTCTATTTCATGCCTAAGTATCAAGGTATTCTACCACCAAAGCTTACCTCAAACTCACCTCTTCACTCAATGAACAAGGCACAAAAACGAGAGAGAGAGATGGAGAAGAAAGAGAGAGTTGTAGAAGAAGGTATGGCCACTACTTTCTTGCCCTAGCTTCAAAACCCACGTGAGAGAGAGATATAGTAGGTGAATATATAGATTTCAAATGTGTAGAGTTGTAATGCTTTTCCAACAAGTTAACTAAAATATCTATCAAATGATCCCAACCACCCAATTTGATCTAAGGACTCTCAATAAAAACATGAGGTTAAGAGAACCATTTATATATTCTCACATAAACCTCGTCTCACTAGAGCTCAGTCAATTCCTAAGCGCCTCAATGAACAATAACTCTGGAAGCATTTTATGAGCTCTGCTATAGATAGCCACCATAGACTAGACTTCAGGTCTACACACCGCACTACTAGCATAAAACGTCGTTGTCAAAGAAACCTCAAACCCAAGGATTGGTTCATCCTGGACACCGCCAAACAATCTTTGATGGACAAAAACCAAGTCAATTGGCTTAACGTAGACCCAACTTACCTAGATAGTACAAGAAGGCACAATCGAGGCCCTATGTCGTAATACACGTATCCAAATAGGTTATACCAAAAACACCCCATTCACCCAGAGATTTTCACCTACCCATTACCCAAAAAATACAATGGTTCGACACCGACATGATGACCCTAGGTCACCACAACACTATTTTATGTAAGGCATTTTAGCAAACGTTGAGGTAGTGAGAAAATAGTTGTGCCTTTGAAGCTTGAACATAACTCAATTGTTACATTTGCTGACCTCTCTACAAATTCAAGGCTTACTTAACAGTATCAAGCGCATCGAGAAAACTGGAGCCACACTAATGTAGCTTGACCAAGGGGCCATTTAGTCTCTCTGAAGTTTTATGGCCAATTTCAACGTAAAAGGCTTCAGAAATGCAATCTAATTACTCCATTTTCACGAAGTAAAGTTTCTCCATCTTTTCTCTCTCTACTCAAACAAATAGGAATTTACCCTTCAGTTCAAATTTCAAACCCATGATCAAGAATTTCTTCTTTGAGTTCTTGAAAGTGGAGAAAATATACATACACATATAATCTAAAATATATGTGTATAACAAGAAAATGTTCGAATATTTTGTGTGGACTACTTTATTATTCTACAGCTTTTATATATAGCATGTTTTAGACTATTGTGATAATACGATGTACTTACATTGTATTCGAAAACCACGACATAATGGGATGACCATGTATCGATTTCTAACCGCCCGAGGTACGTTAACTCTCTCTAGTAATGCATTGATTGGCCCATTAAACAAATGGACCTCCCAATCCACATTTAACTTAGGGTCCATTTGATAAAAAGATGGAATTTGGGTGGAAAGAAAATGAATTATAGGAAATTGAATTACCTAGAATTTGTTTTATTAGGAATTGTAATTAAAAGTGTTTGATTAGTATAATTTTCCACCTGAAAAATATAATACTTTTGGTGTCCGTTTGACTTTGTTTGTAAGAAAAATTGTCAATTAAAAAAATAAATTTTCTTATCAGGGACAAAATTTGTTTAGATTGCCAAAAAAAAAAAAAAAAAAAAAGTGAAATTTGAATTCCCACCAAAATGGTGGGAAAAGGAATTGAAAATTTTCAAAATGTGAAAAACGTTTTCCATGAAAAATTTGGCCAATCAAATAAGCTAAAAGTGAAAGTTGGAATACGAATTCCAACTTCTAGGAAAAAATAATGTGTTATCAAACGGAACCTTAGGTAAAAATCAGGTTATTATAAAATATTTTGGAAAATCAATGTTTAGAGAATCAAATAATTGAATTTCGAGTCACTCAATTTCTCTCTCCCCAATACAGTTCTCAAGATGCTCTAGTTAAGCTGTAATATAGGGAGAAAATTCATTAAGCCCTTGTTTAAAAATTTAATTCAATATCAATAATTAGCTTTAACTATACATTTCATGGCACTTGCATTTCGAATCAACTTTTTAATCACGTACTTTTATCAAACTTTACTAAAAATCGATTTTTAACTACACCAAACAAAGGTTAAGTACCGAAAATCCTATGGCATGAAAATAGGAAAAAAAAAATCATAAATCGAGTATTAAGTACCACCAAATCATTTTTCAGGCCTCAAATTTAAAAATGCAAAAATCATATATTTATTACTTAATTAAAAATATTTTATTAATTAAATACAATATGATCACAATTATATAATTAATAGTCACAAGTACATAAGGTCACAACTTAGTTATTGATCACATATTATTAAATTAATTGATCACGAATTATTTCGAGATCATAAATCAAAAATTTATAAGTCACAATTTATTTCATAGATCACACACAGATAAAAAAAAATATAGGTCACAATTTATTTGTCGATCACAGATTTTCAAATTAATTGGTCAAAAACTATTTTTCAATAACATATTATCAAAATTTTAGGTCACAATTAAATACTTGATCACAGATAATCAAATAATTGGTCACATACACCAAATACTGGATCACATACAACCGCCATCAACACTACAACCACTCGTGACCACCCTCACCCCGTCATCACCACAACACGACGCGACACCACCACAACAATACCAACAACACTAACACCACCACCACCAATCTCAATCATCATCACCGTAAACACCATCACCACCATTCAAAATCCACTACCAACCAACAATCACCTCAAAACATCGCCACAGCAACATATCGATCACCACCATAAAATAGATTCAAAATCAGGCTAAGCAACAAATTGGATCCAATTCAAAATACCCTAAAAATCATCTTTAAACTATCACATACACCACATCCAATATATAAAATAATCAAAACTCAGATATAGAACATAATGGAATTAGAAGAAGGATAAAGGACATCGTCGCCACTGCATAGCGATGAGCGTCGTCACCTCTGCGCGGCGGTGATGACTCGATCACTTTGCGCGGCTCTATGTGTGAGGCACCACATGGCGAGCATAGCACCGCTGCAGCATCATCGCAAAAAGCAAAACCATCATCGCTAGATGTACACGACGATGCTGTTGTGGCTTCTGGAGGCGCTGCTACTGTGTCATCGCCCGTCATTTGTTGGCAATGGCCTCTCGACGATGGTCTCTTTACGATGGCTTTCAATGGAATGTGTGTGCGCGCGTGTGTGTGTTTGTGAGAGAGAGAGAGAGAGAGGAAAATGATTTAGGGTTAGAGGTAATGATTGGGTTGGATGGGGTTAAGGAAAATAACCTGATATTTGAACAAATAAACTTGATACCATATTTATGAATTGTAATATTTAAGTACTTGTTGTAGTGTAATCTCCTCCATGAAAATTATATGGGTCACACGAACATAGGTCATGTATTTGTCCATATTAAAGCCCATTTGATGACAAAACATTCATTGGCATGTTAAGGCATATGCAAAGTCTTGTTTGTGACTTTAGCAGGGAACAATATAGCGTTATGTCTTTCATCTTTAGGACAATGAAATGGAGCATATGCTAGCGCCTTAGTGATTTGGACCATTATATAGGTCAAATTGTTCCTTAATGATTTTTATTCTCCGGACAAAAGACGGTGAACAATTAAACTACAAGTATGTATGTATAAGAGCAAATTACGTGGCCTTTAAACGTAAAAATTATGTTTTGAATAGTATTTTTTTGAAGAATGTGTGATTAAAAAGTAGGAAAAAAATTGGATTTCGTGTAAAATATTTTATTGTGTGAATATGTGGTTAAAAATGAATATGAAAAATAAAATAAGTAAATTAAATCCTCCAAATGGAGTCTAAAGATAAATTAATTGAATATGATATTTGACATCATTTGTAGTGAATATGGATGGTAATCAATTATAATAACTTTGTAATTATTTATTACTATGAATATATTAAATGTTCTTACTTTTAACTTTTAAGTAAATTGTTATAAAATAGAGAAGAAGAAGAAAAGAGAGTTAAAGTCAATAGACTTGTGTGTATTTTAATAATGAACAAAGTCTTATATTTATAGGTAAGAATTAGGGATACAATGGTAATAATTTCTAGGGCTACAGGGGTATAGTTGTCATTCACTTCAAACCCTAATAAACTTTCCTTTTACAACACTCCCCCTTGAATGACACATTACAAAATATCTGCCTCGTTAAAACCTTGTTTGATAAAAACCTAATAGGACAAAAAAATCAGACGAAGGAAAAAGAGTACAGTTATTTTGGAGTATTAAAAATAAATGCTGCCTCATTAAAACCTTGCTAGGAAAATCCAGTGGGATGAAACCTATGCGAAGGAAAAAGAGTACAGCTACTCCCCCTAATATTGATCACTAAAAATCTTTGAGTCGACGCATTCCAATCTCATGGACTAACTTCTTGAATGTAGATGTTGGCAGTGCTTTTGTGAATAAATCGGCAAAATTGTCACTTGAACGAATTTGTTGAACATCGATGTCGCCATTCTTCTGAAATTCGTGTGTATGAAAGAATTTTGGAGAAATATGCTTCGTCCTGTCGCCTTTTATATAGCCTCCTTTGAGTTGTGCAATACAAGCTGCATTATCTTCATACAAAATTGTTGGACTATCTTTTGTTGAAGTTAACCCACATGATACTTGGATATGATGGGTCATGTTCCTCAACCATACACATTCTCGCCCTGCTTCATGGATTGCAATAATTTCAGAATGATTTGAGGATGTTGCTGTCAATGATTGCTTCACAGATCTCCATGATATAACTGTTCCTCCCCTTGTAAACACATATCCTGTTTGTGATTTAGCTTTATGTGGGTCAGATAGATAACCTGCATCTACATATCCCACTAAAGTAGATCCCCGACTTTTGGGAGTAAAATAATCCCAAATCAATCGTACCCTTTAGGTAACGAAAAATGTGTTTAACACCATTCCAATGTCTTTGACTTGGTGTAGAGCTATATCTTGCAAGGAGATTTACAGAAAAAGTTATATCGGGTCGAGTGCAATTTGCAAGATATGTTAATGCTCCAATTGCACTAAGATATGGTACTTCAGGACCAAAAACCTTTTCTCCATCTTCAAGTGGGCGAAATGGGTCTTTTTTCACATCAAGTGATCGAACAATCATAGGTGATGCCAATGGATGTGCATTATCCATATAAAATCGTTTTAAAACTTTTTCTGTATATGTAGATTGATAAACAAACAATCCTTCTGGGAAGTGTTCGATTTGCAACCCGAGACAAAATTTGGTTTTTCCTAAATCATTCATCTCAAATTCATTTTTCAAATAATTAGCAGTTTTGTTGAGCTCTTCAGGAGTTCCAATTAAGTTTAGATCATCAACATAAACTGCGACAATTGCAAATCCAATATTTGTTTTCTTTATGAAAACACATGGGCAGACATCGTTATTTTTATAACCCTCCTTCAACAAATATTCGCTAAGACGATTATACCACATGCGTCCGGATTGTTTCAATCCATATAATGATCTTTGCAATTTAATTGAGAACATGGTTCTCGGACATGTATTGTTTGTTTCTGGCACTTTAAGTCCTTCAGAGACTTTCATATATATGTCACTATCAAGTGAACCATATAAATATGCAATTAATATATCCATAAGGCGCATATCAAGTTTTTGTGACACAGTCAAACTAATCAAAAATCTAAAAGTGATGGTGTCCATTACGGGAGAATATGTTTCCTCGTAGTCAATTCCTGGTTTTTGTGAGAAACCTTGAGCTACCAGTCGGGCTTTGTATCTTGTAATTTCATTATTTTCATTTCTCTTTCGTACAAAAACCCATTTGTATGCTACAGGGATTACATTTTCAGGTGTTCGAACTACAGGTCCAAACACTTTTCGTTTTTCTAAGGAATTCAATTCCGCCTGTATGGCTTCTTTCCATTTTGGCTAATCATTTCTATTTTGACAGTCTTTAACTGACTGTGGTTCAGGATCCTCATTTTGCATAATATCAAGAGCCACATTAAAGGCGAAAATATTGTCTATAACAACATTTTTCCGTTCCCATAATTTATGAGATAACATATAATTTATTGAAATCTCATTATTTTCGGACACTTATGATTTTTCAGGAACCATATTTTCAATATTTGATTGATCAATCTTTTCTAATGTTACTTCTTCCGAAATTTTTGGTTGATTTTTCTCTTGTACTTTTCTTTTTCGAGGTACAGAGTCTTTTGAACCAACTGGTCGACCACGCTTCTGGAGTATGTTAGATTCGTTTGCTACAGTAGATTGTCCTGCAGGGACATCAATTTTTGCTGAAATATTTTCTGCTGGTATATATGACTTTGTCACTCTTTTCGTATCAACAAATACATCGGGTAATTGATTTGCAACTCTTTGCAAATGAATGATTTTTTCAATCTCTTGCTCACATTGATTACTGCGGGGATCAAAGTGAGAGAGAGTTATTTCATTCCAAGAAATTTTACCTTGTTTTTCAGAATGTAGTTTTTCCCCTCCCAAAGTTGGGAAAGTCATTTCATCAAAATGACAGTCTGCAAAACGTGCAGTAAATAAATCACCCGTTAAAGGTTCCAGATACCTAATAATGGATGGTGAATCAAAACTCACATAAATCCCAAGTCTTCGTTGGGGACCCATTTTAGTACGTTGTGGGGGTGAAATAGGGACTTGGACAGCACAACCAAAAACCCTTAGGTGAGAAATATTAGGTTCATGACCAAATGCAAGTTGTAAGGGTGAATATTGATAATAGGCAGTTGGTCTAACACGAACTAATGATGCAGCATGTAATATGGCATGTCCCCAAACAGATGCTGGTAGCTTTGTTTTCATAAGTAATGGTCTAGCAATAAGTTGTAAGCGTTTAATAAACGACTCTGCCAAACCATTTTGTGTATGGACATGCGCAACTGAATGCTCAATTACAATCTCAATTGACATACAATAATCGTCGAATGCTTGTGATCTAAATTCACCAGCATTGTCAAGACGAATAGTCTTGATTGAATAATCAGGGAATTGTGCTCGTAATTTTATGATTTGAGCAAGTAGTCTAGCAAATGCTACATTCCTAGTGGAAAGTAGGCAAACATGTGACCATCTGGTAGAAGAATCAATTAATACCATAAAATAACGAAATGGTCCACATGGTGGGTGTATTGGCCCACATATATCTCCATGAATTCTTTCCAAGAAAGTTGGAGATTCAACATTGACATTTGTAGTCGAAGGTCTAATGACTAACTTGCCTTGTGAACAAGTTACACATGGATAATCATTAGGTAAAAGAATCTTCTGGTTCTTTAAAGGATGTCCATGTGAGTTGTTTATTATTCAACGCATCATTATAGCTCCTGGATATCCAAGTCTATCATGCCAAAGTATGAAACTTTTTGGGTCAACGAACTTCTGGTTCGTGACATTATTTGATTCAATCATTTTTATAAATGTATAGTACATGCCAGATGGGAGTGCATGAAATTTTTCTTTTATCTGCTTCTTGCCAGATACAAAAAAAATTATGCAAAGATATTCAACACTATTTTCTTGCATCGTCTCAATGTGATATCCATTGCAGCGGATATCTTTAAAACTAAGCAAATTTCTTCTGGATTTGCTAGAGTAAAGTGCATCGTCAATATATAATTTAGTATTATTTGGTAAAATAATACAAGCTCTTCCGAAGCCTTCAACGATATTCGATGCACCAGATATTGTATTAACATTATTTTTTGCTAATGCAAAGTCCAAAAAATATTTTTTGTCTTGAAGAATTGTATGTGTAGTTGCACTATCTATCAAACAAGTATCTTGACAATCCATCATCAATCTATAAATACAATAAAATACACATGTTTTAATAAAGATTTGAATTTATAAATTTAAAGAAGTAAACATGATTCAATAATATAAAATTGACGATACATAATAAAGTTTTACCCCCTTTTTTTTTTGTGAAAAATAAAAACATATTTCTAACTAAATTTCTAAAATAAAGTGAAATACTAGAAGTATAGAAAATAAATTAATCTATGTCTTCCATCACACCACCTCCAATCAAGTGGTCAATATTTTCATTTGGATCGGCAAAGAAGTCAGAGACATCCAAATGAGTCACATCAATCGGACCATCATAATTAGCGAAATTTGTCTCAACTTTTCATTTTCTCTTGATTGATTTTTGATAAAGATCCACAAGGTGTTTTGCCGTACGACAGGTACGTGTCCAATGCCCTTTCATTCCACATCTAAAACAATTTTCTTCATGCACCTTTTTGGGTGTGCTACTTTCGTTTGCTTTGTGCCTTTGGAAATTGTTGCCTTGCTGATGATAACTTTGTTGATTATTTCGTCCATAATTTATTCCACGTGCACGTCCGCGTCCACGTCCAAATCCGTGTCCACGTCCACGTCCACGTCCTTGTCTTGATATTGCATTTACTTCAGGAAATGCAGTACCATTTGCTTCAGGCAATGGTACAGAACCAGTTGGACGTAACCCATGATTTTTCATTAGAAGTTCATTATTTTGTTCAGCAATAAGCAAACAAGATATAAGTTCTGAGTACTTTTTGAAACCACGCTCACGATATTGCTGCTGCAGGAGCACATTTGAGGCGTGAAAGGTAGAGAAAGTTTTCTCCAACATATCTCCATCAGTGATTTTTTCTCCACACAAGATCAATTTTGAAGATATTCTAAAGAGTTCAGAATTGTACTCACTTACAGTTTTGAAATCTTGCAAACGAAGGTGCATCCACTCATAACGGGCTTTAGGGAGGACTATAGTCCTCTGATGATCAAATCTTTCAGTCAATTTTTCCAAAGAGCATGTGGATCTTTCTCAGTGAGATATTCAATTTTCAACCCATCATGAAGATGATGGCGAAGGAAGATGAGTGCTTTTGCACGATCCTGCAGGGATTCTTTGTTTCCTTCTTTTATTGTCTCTCCCAGACCTTTTGAGACAAGGTGGATATCAGTATCGAGTACCCATGACAGATAATTTTTGCCAGATATGTCAAGTGCAGCAAACTCAAGTTTTGTTATGTTTGCCATTTGATTAACTACACGATAAAAAAATACATTTAGTTTCGAAGAATACGAAATAATTGATTAAGTAGTCAAAATTAACATGACATAAGTTATGTGTTTTCTTTCAGGGAGAAACACTAATATAAAATAACATCTTCTTCGAAACATGTGCTACTTCGGGAGCACATTGTATTTTATTATTGATTTTCAAGAGCAATATATCAATATTCTTCTGGAATATAAAAAATTATAATTTATGCTCTTCAGGAGCAAATAATATTCTTCAAGAATATCAATTATAATATTTTGCTACTTCAGGAGCAACAATAAATTATTTGTAATCGATAAATCTACTTCTAATATTCTTCTTGAATATTAATTATATAATGTTGTGCTACTTCGGGAGCAACAACAAATTATTTATAATACAAATATATAAGTGTATTAAATTCATAAACAACACTTGCATTAAAAAGAATATGGATGAGATGATTAATCAAACAGGAAACAAGAAGCAAAATAAATTAAGATATATATGAATTAAGGAAAAAAAGAAGTTAATTAAACTATTTAATTGATTAATCAACTTATAATTATACAATCATGAATAATTATCTATTTGTGTAATGACCAACTATGTTTATAAAAACAAATCGGATCACGTATTTGCAATATAAATTATGCTAAGTCCAAAGTTTGAGGAAATCATATATTACACACAGAGAGAGATTGGTGGTGGATATTATATATATATATATATATATATATATAAAGTCCAAAGTAAGTAGTGATTGAAAACCGTGGCAGTAATTGATTCAATAAACCTGCAGTAATTGATTAGACGATGGCGGAATAAAATCACGCATTCCAACATATATTATCTGATAAATATGTAAAGTCACGTATTACCAAATTAATTTTGGTATACATGATAGATGATTATGTAAAAAAAAATAATAACTACCTTCTCTACACTTTAAAGAATTGAGCTTTCGTGCTGATAACGTGTTATAAAATAGAGAAGAAGAAGAAAAGAGAGTTAAAGTCAATAGACTTGTGTGTATTTTATTAATGAATAAAGTCCTATATTTATAGGTAAGAATTAGGGATACAATGGTAATAATTTCTAGGGCTACAGGGGTATAGTTGTCATTCACTTCAAACCCTAATAAACTTTCCTTTTACAACATAAATAATTTATTAATATTTTATTATTAGAATATGTAATTTGTTTATTTCTAACTTTAATTAAAAAATTACATATTTAATTACAAATAAACTTTTTTTAAGCTTAGCCCAACGATGTTCTAGCAATGTGGTTGCCAAACTAGGGATGAAAGGGCTGGCAATCGATATACCCAATCAAGTACAACTAATAAAAATTATTCAAAAAAGGGTAAATCCTTTAAGAAGTCCTCAATCTTTCATATGTATGACAATGATATCCCTAACTTTTCATTCATGACAACCATTCCCCAATCTTTGAACAACTTGTAAGTGATATGTTCTCGTAAAAGAAAATGTCCATTTAAAAGTTAATTTTTCATGCAAAATGCACGTGATATTTGAAAGAATGAGTAATATTTTTAAGTCGATTTACTTTATTTGAAAATCCAAATAGTTATGGTTCAAATCACATTAAAATTTGGCATTTTCTATACAAGTTCGTCGTTTCAAAGGAATATCAAGTGCATATTATAGTCATTTAACATTTAAATAAATATTTTTTGTGAGATGAAGATACCACTCGAATAGTGTTAGACCGTTGGACCAAAAACCCTTTAAAAAGATTATTAAGAGCCTGTTTGATATCCATTATGTTCTAAAATTATATTTTTGAATAGTAGATTGACGGAAAATGTGTGATTAAAAAATAAGAATTTTTTTGAATTTGCGTATAATATTATTTTATTAAATAATATGTGATTGAAAAAAAGAGAAAAATGTATTTTGAAAATAATAGATATCAAACAAGGGCTATGTGTCGAAACTCAAATACTGTGGGGATTACAACAGTAATTTCACATAAAGTGCCAGACCCCATTCTGTTCACCCCACCTTCGCCAAATCAAACTGTCACCGGAGCATTCCGGCTTTTTTTTCTCTCTCTACTTCTTCCATTTGCCCTCTCTCTCTCTACATCTTTTAAGGGTCAAGTTTTCTTAATTTCAGATCGGCAAAAATCCCCATTTAAATCCATATAAAAAATATCGATTCGAGTAACAATTGGTTCGAATCGTGAGAGACAATGGGGGATTTCAATTTAGCGTTGGTAATCGTTGCAATTGTCGTGTGTGTTCTGGTGTTTATATTCAATTTGTACCTCCTTGTAAACTACCAGCATCCAGATGATGCGAATCAGGCGTATTTCCCCAAATTCGTCGTTGTTTTGGGTCTCTCAGTTGCGGCAATTTCGATTTTAATGCTTCCAGCTGATGTGGCTAACCGGCAGGCTTGCCGGCACGCGATTTACAATGGTGCGTGCAACCTTACGCTCCCGATGAAGGATCTGTGGCTCGCCATCTACATTGTTGATGCAATCCTTGTGTTTTTCGTCATTCCATTTGCAATGTTCTACTACGAAGGCGACATGGATAAGTCCGTATATTCCTCCTAGGGTTTCTCATTTTCAGCTGTTTTGGGATTATTGTCAAGATGTGCATGCATTTTTAATGATACATGGTTTATTTATATAATTTGTGGGTTTTGCAGAAGTATTTGGAAAAGGATGAAAAGTGCATTGTTGTGGGTGATAACGACAGCTATTGTTTGTGCTTTGGTACTAGGGATTTTGTATGGTTAGTTTCTCATTGATTTCTCAGTTATTTTTTACTTTTTATGTTGGTTATTTTGTGGGTTTGAAGATAATATTTCTGCAAGTAACTTGTTTGAACTTTAATGAATAATTTGCTAAATCTTAAATGGGCTGCATAATGTGAAAGGTCAACTTCAAACTAAATGTTACTCCAAATCAAATTGGGAAGATCAATATCTATGATTCTAGTAGTACTAAGTATTTATGGTTTGTTACTGAGCACATGATTAGAGTTGTTGGCTGTAAAAGACCTGTATGTAGCCATTGAGTTTGTAGTTTGCAAGTGTAAGTTTATGGAGTTCCATTATTTGTTTTCACTTAACGATGAAGTGATCAAATATCCGGCAGTACATGAAGCTTAGAGCCCAATATATTTAAGTAAATTTCTTATGTTCGGTGGTCCCAGTTCTCTTATTACTTTGAATTTTCTAATATTATTTAGTTTTCTTGCATTTTTTCTGGTCTTCTACTGGCATTGCTGGTTTCACCATGGTAATCCTTATTATAGGTCATCTTTAAGAGGCAAGTGAAACTTGGAAGATCTTATAAAATCAACTTTCATAATTGCAATTGGCCATTTTTAATATTGATAATCTCCACTCTTTTAACTTTTTATGTGTTGAGATTGCACCACTCTTAAAGATAAGCTTCATTAAGTTTACATAGGACATGCCCCAACTATATGAGTTGTTTGTTCTTTAATTTTTCCTAAATTGGTGTCACCCAACTTGTTGACATTATGCATTCTAGTATGGTTGGCTGGTGGCATTTCCATCTTAACGCTCTCAGTGTTGTTGCATTAATATAAATTTCTGTACTAGGACTTGTCGGTAAGGTGGACTTCACAGTTCGACACCTATCCTCATCGACTGAACCCTTTCCATCTACTTGGGGCCTCAACAGTGGTCAACAATGTGTTGGAAGTGGAGCACGGCAGGTTAGGAAATATTTTATGTTATTCTACTTACTCGTTGATTTTGATTCACCATTATTACATATTTTCCCATTTCTCCAGTGCTCTGCATATTCTGCCAGTGCTTCGTCCGAGACAACATGGACTATGCGAACTTCCTTCCCAGAATATGTTGTTGCTCTAGCTACAATTGCTGGATCTGTGCTTTTCACTGTAAGTCCCTTTATTGCAATTTGTAACAATAAAATCTCCACAATAATGATGTGAAATATGCGTTCCATGTTTATCTTGTTCTTATTTTCAAAAGAATACATATGCGATGTTTGTTTTTCTCTTGATTTTAATACATTTTGATAAATATTTATCTGCCCCTCTATGTTTTTCTAGCATATGTTCATGATTGGAGTTGTTAATATCACCTATGGTAATATCACTTAATTTATATGAAGAATAGTACTGAGATAAACCAATTATAGTCCAGAAAGACACGACATATTGATGTTGCATAAGATTATAGGCTTTTATTGTCTCTTCTCTTTCACGCCCAAGATTTTATTCTCAATTGTAATGTGTGCTTCATGTTCACCAGATATTTGGTGGTGTGGGCATTGCTTGCCTCCCATTGGGACTTATGTTTTCATTCATCAGACGTCCAAAGGCTGTTATAACACGTTCGCAGTATATCAAGGTATCTATTCTTCTTCAACATTTTGGACCTACATGAAAACAACTTAAATCTTGTCACTGAAGATGTCTATATCTACACCTTACACATGGTCATTACTTCTTGATCATGTAGGAAGCAACCGAACTTAGTAAAAAAGCTAGAGAATTGAAAAAAGCAGCTGATGCACTTCATCAAGAGGAAAGAAGTGGTAGTAAGGGAAGAAAATGGCGTAAAAATGTGAAAGCAGTAGAAAAGGTGCGTTATACATCATCTATTATTGTCGTTGCTCTCATATTTTGCATGTCAAGTTAGATGCACTTCTGGTTTCAATTTATGTTTTCAGCTGTGATGTGCAATTTTGTGATAAGACTAAATTGGATATGATTGCTTCAAATGCTTTGAATTTCTTAGCTGCATAACATACCAGATCTAATTTATTGTGCCTTTGTTATGGGGGACAATTGGGTTTCTCTTGTTGATGTTACCATGCATTTCACAATTATTAGGTTGATGTCGTGCATTTCTGATTTACTTCATCTTTTTTTCTGTCTATCACGCTTTTCCGTTGTACTCATTTATTCTATCATGTTTCTTTTTTACCTCACTGGAGATTTGCTATGTTGCGATGGTAATATGAATGGTTGAATTTGTTTTCATTATCTGAGTAGTATCTTGTTTGTTCGTATCTTGCAGGAGCTCCTTCTCTTGGAAGAAGATGTGAAGGCATTGGAAGAGATGTACCCTCAAGGTGAAAAGGTGATGACCCTAAAAATGTAGTCTGATCATCTGTATTGTGATTGTACAAGCTTTCTGATCTAGAAAGAAGGGAAATCTGAATAATTTTGTTGCTTAATGTATTCAGGCTGAGGCTTCATGGGCTATGACTGTTCTTGGCTACCTGGCCAAACTTATACTGGGAGTTCTAGGGTATGTTCTTGTTACTTATGTACCGAGTCTTTGTGTAACACTCCAATTTTTGATAAACTTTGAAGTGTTACCAAAATTATATTATTCTTTATATTGAAAACGGAATGATAAAATAAATTTCTTTAAGAATAGGATAACTGAAATATCCATAAAATTAAACTAAACATGGAAATAAAAATAAACATGTTCAACAAATAAATTTAAAAATGTGTCTTTGAATAAATTTAAACAAACTAAGAATTTAAAAACATAAAAACTTAAAGTATATCTTTTTCTTTTGTTTTCCTTTTCCTTCAATCTACTTTGCAGCTCGCATCACTATCCTAGCACAGATCCAATCGACTCGCGCTAACCTGTAAAAAATGTTAGAGTAAGTATTTAAAAATACCCAGTAAGATACTTGCAATTTTCATAGACAATTAAATTTAAACACTTCTTACCACATTTCTTATGGAGTATGTAGATGACCAAACGACACACCAATCGGTAGTACTTTGAATTCCCGAATGATTTTACCTTTTGTTATAAAGAACCTAATAGAGTTCACATTGTTAGGTCGAATCAGAAGGACCACTGACAATTCATGTATAAATTATTGAATATAAAAGCATATGGAAATATCCACTTGTACAAAAGTATCTTATCTCGATATTAAAATATTTGAAAGAAATGTGAATGCGAGTTCCAAACTTCTGAATTTCTCGAGTGATTCTAAGTAATAAAAATCAGCTTGCTTTCTCCCACTAAAAGTACTTTATCTCTCTTTGTCGTGTGCGTATAACTTCTATGGTAATGTTTCTGACCTCTATCTGGCCTTTTTCTTGTTTTCTGTGATGAGTAACTCTGACTTAATGGGGGTTTAGGGCAAATCGGTATATACAATTAAATTTTAGTGTACTTAGGATTGAAGAGTCGTGTCCCGCAAGCAGAAAAAATTGGATAAGTATGATTTATAAAATTTTATCTCAATTCTGTAGAATTTCCAGGAGATGAAGAGAAATCATTAAACACTAATGCCGAGGCTAGGAAATGGATATTTCTTGATATTTTTATATAATAAATCTAGTTAGTTTAACAAAGATTTTGCTTAATTCAAAGTATACTAATCACAATTGTTAACCATTTCTACTCATACAATCTGGTCGAGAATCTGATAAATAGAATACTTAATGAAAGTGGAGATTATAATTCTAAATTGAATAAGAGTAAGTGGAGTTTGAAATATATTAAAATTAACAAATAACATTTATCATAATCAAAATACAATTAAAATTAACAATTAATATATATCAAAATAGGATTTTCGTATATCGTACATGTGAAATCATGGTTATCATAAAGCTAAAATCATAAACCAACTTTAATTAATTATCAATTAAAGATAACTCTTGAACTTCAGTATATTGGGTCTAACTATTCCGAAACAATTTTTTCTCGAGTCCATGGTGTGTTATTTAATACGAACTATCCAATGAGTCAAATATCGATATGCTAAACCTCGCTCTATCTAATTATTCGGCCCAATAAAATAGGAATTTAAAACCTATTTCATTTTAGTCTCCAACTTTTCAAGAAAATAACATATAAATAAAATTTATTTTAGCCATTTTTTTTTTCAGGGCACTACACTTGTGCACCTGGAATTTCAGCTCACTTTCTTATAGAACATTTGGGGGTAACTCGTGTCTGAATTTGTTGAATAATGAAATAATACTTAGGCCCCGTTTGATTTCCATTTTTGTTAAAATGCATTTTTCTCTCTCTTCTTTTTAATCACACATTCTTCATTAAAATAATATTTTACGTAAATCAAAAAATTTTCTTTATTTTTAAATCACACATTTTTCATCAATCTACTATTCTAAAATACATTTTTTCATAAAAATGGGGATCAAACGTGGCCTTATTTGAGACCTCAGAATTCAACACCTTAATTCAATTGCATAGTAGGTCCTCGTTTAATTCTCATTTTTCCCAAAATTTATTTGTTCTCTTTTCTTTTCAACCACACATCTTCAATAAAATAATATTACACACAAATCCAAAACTTTTCCTTAATTTTTAACCACACATTCTCCATCAATCAATTATTCAAAATACATTCTTTCCCTCAAAATGGGAATCAAACAGGCCAGGTCAATGTTTGATAAGCTTGCTTACTAGTTTGTCTTCTTTCCCACTTTTTTATTTTTTTTATTTTTTGTGGGGGGTGGGAAAACTTCCCATGGATCCTGGTAAATGTAGAAAGTTATGAGTTTAGATGAATTGCAACATCTTCTGAGTTCAATGGAGAGATCTGTTCTTTCCAGTTTGCTTTATGCTTAATAGTTTTGCTGCTGTTTGACCTACTGAACAATTTTGGATGTGTATTTTCTGAAAGCTGACTGACAGCATATATTTTCTGGCCTTGAATAGGTTGATTGTTTCAGTGGCTTGGATTGCACATATTGTCATATATTTGCTAATTGACCCTCCTATTTCTGCATTCCTTAACGAGATCTTCATCAAATTGGATGATGTTTGGGGTATAGAGTAAACTTCTGCTTCTCATTTCGTTCATTGTCTGCTGTTTGACGTGACGTGACGTGAACTAATATGCTATTAATTTCTGCTACTTTTAGGTCTGCTGGGGACTGCAGCATTTGCATTCTTCTGCTTCTATCTTCTGCTTGCAGTCATCGCTGGGGCAATGATGCTTGGATTGAAATTAGTTTTTATAACTATCCATCCTATGAAGTATGTATACTTGTAGTGTTAAATTTTTATTGGCTGTTTAACCTCAGATTTTATTTTCTGCCTCTTTGTTTCCACGATAATTTATGGTTACTGAATAATATTTAATTTATATTTACAGATGGGGAGCCACACTCATGAATTCTTTTCTTTTTAATGTGGGCCTCATTCTCCTTTGCTCAATCAGGTAAGATCTTAATGTGTACACTTTAGTTCTATATGCACTTGGAACATTTTATATGCATTGTAAATCGAATCTTCTAAGGACAAACGTATCACAAGTGTATGGGACCAATGCACTTTACTATGGTGTCCTTGAATCGATTTGATTGAGAACTTCCAGCTACATTTTGTTTGTCCAGTTTGAAATTGTAGGCAGTTTCTTCTTGTTAATTGATAGGTAGATTTAAAGCATGTTTGGTAGGTGATTATAATTGGTTTAAATTATAAATAATAGAAATGAGTGGTAGATAAGTTAGTAGCAGTACTTGTGGGTCCCACGTAAATATGTGGATAAAAAGTAAGTTTCACTAGAAGTGCTTTTAAAAAAAAAAACACCTACCAAACATGCGCTTAGTTATTTATCTGGGATTTGCAGTCGTCTCTCTTATTGGTCCAATTTCTATGGTTTGGTTAATTTATTATCATGAAAATGATAGTTCCAATACATGTTAAGCTTGGTGGAGCCTGTTTCATCAACAACTCCTTAGACTTAACATCAATATATTAGTTTCATATGCTTATTCTGTAGGCTAATAACCCCTTGATACATTGCTTGCCACATGCTTCAGAATTTCTACTCTTGATGAATTTTTTGACCTGAGTAGTTTTGTCCCCGTGTTTGCAGTGTGATCCAGTTCTGCGCCACTGCATTTGCATACTATGCACAAGCTACTGCTGCTCAAGAAATTTTTGGTCACACCTTGCAATCTCTTCGGGGAATCAAATATTTATACAAGTCAGTTGTTGGTTTCATTATAAGTCTTAGCTGCTTGTAGTTGTCGGTCTCTTTATGTTTTTCTTGTCCATTTACTATTATTAGACTCAAAATCTTGAGTGCTGTTGCAGGTATAATGTGTTTCAGATTGGATTCATTGTTTTGGCAGGGCTGACTTTTGTGTATTACTCAGCTTTTGTAAGTCACACTAAACTTTAGAATTCTATTATCATTTTTCCGTGAAACCTTGAGCTTAAAGACGATACTACCATGTAATTTTTAAGGGGTGGAGAAGAAAAAAACCTAGTGGAAGATTCCAGCTTTCCACATAAGAATTTGGTGCCGTGAACACATCTAACAGGTGGATCTGCTGCTCTTCTTCATTTATCTTTGGTGTGATTGATGTAAATTATTGGATGCACGTGCCTTGGTTTTGTTCGATGGGGAAGAAGGCCAAACATGATTAAAGATCCAATCTGCGGAATTTTCATGGCCTACATGTCAGTACTACTGCTGCCGCAGCTGATGTTTTTTCTTCCTTCGCCTGTTTTCCCTATGAATGTATGTTCATTTGTTTGATTATATCAAGAATCGTCTCTGCAAGTAGTTTTCGGCATTTGAATACTGAATTGAGAATTACCAGTTATGTATTATAGTGTCATTGAGTATAAGATTTCTTGAGTAGCAAGTATCATCTCTTGATCCTTTGTAATGGTCTTGAAGTCTTTAGTAGCAAACACAACATTAGCTTCTAATTGATTTGTGTTTACATGCAATGGCTTTAGATTAAGAGTACTTTATAATGATGGCATCGTTATTGCATTAATCAAGTCGTTAAATTTATTAAATTGAGGACGATGTTTGCCAAAAAAAAACAAAGAGATCCTCTGATAAAACAATCTTCGAATAAGAACGACAAGTCCTACAAGTTATGGGCAAAACCCAAATGATGTGTTAGATATCCAGTATTGGACGGTAATATGGGCGAGGGTTTGGCTTCTTATTTTTTCATATTTTCTAGTGTTTTGTCTTGGCTAGTTTACATGATGTGTTACAAGCATGTATATTGCTTTGTTATGGCACCACTGTTTTGAAACGTTCGAGGCTTACCGTTGATGTGCGCCTCGCGTGGAGTTTTGTTGAATGCTTTCAAGGTGTAACTCTTTAAAGGTTACACCTTGAGATTCATTTGTCAGGTTTACACCTCGACTTACCAAGGCTTAACAACGTGTTCGTAGTTTTCAAAGAATGCAATAAATGGGTTTTTGATTAAATAAATTATTTTTGTCATACTAAAGTTGGAAATGATTTAAGTTAATCATTTTCAAATTATTTAAGTCCTATGTTTACCAATTTCAATTTCCAATTTGCCGACCTGTCCCACATTGTCCCATCCCCAATAGGGTCAGGATTAATAACAAATAGAGTGAGAACGAAAAACATGATCCTTAGTTCCTTACCTTGCGATAAGGGATAAATATCTCATATTGAATAAAAGTGAAAATATAGATTAATGTATAAAGGTTTAGGCTACTCTTCTTAACAAGATTGGCCGTTTAAGAAGGAACCCTAAGTTTTAACATTGTATCACAACCCATTAAACTCTAACGAGCGATTTGATAAGATTAAGACTTAAAAAATGAGTTCAAACGAGCCACTATCTTACAGGGTATGTTAAATGATAAATATCTCACATCGAATAAAGATGAAAATATAGATCAATTTATAAGGGTTTGAGTTATTTCTTATAATAATGTTGACCTTTTAAGAAGGAACCCTAAATCTTAACACCTTGAATATATTATTTTATTTGTATATTTTTTTTAATATAAATCATATTTAAAGAACAAAAATAACGTTAAATGAGGATTTTATTAATCACCCCCTCGTCCAAATTCTGTTGTCATTACTACTATTTTACAGTGACTTTAGAAGCATGCATTGTTAACCTTGAAATTGAAGTTTCACTCTCCAATTTTAAGAACTTTCGTTTTTAACGAACTTAGATGGGTTACTTTTTCTTACTTATAAGTTACTTATTTTAACAAAATGATAAATTCTTTCAAAATACTCCACCTAAGAATCGAATTATGGCATTAGTTTTCATTATTCCTTCTTGTCAATAAAGATTTTTTATTACACTTTTTTTTTGGTCCTAATTTGTATGTATAAATTTCTTAGATTTTAAATTTAGAGGTAGAGGAGATTACATTTATAGGAATGATATAATTTCAAGATATATAAAATAGAAATTACATCTCTTATTATTTGATGAAACTAAGAACAAAATCTATCAAATGACGAACAACATAATATTTTTCTGGCCCAAATTTAAAAATTGTGTACGGTAAATCGTGTTAGACAACACTGTCTTACAGTTGGCACTATATGTTGACCCACTCCTTTTGCCAAGTACAAACATGATCAGTCACGTTAAGGGTGGTTTCACCATCAGGACCAACAACGTAATATGGCGAATCCTCGGGAAATTCAGCTGGCATCGACAGCCAGTACAGGCTTGGTTCCCATTCGGCGTCTTTGAGGACCTTCAGTATCTCCTTCACGACAATTTTGCTCCCTTCAGACGAAAAATGGATTCCGTCTCTGCATGGAGAACAAGGATTAGCTATGTCAAAACTACTCGTCAAAGTCCAATGCAGCGTTCCACAGGTCAAAAGACAGAAAATCTAAATCGCAAAGCCAACTTAAAAGAAAAAGTTAACTTATCCAAACACATTTGGAAACAAGAACTTACTTAGGATTAACTTTATTTACTTTTAAGCTTAGCAAAACATGCTCTTAGATAAAAATAGCATATGAAAATGTGAACTTACATAAAGCAAGCCTTTGCCCAATCATCTCTTTGCCGAATTGCAGTGTAAAGATCGATGACTTTAATATCTAACTGTTTACCCAACTCTACTAAAGCTTCAGTATATTTGAGGCAGCCTTCGTTTGTCCGAGCTTGATCATCAAGTGCATTGCTGGTTTTTGAGGGAGAACAAAAAAAGCAGGGATTTCTTCAGATGATAAAACTTTTCGCCAGGAAACCAATGAATTAAACTGAATTTTAGTTTAGATTACCCAAAAATTTCTCGAACTCTCTCTTCGTTCACAGGAGGAGAACTAAGAAAAATTATCCGTATGTTCTCTGATAGAGACTGGAAATCATGCGAACCAGAGTCAGAGCATTGGTATTGATATTGATATTATTAAGAGATAAGGAAGAATAGGCATTATGTAACTTAAATTAAATTTCCCTCATTTCATCAATAAAGAATAGCAAACATATAGGACATTCATTGAAACTGCAATTTCCAATCAATAACCAAAAATTTCCAGGTTAATCTTAATGATGATTGATGAAAAATGAAGTTCCTAAAATAACACATAGTTAGAACAAAGAAAAAGCTAAAATGAAGCTGGGCAATCTCTTCACTGTACATGTTTCCTAACAAAAATTCATGTATATCATTTCAGAGGAACTACCTCCACCTTAATCAAAGCTATTTCAACTGAATAATTCATCAAAATCTCCAAGGTTTAGACCTAATTCTGCTTTATAATCGTATTGGTTGGTCAAAGAAATGATTGCCATATTCCTTTAAATCTGTAGTCCTGTAGTGGAGCCTAAAAGTAAATCATTCTCCTTGTCATACAAGAGTTTATATAAGATGCATTTATAGCAACTCGTGAGAAACACAAGTATGAAGAACAAAGTTACCTTGACATGAAGAGCAATCTTTCTCATGTTCTCTAAATACTCGGGAAGAGGAACATGAGCACCTTTTCCACTTGGGTGCGGGTTTGTTGCATCATTACCACCAAAATATATACTATAACCAGAGTAGGCTGAACAGCTGCATCCTGAATTCAAATTACCAAGAAAAATACCTTGTTAGATTAGAATCCAGATTAGGACATGGTCAATACATGATTATGAAATAAATTATAGAAAATATATTTTGGGGCAAAATAGCTCATTGTAGTTAACCTGTTTCCAGTTTCAGAAAACTGCATAACGGATCAAAGTATTTGGCCAACATATTTATTAAGTAGAATCATTACCCAACAAGTATACCTTGGGGAAGACCCGATCTAAGACTTGAAGAGCGAGCCTTGAGTTCCAACCAGAATATCCTCTTAGTATTACGTCTGCCTATACAATTGCCACAGAAATCAATCTTGATTAGGAGTGAATCTATACGAAAGCAGAAAATAGCAGTTACTTAGTGTCACATACCCATAGCCAATCCATCATGAACAACAAGCTTTACTTTTTCATGGTATATTACGGGTAATCTACATGAATCCTTTTCTTTCACTCCATTCATTTGTTGCTAGATTTACAGGAAAATGTAAAAGCTAGATCCTTAGCAACTACCAAGGTCATGTTATTTTTAGTCTACCATCCCCCTTCTTACATGTTTTACTTAGATCTTGTCACTTTTGTGATCATAAGCCTCTTTAGGTCTACGTGAAATATGTCACAACCACCTAGATCGTCCTGCACTTATTCTATTCTCAATTGGCACTTCCCTCATCTGTTGGCATATATTCTTATTTCTTATAATATACATGACCACGCATCCACCCTAGCATCCTTATTTTTGCAATATTCATCTTATAGACATTTTGATCTTCCCAATACTCAATAATACAAAACATATTAAAAGCTTGATCGGTAGAGATTAAAATTCAATTTTAATTGAAAATATAGCCGTTATGCTTGACTTTCATCTCACGCATGGGACCACTAACAGCTAGTTTTTCAATTAAAATCTAATTTAAATCTCCACCAAATACATTCTAAGTCCAACACTCACTACTCCAAAACATACCAGGTCTAATTATATGCATTGCATTTTTTTTAATTCTTTATTCCACGTTCATAATCGAACCTAGTTACCTACAAAAATTACTTTTAAGAATAACACAATTCTTAAGAGAAACCTCATTATTAAATTTATTCCTACTATTACTAAAGCGTTGTAACATGAATTGAGTCTTAGTTCTAGTCAACTTGAAACTTTAGATTCCGTCATATTCCTCCAAATTTCTATTTTACAGTTTAACCTGTTTTTTGTCATATCGACTAAAACTTCATCGATGGAAAACATAGACCAAATGATCTCATCTTGAGTTTGTCATCCATGACTAAAGCAAAGAGATAGGACTTGAGGTCAAACTTACGTGCAAGCTTATAGTGATACAGAAATCTTAAATATTACTATCACAAAATGTTAAACCTGTAAATCGTAATTGCTCCATCATATACGGTTTTGATGATATTGATATATCTAATCGAAATTCCTCTTTTCCCTAGAATCCGCCATTTCAATTCCTTAGTCTCCTTATCATAAGCTTTTCTAGATCAATAAAAATCACATCCACGTCTTTTTATTTTCTCTGTACTTCTCTATCAATCTCAAGAGCACGTAAACAGTTTCAATGGTAGATCTCCCTAGCATGAATCCAAACTGATTTTCTAAATCTTTTGAATTCTACCTTAATCTCTGCTCACTCACCCTCTCCTATAAGCTTCTTAATACCTCTGTAATTTATAAATTCTGAATATCCCATTTATTCTTATAAACAATCTGCATAACTTTCTTCGTCCGTCCATCTTTTTACTCTTTAAGATCTCATTAAACAATTATGCCAAACCATCTTGTGTTATTAGACAGGCCTGTCAAGAAAAAATGAAATAGATCGGAATTTTCCAGCATGAAACACAAATTCTGAGCTAGTTTCATTATTGCAATATGAATCATACAATCTTGAAAACTTGCATTGAATCCTACAGAAAAAGGAAAAGAAAACCTCAACTTCATGAACTCATAGAATCACCAAGATTTAATTCATAAATGATTGTTTTGTCCTTTAACATTTCTGTATTTTCTGTATCTCTAGTAGCATGAAACATATCGATATGGTATAAATCAAAAGTCATTTTATTGGATTGTACATAAAAACAAGGCATAAAGAAGATCAATAACAAGAAATTAGATGTATTGATTATAGCTTCATAAATGGCTCAATTATTAAAAAAACACACACACACAAAAGTACAACATGGGATATCCAAAAGCATACCTTTCGGGCATAAAGATCAGTAAGAATAGCACCCCAGCCACCAACGTTGTACGACATCTGAACTACAGATGACCCGAACAACACGATCTGCGGACGGGTCGGACCCACCATTTTCCTTGTCCTCGTCCTACTCTTATTCTTCTTCAAAGCTCACAAATTGTTTACTTGTGTATGTGACATTTATAAGACTGATATGCTGTAGATGGAGGAGGGTGTTAGGTGGAAAATGGAACTTGAAAGGCTTGCAGACCGACCAAATTCTCGTGTGGGCTGGTAGACTGGTTGGTGGAGAAGAAATTTCTTCAATACTGTTTTCTTTTTCTGGGAATTTTGTGAAGGAATTTTATAATTATTTTTGTGTATAATTTGAGTTTAAAAGTGATTAGATGCAAGCAACGTAGTTATTGGGGTCGACCGAGAAAAAAAGCGTTTGTTTGGAGAAGCTTAAAAAAAAATGATTTCAAAGTCGATCGTTAATTCAAATTTTACATCATATATTTTATGAAATTCAAATATTTAGTAAAATGACCGTATAACGACAATATGAATAAGAAGCATTTAATGAGGACAAGATTGTACATAACTACAAAGTTAACACCAATCTGTTAAAAAATACTGATTGAGTTCGTGTTCGACAACAACTATCACCCATATCCAAAGGGAAAGTAGCTTAGAATACAATCGAGGTGAAGGAAATCCTAATAAGTAATACCATCTTGAAGGTCTTAGCATAATTTTGGATTCGTCGGAGTTTTTGTTAATTCATTATCCAAATAACTACGGGACCCCAAATTTAGCTTCGTCGACTTCATAATTCCATTTAAATTGGATAATATTAAAAAAATAACATTCAACTTCTATGTTTAATCATTATATTAATTCATATATGAGTTTCTTCATTTTCAAAATTCAAGTATTATAAAATTATAATAAAAATAACGATCAAGTTTGTTTTATCCCAAAGATTGACGCCTGAAATTATTTTGTTTTAATAATAATAGTTCAGTCTCCTGTGATCTAATGATATTATGCATGTTCTCCACTATCATTCGAGTATGTTTAGACTCGTTGCTATTATAAAAGAAGCCGATTTATTTTGACACTATTTTTTTGCCTAAATAAGTTATAAACAAGTCATTTTAGCTTTTAAATCAAGTCGTGTAGAAATGATCTATTAAGTATTGACACTTAACTTATGTTAAATATCGATAACATCTCATTAATTAATTGTCGTGTTACCAATACTTAAAATAAAGTAAACATTGATAATTAGTAGATCATTTTTCGTTGAACGTGGTTCACCAATTGACCTTCACAATACTATCCAACGAGGGACGAAGCCAGTAGGCCATTCAAGTTGACTCCATAGAATTTTTTTAATTTCTTATATTGGACGGTTGTTGAATCATATTATCTCTAATTAATAAAAATGTGTAAAATGTGACCCTTCATATATTCATGAGCAGGTCATTCCGAGTAATACTAATTTAAACGGTTGAAGCTACATAAATATCAATCATGCTACCTTACTACTTTGCTTGACCACTTGGATGACCTCGACCCCACCACTCCTCTCACATGAGGAGCAAAAATATTAAATTAAATGAGGTGGGACCCGACCTCTATGTGAGGGGAGTGATGGGACCGAAGTCATCCAAATGGTCAAGCAAAGTGGCAAAGTAGATTAATCCACATAAATATAAATGTGTTAAATGGAATGAGCTTTTGAGCCCCTCGCCACTCTTCTCTTTTTTAATCCGCAAATCGTATTTTGTAACTAATGTGTGAGCTTGCAAGCGAGTGGCTTATCCGGCTCGCGAACCGACGTTGGTGATTTTCTACTCGACTTATACTAGTGAAATGAGCCAAGCTGATGAGCGACTCTCCCTGAATAAAATCCCTACATAAATCTGAACTCATCTAACACGTCGTACAAAAAAATGTTACAATTAGAAAATAAAAAAACAATAAAATAAAAACAACAAGTTGGTTCCTTTTTCGCACTTTTTCTACGTCTGTGTTGACTGTTGACTAGAGTTCGAGAAATATCGAGGCTCCGGTGGCGGAATGGACATTGCTCTTTTCTCCCCGTCTTCGCTTTTCGCCGGCTCCGATGGAAATTCCTCTGGTACCTATCTCTCATCGCTGTGTTTGTATTTGTATCTATATCTATATCTGAGGTATTATTGTTTTCGATTGGTACTTTTTCTGCAGAAGAGGAAAACACAGAGAAGAATCAGAAATTTGAGGAGAGAAGACACCAATTTCCTGGAATGGTCAGTGTCTTCATTTTCATTCATTCAATTGAATTTCTTTCTCCAGAAGAACTTGCGCATTATTTAGAGCTGGTTCACAGCAAGATTGAGCATTCGAAACTGTTTGTATTAAAAATATTATTCGGAACCTAATTTGTTACAAGGGGAGGGTGCCCTCTAGCCCATCATGGTTAAAAGCCCACAGAACTGGTCTTCTATTCAGACTGGAAGCTCATCACTCATTTTTCCAATTGGGTGACTTGGCGGAAACGGTCTTCTAATTGAAGAAGAGCTCCCTAACTTGTCTTTTCTGCAATGAGGGTCTTTTTTGATAGAGTTTCTGCTGTGCTACCGTCGTTTCTTGTATATTGGGTGGAACCTATGTGCTTATGAGCCCACAAGGCGTCCCATACTTTTAAATGCATATGCAACATGCTAGAAAAATGACTTGTGACAAAAAGCATTAGGGATTGTGCCTTGGTGGATCAGTGGTTGTAACATAGATTACAGGAACTGTCTTGGCATAAAGGTGGTTTCCATAAAATGCAGTATTTATGTGGATGTATAAGCGTACAGATTGTGAAGAAGGCAATCTCGGTGTTGTTCGAGTGTCTGCATGGATACTTCTAGTTATTTGACAGCACCATGAGATACAATTTGTAATTGGACCAATTGATTCGGGGCCAATACATGTTTTGATTGATCTCTTCAAGAGGTTTAAGGGTGGTGTTGTGATGTTGAATCATGTTAACACTTGAAACCATGACAGATTCTTTCGCCAAGTGTGGTTACCACTACTTAGTTTAAGATCCAGCACCATTGTTTTCCTTCAGGATTGTAACCATAATTGTTAAGTTCATAGATAATCATTTCCTTTAGTCTTATCTGTACACTTTGGCTTGTATGCAGGAATTGCTCGTCCGAGAATTTTCTTTTCACCAGCTGAATGCTAATTTATTGTGGCCTGGCACATTTGCATTTGTCGAATGGTTGGTTCAACATGGATCATGGATAGATGGACGGAGAACAATTGAATTGGGCAGGTATTAGATATTACTTCTGTTCTTAAGTCCTTGGATAACCTGATCCCCTTTTTCCCTATTTCAATTGTTATTGATCTATAAATAATTTAATCCGTTTCTCACACTTTGGGAAGTAAATTGAGACCTCCCTGGAGTAATTGCTCTTATTTCTATAATATCTACAAACATTTGACAATCTATTCTATCCACTAGTATACTTGCATAAATAATTCCTTGAAAGTTATGTTATTCCTAATGTTTCTTTTCTTGTTACTTGTTAGAATGTAATGCCAATCTCTTTTTGTTGTTCTTTTCTAGTTCTATTTTGTAAAAATATAATTTTTGGGCCTTACACCTAGGACTCTTTTTTGAACCTGTACAAAGAAAACTAAAATCAGTGTCTTATATTTAGCAAGTGATTGCATATGTATCATTTTACCTTAAATTATATTTGTGCTGTAGGCCACATAATGCATTACACGCCTATCTTTTTAGGCCAGATATCAATATGCGTGCTCTACTATGCCTATAATATAGAGTTTTGATTCTCTAAAGTACCTAAGCCCTCACTTTAGGGTTGAACTCAAACTTTTTGTATCGTGGGGTCAAAAATTAAAATGCATATAACGGCAAGAATCATAGTCATTTTTTTTTTTTTTGATAGGTAATTAAATATTTTATTAATCACGGATAATATATAGGAAGTGTATTATCAATTTATACAAGAAAGAAACAACATAAAATTGGGCATCCCGTCTATACGAGTAATAGCCGTAATATTAAACAAAGTATACAATGTCAAATAAAATAATTCTTTAATCTGCTTTGTTATCCATGTATGATTGTCAAAACAACGACTGTTTCTCTCTTTCCACACACACTAGACGATGCATTCTGGAATAAGGTCTCAAACAAGTTTGTTATTCTTATTACGAAATTTTCTTCTCCATGCTTTCAATACATCTTCCATACGCCATGGAAACACCCAGTCCATGTGTTGAGAAGCCAGAATATCGTTCCACAGGGATTGAGCACCGTCACAATGAAGGAACAAGTGGTCAATCGTCTCCTCATTATTCGTACACATATAATGCCACTCCGTAACATAAAAATCCCTAATTCAGAGGTTATCCACCATTAACACCTGTCCCCTCACAACCGTCCATAGTAAAAATGCCACTCGAGTGGCCAGTTTACATTGTCATATCATCTTTCATGAGAATGAGCTCTCCGCAGGTCTCAATAAGGATCCAAAATAAGTGCCAACTAAGAAAATAACATCCCGTGCAAACCTCCATCTGCTACAATCACCTTCTCCTATCCTGATGTGTACCTCCCAAAAAAAATGTTCCAGTTGATTCTCCCATTATTTATATCTAAGACTTCATTCACTATAGCAGATGGCCTTAAGGCAATACGATACAAAGAAGAAAATCCCACTCTTAACGGCCGATTTTTATTCCAACAATATTCCCAAAATCTGATAATATTGCCATTTCCCACCATAAACATCAATCTATCCCGAAAGTATTTCCATCCTCGTCGGATATATTTCCACAAACTCACCTCATAAGAACCATGAACATCGACTGAGCACCATCCTCCCTCCATAAAACCATATTTCGCCTCTATAATTTTTCTCCAAAAGCTCTTCCTCTCCACACCGAATTGCCACAACCATTTACTCAATAAGGCCTTATTAAACAATACAAGGCTTCTCAATCCGAGGCCCCTATGCTTATGGGAGAACAAACTGCACCCCAATTAACCAAGTGAAGTTTCCTCTTTTCCCCTAATCCTCCTCATAGAAACTCCATTTGAATTCTCTCTAATCTTTTTGCTACTGAGAAGTAATAGGAAACAATGACATGAAATAAGTAGGGAGATTCGATAGGATGGATTTAATGAGGGTAAGACGGCCTTCCTTTGAGAGGTACATATGCTTCCAATCCGTTAACCTTCTCTCCATCCTTTCCACAATACCGTTCCAAATATGTACACTTTTAAAGCGTGCTCCTAAGGGAAGCCCAAGATATGACATAGGCAGTTGCGCAACCCTACAGCCAATATGGCCGCCAACTCCTTCACATTATCGACATCCCTTACTGTGATAGCCTCAGATTTTTTCAAATTTATCTTCAATCTAGATACAACTTCAAAGCATAGAAGTAGACGATGCAAGTTCTTGAATTGCTTAGCATCTGGATCACAAAAGATCAATGTGTAGTCTGCAAATAGCAAATGGGATACCTATAATTTGTCAATCATGAAGCTCCTTAACAGACTCTTCCCTATAGCCTTTTCAAGTATCTTACTGAAAGCGTCAATAGTAATAACAAACACCAATGGAAACAAATGATCTCTTTGCTTCAAACCACAACTACTCCGAAAATTACCCTCAGGAGTGTCGTTTACCAAAACTGAAAAGGAAACCATAGAGATACAAAACTGAATCTACCCGCACTGCTTATCATCGAAGCCACATCGCCTGAGCATATACAAACGATGCAACGCCCCAAATTCTCGGAACTCGAAGCGTTAAAAGAAAATTCATTTTCTTTGTTTGAGCTCATAAATGTTAACGAAAATAAATTTTAAATGAGAAAAGTTTTGGAATTTGAAACATATTAAAAATATAATGGGAGATTTTTGTTCATAGAGACTTAAAGAATTTTGGTGTAATTTTATTTTGGAAAACATTTGGAGGAAATTCTGCAAATACCAAATGAACAGCAGCGGAAGAAAAATATGTTTGGTCTAGCAAATGACCACTAAATATTATGAAATTTTAATAGAGTCTGTCACATTCATAAATGTACCACATATAAAAATTTGGGGTCTCGACGATAATGTTTGAAGCACGAAAGTATTGCTCGACTATGCTGGACATAAAATTCGAAGCTGACCCAATGTAATTTACTAAAATGGACATAACTTTTGCTCTAAATACTATTTTAAGGTAATTCCAAAGACCACTATTAGAAGAATCATAGACCTTTCAAACCCCACTGATATCACTCTAAAACATGCAAGTTATACCATTTTCAAATAGGACATAATCTAAAATTCAATTCATCAGTAAATTAACTTCATGCATAGTCAATCCAATATTTGTAAATTATAGTTGACATGCAATGTATATAAAATTGGACGAAATAAACATTTTTAAAAGTGTCATTTAAGTATTCATAAAATGTTTACACAATTGGAAATTTTTTACTAGAAAGTTGAAAGCATTTCAAATTGTCGAGCACTTGTCACTATGCCAAACCACTGCCATGCCTCGATTTAACCTGTAAAATTTAGTAGAGACGAGTATCACCACAAGTAATACTCAGTAGGAAACACTTAAGTAAATAGATAAAAAAAAATATTTTCTAGAATTGCAATCTTTGGTTATTTGTATCACCGTCAATTTCAAAATGAACCTGTGATCAGGTAATCTGTTTACTTTTAGGTTCTAACAACCCCTTTGTTTTATGAATCAAAATTCATCTCTTCATCTCTTATTGGAACCACCACCAAAGAGTGTTTCCATTCTCTCATGAGTAACACAATAACACGTTAATACAAATCGAAAACAAATAATTTTTACTCAACTTACAAAAGTGTTGAAAAAATTCCTACCTTAAATATTTGGAGTTTGAATAACCTTTTACTTTCAATATGTACTAAAATCCAGCATACTCTTTGCCTCTTAGAAAATTTTCAGATTCAAAGTGCCTTGAGTCTATGGAAAAAAAAGGCAAAATAATTTTATGTATAGGTATAATAATTTGGGAGAGAAAATGCGGCTTTAGAGGTTGAAGGAGATTTTTTGTTTTATAATTGCAAGATGATAATGGTGGGTGGCATTAACCAAAATGGGATTAAAAATAATGGTAGTGGAACATTAATGATGTGTATAAATGGACTTTTATGTTACATTTTTCATTTGAAATAGGAGTTACAAATGTGCATTTTTTTAATATTAATTAACATAATGGGTGTAAAATGATTGGGACGTGCCCTTTTAACTTCCAAACTCAATGACAGCTTTATATATATATATATATATATATATTTTTTTTTTTTTATATTTGGGGTTGTTTGGTATACTATCCGGTATATCTAATTTTTAAAATTTAAGCACTAAACATGTATACAACGATTAAAATAACTTGTATTGTCAAAATAAAAAAAAAAATCTTTTACTAGAGATTCGAGACCTTTCAAAATTTTTAAAAGCAAGGGTGCGAAACTTTACTATCGTGACCAAAGTTTTCATTTGAACTCTTAAGGAAGGGTTGTAGCGACGCTATAATATAACCCAAATTATATTCGAGTTCTACAAGAAAATTTTATTTTAAAACGAAACACAACATTTTTTTTCCAGTCACTACAAAAGGAATCATCAGTTCACGTGATCATAGGCTTTTTGAATATCAAACTTACATAATATTCCTGGAACCCTTAGGTGCAATCTCGAGTCAATACATTCATTTGCTATAAGTATGGAATCCAATATCTGGCGCCTTTTGACAAAAACATTCTGAAATTTAGACACCACTTTCCCCAACACCTCTTTTAATCTATTTGCTAGCACCTTTGCAATAATCTTGTACACTCCACTTACTAAACTGATGGGGTGAAAGTCTTTAATATCCGACGCTCCCGATTTCTTTGGAATTAACATAATAAATGTAGTATTAGAACTTCTTAAGAACCTGCCATGCTGAAAGAAATAAGTAAAGACATCCACAATGTCCGATCATACGACTTCCCAACAAGCTTTATAAAATGAGAAAGAGAATCCGTTCTGTCCTGGGACCTGATCGTCATTTATGTTGAATACCACCTCCCTAATCTCATCCTCCCCAAATGGTCTCCCTAACTAGCTGGCATCCTCCTCAATAATAGTAGAAATATCTAATCCCTCCAACTCGGGCCTCCAGTCAAACTGCTCCCAATAAGGATTTTGATAGAAACTCACTATTTGAGTTTCAATATCCTACAAGTCCTCATAAGTGACTCCATCTACCTCTAACATAGTGATAGAATTGTTACGCCTGTTGGAATTAGCGACCCTATGGAAAAATTGGGTACATTTATCCCCCTTCTTCAACCACTTGGCCCTAGATTTCTGGCGCCAAGCTATTTCTGTACTATTATGATCCTATATTATTTATATAACTTATATTTTCTCAATTTGGGATCAGACAACAGATTATTTTCTGTACTATTATGATTCTATCTCTAGTGGCATTTATGTTCCTAAATTTCAATTATCTGTATCATTCAGTTGTAAACCATTTTTGACTGAATTTAACCAAAATCAGTCAGAATTATCCAGCCATTCAATCATATTTTTCAGCTTCTACTTTATTACAATAATTCAATTTTTTTTCTTATTTCCCTCTCTTCCAAATTCCAAATGCTAGTCACTACAGAATTAGACTCAAAAAATTTTGTGGGCCCAGATGGTCGAGTCATTGTTTCCTTAGCATTCTGATGTGTTTTCTGAGTTTAGTGGAACTGGAGCTTTGGCCATCTTTCTGCACAAATCTTTTCAACTTGACATTACAACATCAGACTATGATGATGCGGAAATTGAGGAGAACATAGCTCATAATTGCCAAATAAATGGAGTTACTCCTGTCCTTCCTCACATAAAACGTAAGGTCTCTTGCACTTTGTCTTCATTTGATGAAAGTGAATATAATGTATCTCATTGCCTTATTTTATATCGAGGAACTCTTATATATTGAATCATTATGTTTTCAGATACCTGGGGAGATGCCTTTCCCATATCTGATCCATGTTGGGACCTGATTATTGCAAGTGATATTTTGTTGTGTAAGTACACATTTCAGATTGGCATTTCCACATTGGATAAATATTCCTCACTGAATATGGATATTCTTTCTAGTTGTATAGAGATATAATTTTAATGTCCATCAGGTACCTTGTTTGTTACCCCAACCCAATTGGGTACCATATGGGATTAGATTTTAGGGTGGGCTAAATTTTTGATTTGGCTTGGAACTCTTGGGCTAATAAAACTAAAAATTTTGGACCAAGTTTATAAAGTAGAGGAATTTCTATTTTTTCCCCATGTTGCACACTGGGTTACAGTCCGGTGTGAAATATACATTATTCATATTAGTTTATAGCAAGGATTAAACTAATTCTTCTTCACCAAACAAACAGACAGACAACTAGCTATGTTTTATCCTCAAAAAATTTGGGGTCAGCTATGGGAACCTTTTTTGGCCATATGGATCATTGCTACTTGTACTGGAAGAACCAAACCAACTATATTCTTAGCAACCATAACAAGCCATATGTTAGTTTGCCCCATCTTATCAACTTCTAACTTGTTCTAGTGAGATCACATCGTATGACTCTTTAGGCCTACCCATAATGTGTCCCAATTATCCAAGTCACCATTCCGTTAATTTATCATCAATCGGCGCCACTTTACTTGTTGATGTATAGCTTCAGTTCTTATGTCATCTGTTCTAGTACGACCTGTTTCCCATCTTATCATCCTCGTTTTTCCTACGTTTCATCTAATGAATATCTTCCTAACAGCTCCACACTTTGTTACCATAAAGCACAAGAAGTATAATCACTGTTTTCTAGACCTAACTTTTTAACCTCACAGAAGATCTCATACTCATTAAGCTGTCTTCGGTTTCTCATAAAAAAAACATGGAAACCATTCCTCAACATTGGCTAGGAATTCTTACATAATATATCTTCTATGCTTTAACAGATATATATATATATAAAGTTAATAAATATTATGATATAGCTTAAGTAAAGGATGAGTTCCCGAAATTTGAAAGGCACTTTTTAAGCAATAATTTAAATATTGATGTGCTACCCAATACATTTGAGTGTCCTCATCGTTTATCTCAATAGTGTTGAGTTGGGTCAGGTGCCTGGAAAGCTCTCTCTCTAGGTGTCTTTCTGAGGTATCAGACAGAATTGGAGAAATGAACCATTTTAGGAATAATGCATTGTGTGGGTACTCCGTGTTTAGCTGGCTGGGTTGTACTTGTCCTGATTGCTACTGTGAAGATGACTGAAAAGAAAATAGAGAGAATCACTGCTTCCTCTCCCTTACATTTGTTATGCATGTTTTTTTAAACATTTGTTTCCATCATGTTACTTGCAGATGTTAAACAATATGGAAATCTCATAAACACCTTGTCATTTCTCCTCAAATCTTACAAGCCAAAAGCTAGTGAGGCAGTTTCTGGAAAGAATGATGAGCAGAATGGTACTTTGTTTGGTTTGCTAGTCTGTTTTGCTAAAATTATAGTGCATGTTTGGTATGCGGTAGTGGAAACGATGAATAGTATAATGAACAAGATTTAAATTTCATTTTCTTCTTTGATAATGTCCAGTACTATCCAATTTTTCCTACCAATCATGCCAATAGTTGTTAAAACCTTTCTCACGTAGCTTCTGTCTCAGATACATGCCCACTTCCCCGACCAGCATTTCTAATGAGTTGGAGACGCAGAATTGGGAAAGAGGATGAGTCACTCTTCTTTACTGGGTGTGAAGAAGCTGGTCTCAAGGTCCATCATCTAGGATCTCGTGTATACTGCATCAAGCCTGGGCCCTAGCGTAACAAATTTCAATTTTCCAGCATAAGTATTTCGTAATCTTCGATAATCTTCAGTGCAAATTAGACCATGCAGCCAAAATTCTTCTGAAGTGAAATCAGCGAGACCCAAGACACCTCCCTCGGAAGTTGGTAATTTTTTAAAAATATTTTCTATATCTGCTCAATGAAGATTTCTCTCAATTTATTAGGAATTTAGGATGTTAGGTGTTACATTCACAGGCATGTTTCGTTAGATGCCTGTGGCCATCTTCATTTTAGTGCAATGAAATAATCGTGCTATACGCCAATGTATGCTTTGTTCTATGTTCAATTCAATTTCTCACAAGATTTTTTCTGAATGAATTTATGGTCAAAGGTTGGCCTGGCTGTCACTTTATTAGAAAATCAACCTTTTTAATAATAAAATTGGGAATTACTGTCTACTGCCAAAACTTGGGTTAAAATGGCAAAACAGAAACATGTGATGGACCAAAAGAGTGTTATGGTATTGAATTCAGATACCGTACAGCAATTTTTAGGCACAGAAAATTGTGTGGCACATATTCAAAATCGCTTATATGTGTTCGCCCGTTTTTGTATGACATGCCATTGTGGCTTTGTTCTGTTTTTAAGAAACTTCGTGGAAATAGCCTGTACTTGTTTTGCAGTTTGCAGTCTTATCAGCTGATGTAGATGATCACATGGCATGTACAATGTAGTTTTGGAATGAAGCTAACAAGTAACGTAAAAATCCAAACTGATTTATTACCTGTCTACCATTTTTTACAAGCAGTGATATTGTCACTCATGTAACATAAAAACCCATAAATCTGGTACGTCGCACTCTTTACGTATGGTTTTATAAACTACCAATGGTTGCGTTTGCTCATTTGTGAAAAAGCCATCAGTTGTGTGAATTGCAGTTGATACTATTTGTGTTTGTATTTCTCTAGCGAGCATGTTTATTTGTTCTTAAAAGTTGACTTAAATTAAGTTACTTATTTTACCGAAAATGATTTCGAAGTTACTTTTTTTTTGCAAGAAAAGTAAGTTTAAGCCACCGACCATGCTGAGGATGTTCACGTTTTGTCATTTTGTCAATTGAGATTAAAATTTTTCGTGACTCTATCATGTTTACCATTTATGGGTGTTCATCACCATAACGTTTAAGTTGAACTTGTTAACTGTCTGTACCTGCCGAAGGTGAAATATGAACCTTCCTGGAAGCAACCTATATTGGCAGAATGATGAGTAGGGCTCTATGATGTGTCCTCTTCTTGATAGGGATAAGGCTTGGATTCTTGGATGATATGAAACACGGAACTGGCTATATAGTTTTGTATTAATCAATTATTTGATGTAAGGAATGGGCTCATCTGACTCATGTGGCTACACCAAAGATATCTATAAGTAAAATATTCATAAATTGGCTCCTCTTGAGTGGTAGGGATATTTCATTTTTATTTTATATTTCTCAATGGCTTTTAGCTGCTAATGATCTTGATAAATAATTAAGGTGGAAGCGCACCTCTAGAAAAAAGAATATTGAAATCATAAAATGCAGTGGATCATAGTCCCCTCATTTCATTTAAGATGCGAAATTGGAATTCTTTTCATTTTACTTCGTCCATTTATGATAAGAAGTCAGAAGAAAAGTTTCATTCAAATTCATTTGAAAATTTAATTGAATAAATCATTTTGATTGATGTTGTGAATTGTATATTTTTTTTAGTGAATGACAATTTCACCTTTGCAACCATAGAAATTATTACTATTGTATTCTTAATGCTTTTTCTCTCTTTGTAACAACTGATTGTTTTTACGTAAATGATAAGATTATTAGTAACTTTTGATGAATTAGTAACATTAATTTTTTTAATGATCATATCTGCCAACCCCTCCATTTTCTTCTAGAATGAGTAGGCCTAAAAACCCTTGAGAGAGAAAATATCTCGGTTAAAGTAGGTAAAAGAAATTTGGCAATTTGGTTATGGAATTTTTGGGCCACTTGTCAATATTTCTTTATAGTTAGGAAATTTATTTACTTGTAATTAAATTTTACGCTCAATCAAACATGTACTAAGTAGTTCATCACGATTCTATCAAATTCTAGTCACAACGGTTTGTGTACACAAAGGTTGGACTTGTCAATTCATCAATTGTTTTTTTCACCACCGAGAAATCTCGAAGATATTCAAAAATTGATTGCAAAAAATGGACCCAATATAAAGATCAATTTGTTGGTTTCTCTATTGTCGTTTACGTATGTAAGAAATTTCTACGAAGCTTCATTGACGTACAAAAACCGTACGTAATTATTTGTTCACGGCGAGTTACTATCAAAGATGGAGATGGTTTGGTTAATCGGTGAGGTAATCATGTCAAAGAATTTTGATCAGTTTGCCGACTGCGGCGTTCTTGCAATGCCGTAGGATTTGGTGGGGACACGAGAACATGGTCCTCATCTTGAACTCAGTTCTACCAATAAATTAAAGATTATTCGAGCTAAAAATTTGTCAATACTTCATTCTTGAATTAATAAGTATGCTAACGAGTAATGCCATATATCTTAATGAGTGAAGAACATCAATTTAGGTGACGATTATCACTGATTGTGATAGCATTGTTCATTACTTTTACACCGAATATTTTGTGAGGAAAAAATATATTATTTCAAGTAATTTTATGTTAAAAACAAATACTCCATCCGCTCCATTTATAGAGGTTGGTTTCATTTTTCACACCGATTAAACAATCTTATTTAATGTTATTGAAAAATAATTTTTGTCAAAAACTTTTTTAGTTTGTCATTATTTATATTTTTGTCACTTGACCCTCTACTTTTCTCCTTTTTTTTAATTTTTTTTTTAATTAAAAGGTAAAAAATTGAAATTTTATACTATACCTAATAAACGTTCATCAACATTCAACCCTCTCTCTCTCTCTCCCACTCATTTCTTCTTGCCTTCCTTCTCTCCAAGTTTCAATCGGTCCCAGTCTCCCTGAGTCACGCCGCCCACTGGGCCAACTCTCCTAAATTAAAGATTTTTTGTCAACAAATACTTTTTTTATATGTTTATTGGTTTTTTTTTGTTAATAAGGTATACAAAAAAAAAAAAAAAAAAAAAAAAATCGGGGGCACTGCCAGTGACCCCCTTTCACCTCTATATCTAAGTACAATGAAATTCATAGAACGAAAACTCAATTATATAAATTGACTTTAGATTAATGCTTTAGCTACACGATTAATCATATATATTTATTCATTTAATTTTATAACCATATATTTGTACTAACATATATTTTTTTAAAACTAAAGTGATGTCATCTAAATCAAAGTACGAAATAATACATCTTACTAAATAATAAGAAAGAAAATAAATATATACCTTTGATGACAGGGGGAATATGTTACCAAAAATAAACCTCAAGGGAGGTTTTTGAAAATTTTAAAAATGGAGGGGGAGGTCTCTGTAGTTGTCATAAACCTCTGGAAGGTTACTTCTCATAACTGAGTTAAGGATTAAGCTATTTGTACACTCCTCTTTACCCTTTCCCTTACCCGACCCCACTTGCCTCCCTCACATGAAAGTGAAAATATTAAATTTAATGAAGTGGGACCCGACCTCCATATGAGTGCTTGGGTGGGCCCGAGTCAATCAAAGGGTAAAGGGGAGTGTACATGTAGCAAAATCGCTGAGTTAAATGTATTCTACAGTTATTTCACCTGCGATGAGGAATGATATTTCCTAATAATAAAGGTTTGAATTTTGGCCTTCATAAAAAAACCTACAACATGTGCCATGAATGTTATGAGCACAAAAACTATTAAATTTCTCTCATTTTCTCCAAGACAGAAATATAGGTGACATTTTTTGGCGAAAAATCAAATTTGTACTCACGAGTCCATTACCCTCACCCCTCAGATTTGCTATCTACACAAGTAATGATTGACACGTCATTTTAAATTAATATATACAACTTTTATCTTAGTGTCACGTGTATTTAAAACTAGGAGACACTTTAATGCAAAATGATGTGTCAATCATTCATCGGTAGATAACAAATTGGACAACAAATTTTAAACAACAGATTTCAACTACAGTCCAAATACGAAACTTCTGCGAAGGTGCCTTATGTAATCTTGAATACAGTGTATACCTATATATATAGTATATACACACACATATTATCTCATTCAAGAACCAAGCAACGATTCATTACTGCATGCACACTTATTATCTTGCTTAGGAAATGCCGGTGTAGAGTTATATCTATATATATAAACTTTGTTTTCTCCTTTTAGAGACAGAAAAATGGCTTCTACTGAACAATGGTCACTGGAGAACGGAAGCGTTAGGTGCCTGACCAAGGGCATGAAGCACAGCCACAGCCGGACTGCGCATAACATGTCCTCTTCGTCTCTGCGCAAAAAATCGGACCTAACACTCGTTTCCAAAGTTCGACAAGGGTTTCTCCGAAATATTCTTGTTAATCTGCAAGTGGTTTTGTTGGGAACAAAGCTATCAATTTTGTTTCTGGCAATTCCTTTTGCAATCATTGCTGAGTGTAAAAATTTTGGAAGAGTGAGTAATTTCATTTTTCTTTTTAGTTAATAACTATGTTTTCTCTTGTCTGTTGTACCTAGTATTCACCGTAACCTTTTTCTCGTCTGATATGCCATGTCCATGATAAATTTATCAGCCAAATCGAAATTTGGGTGCCATCATTTCTCTATGTTCTTGTTAGGGTTTTCATTTTTCTATAGAACCATATTTCAAAGAATTTCCAACAGTTTCTTCCATCTTTTAATTTATTTTTTTCCTGATTTAGTGTTAAATTACATTCATGTTGATTAGAACTGAATCATAATCAATCACTCATTTTTTTTTTTAACAGTCATGGGTGTTCGCATTGAGTTTAATTGGGCTCACTCCGCTTGCTGAACGTGTCAGCTTCTTGACAGAGTAAGAGACTAAGCCGCCGTTTGACCCCCATTATTTCAAATTATATTTTCTCTCTTATTTTCAACCATACAATCTTTCATATAATAATATTATACGTAAATCGAAAATTTTTCCTTCTTTTTCAACCACACATATTTCAAAAAAATACTATTCCAAAAATTGTAAACTGAAATAATTGGGGCCAAACAATATAATTAACAATTATTCTCAAAAGTAATTAGTCCTTTCCAATTTTCTAATAAATAATATAATCAGGATCTTACAATTATCCTCTCATCTTTGATTCTTATTAATTTATGCAGGCAAATCGCTTTCTACACAGGTCCAACAGGTAATCAATCCATTTTCATATATTATTTTTTATGTGATAGTGTTCAAAATCATTCTATATATATATATATATATATATATATATATTTTATCATAAAAAAGATGAAATAGGTCCAAAATCTATACCTAAATGTTGGTAGAGATAATTGAACGTGTCAGGCATTACTTTAGTGGTATGCAAAAGCTCAGAAAAATCGCCATGATTTATTTTCTTAAAAAATAAAAATTAGATTAAATAGATGAGAATATGATAATGATAATCCAATACAGTATAGTAGCGATGAATCGAATATAGTGGTGAAAAAAGGGTCTAAATTCTCAAGAATAAAGCTTAATTTGTCATTTTGTTCTTTCATTACGGGTTCCAAATCCTTTATTTGATCTTGTTGCGGACATTTTTGCAGTTGGGGGGCTTCTAAATGCCACATGTGGAAATGCTACAGAGCTGATAATATCCATATTTGCTCTTGTCCAGCACAAAGTAGATGTAGTGAAATACAGTCTACTTGGTTCTATACTTTCAAATCTTCTTTTAGTTCTTGGCACCTCTCTTTTCTGTGGTGGCATTGCAAATCTCCGAAAGGAACAGAAGTTCGATAGAGTAAGACATTTATTTAAGCAAATTTCTCTTCTGAAAATCGAATTCTCGTATAATTATCTGTGTTGAACTGTTACAGAAACAAGCGGATGTGAACGCCATCCTTTTGTTGTTGGGATTGCTTTGCCATGTTCTGCCCTTGATGTTTCGATATTCTGGAAATGCTGCGGAATTGACAGGGACAGAAGCTCTTGCATTGTCAAGAGCCAGTTGTATTGTGATGCTGATTGCATACATTTCTTACATTGTGTTCCAGTTATGGACTCATCGACAACTATTCGAGGCTTCTGAGGTGAGATATTTTGAAGTGTTTTCCCCTTTAAAAAGGCCACGTAAAATGTACTTATAGAAGATGTTTGATAGGATCGACTATAGAGATCTCGATTCTATTGTAGTATCATTAAACGAATTTACATTGGTCAAAATTATCAGGACGAAGCAGTAGATAGTGACGTAGTACCAGACGAATCCCCCGTGATTGGATTCTGGAGTGCATTTGTTTGGCTAGTTCTGATGACTGGAATCATAGCCCTACTGTCTGAATATGTTGTGGGCACAATTGAGGTGAACTTTTAACTATAATTAAAGATGGATAATTTGATAGTTTATTGGGATCTAAATAAATAAATTCGTGTTTATGGCATTTTCTTCAACAGGCTGCATCAGACTCTTGGGGATTATCAGTCAGTTTCATCAGTGTAATTTTGCTACCAATCGTTGGAAACGCAGCAGAACATGCTGGGGCTGTCATATTTGCCTTTAAGAATAAACTGGTAAGTCATGGAGGACTGGTTTTTTAGTTCTCAAACGAACAATTTGAAGACGATTCTAACTAGTATTGAATAGTTCTAGACGTAGATATCTAACATATGAATCGAAGTTGAAATAGAAGAAAAAGAAAAGCAACTGTGCAAAGAAAAAAAAAAGCGTCGTCATTCTTTCTTTTTTCGTCACTTTCTTTGTCTTATCCGCTTAAATCGCAAAGTCTAAGAAGAGAAATTTCTGGACAGGATATTACTTTGGGCGTAGCTTTGGGTTCAGCAACTCAAATTGCCATGTTTGTGGTAAGAACCTTATTCAAGTACAATCCTGAGGTATACTGGTTTGCTTACTGAAGATTAATAAAGTAATGTTTCTAATTATTTTTTGAAATAATCAGATTCCCTTAACCGCCATTGTGGCCTGGATAATTGGTATAGACATGAATCTCGACTTCAATCTTCTTGAAACAAGCTGTCTAGCACTATCAATTATCATCACAGCATTCACTTTACAGGTAATTTATCTTCACACGAGGAATTAATAACCGGATTTAATCGACATTTTTTTGATATTAAACTGTTAAATTGTCTAAAAGTTGAAGTTATTTATTTACATGTATATCTTCAAATTATCACGTGCGCGAATCTTGCAGGACGGAACATCTCATTACCTAAAAGGACTAGTTCTTCTGCTATGTTACCTAGTTATTGGGGCTTGCTTTTTCATTTTCAGAACTTCAAATAGTAAGCATCAACCCTAAAATTTACTATGTAATCAAGAATTAAATTTTTTTTAAACCCAACTAATCGGTTTTTTTTTCTTCAATCTGTTTGCAGATCATGCAGACACTGTAAACCTAAGTTTCAGATCATCCGATGAAGGAATCGTGAGAATTTGATCAACGCCTTACAGATTTGGTTCCGTGAAAGATTCAAACAGATTGCTGCATTTGTTGTTTTTTCATTGGGATTGATTTTACAAGTTCCTAGGAACAAATGGAGATGAACTCTGCATGATTATGTACAGTGGGATACATTAACGATGCAAGAGTTTCATGTGGGATTTCCAGATTTTATGAGCAGCTGTTTTCTTCTTTTCTTTTTCTATGTTTGGTTCTTGTTTTCCATTTTTCTGGTTCCTTATATTTCGTTTTTTCCCCCAATGTTTGGTTCGTGTTTTCTTCTTTTCTTTTTCTATGTTTGGTTCTTTTTTTATCATTTTAGCTTGAAAGAGTCTTTGTTATGTTGCATTGGAGAAATTTTTTATATACATTGTCTAATTTTTCCTTATGTGGCAATTTTTCTAAGCAATTCACATTAGCATTGGAGATCATCATTATCAGGCCTAACCGGGCATTGACTTGATCAAGGCACAGGTTTATGAGGTCACCGATCGATTGCTAGATCAATGCTTAAACATTTATTGCAAAAATTTTGTCGGATGAAAACTTGTCAAAATTTAGGTTGTAATGGTGGAATTATGACCTACTAGAGCTGATCGACTGGTCGGTAGCTCGGAGTTCATTAGTACCGTCCATAGTCATCCGATACCAATTTTGGTGCGGAGGCGAAATAATTTCATGAAACAAGAAGAAATTTTGAGACTCGAAAAAATTTGTAAGAATAAAAATTTATTATATTGAATTGTTGATAGCAAAAGTGTACCAAACTTTGTTTAAATAGACAAATTAATTGACTATAGTAATTAAAATCCTATGTAGAGTAAAAAAAAATCATATTCTAACTAGAAAGAAATTTTTATTCTAATCAAGAGAAAAGAGAAGAAAAAGAAATAAAATCTATTACAACAAGAAATCATATTCAAAGTAGATTTGTTATAAGTCACTTTGCCTAGGTTAAGACTAATTATTCAGATTCAACAGCTAACGAATTTTATATAGGAACGTTGAGCGTGAATTATATTTTTCATCTAGTCATAATTAAAGTTATTTATGATTATATATTTGTGATTTTTCTTTCGTAATGTGTTGAGAAATAAATTTGATTTTTGACTAAATAATATGGGTTTAAAGATTTTGCTCATAAGCCAAATTCAATTAAAAAGCCCAACAAAGCTTAGCATTTCTAGAAATATTTTCTAAAAAAATCTATGTAAATATTTAAGTAAAAGATGTGGTCATAAATGTAGTAATGTGACAAGTCGATTATGTGGTTTTAGAAACTTTATCTAGAATATTCTTGAAAAATATCTAGTCCAAATATGTGGTCTAGAAGTCTCATGAAAATGTGTGGTCTAGAAGTTTCATGTAAACCATATATAAAGGGGTAGGGTCCTTCGATTTTGAAACAAGCCAAGTGTATAGAGTTTGAAATTGAGAAATACAAGTATTCTTTTTTGTTCACTTACTTCTTCCTGTTAGTGTTGTCATTCTAAAAGCCTTAACAAATACAAGTTAGTACACTATTCTTTCCTCCAACAAACTGGTATCAGAGCCATAAGGTCCTTGTAAAAAATGGCAAGTGGGATGATTCATTTTCAAATCTCCCAACTCAGTAAGGATAACTACGACAATTGAAGCATAATGATGAATGCGGTACTTGGGTCGCAAGATGCATGGGAGATCGTAGAGAAATGCTACACGGAGCCACAAGACGAGGTTACTCTATCCCAAGAACAAATGGATAGTTTAAAGGATGCAAGGAAAAAGGATAAGAAGACGTTCACTCTCATCTATCAAGCCTTAGATGAAGACACGTTCGAGAAAGTAGCTTGTGCTACTACGAGTAAGGAAGCATGGGAGATCATGCAAAACTCCCACAAAGGAGTTGAGAAGGTGAAAAAGGTTCAACTCCAAACACTTCGATGTGAGTTTGAAGCTTTACATATGAATAATCGGAATTAATTTTTGATTGCTTTTCAAGAGTACTGGGCATTGTGAACCAATTAAAGAGAAATGAAGATCGAGGAAGTGCATTCTACAAGGAGGAAAAAAAAGAAGAAGCCAAAACTCGTTTTTCACTAGAGGTCGTGGAAGAGGCACGAGGCAAAATGAAAGGCCAATGTATGACAAATCTCAAGTTAAATGTTACAATTGTCAAACACTTGGCCATTATGTTTCAAAATGTAGAAATGTTACTAACCAAGTTGAGGAGAAAGCCAACTATGCTAATTGAAAAAATGAAGTAGATCCTACACTATTGTTGGCTTACAAAGATGAAGAAAGAAGAGAAAAGAACACTTAGTATTTGGATACGGGAGCAGGCAGACATATATGTAGAAGAAGAAACATGTTCGTGGAGTTCGATGAATCGATAAGCGGCAATATCACTTTTGGAGATGAATCTAAGATCCCGGTGAAGGGCAAATGTAAAATCTTGATCCCCTTGAAGAATTTACACATCAATTTATCTCAAGTATCTATTATGTGCCCAATATGAAAAATAACATTATAATTTTGGGACAACTCTTAGAGAAAGGCTATGATAGTCATTTAAAAGATCATAGTCTTTCAATAAGAGATCAAAGAGAAAATTTGATTGCCAAAGTCCTTATAACAAAAAATAGAATGTTTGCATTAAGTATTAAAAATGATATTGCTAAATGCTTAAAAGCTTGTTTTAAAGATTTATCTTGGCTTTGGCACTTGAGACTTGGACATCTTAATTTTGGGGGTTTAAAGTTGTTGAGTAAGAAGAAGATGGTGAAAGGTTTGCCTCCAATAAATCATGCAGATCAATTGTGTAAAGGATGCTTACTTGAGAAGCATTCGATGAAAACTTTCCTAGAAGAAGCATCTACAAGGGCTAAGAAGCTGCTAAAATTTGTACACTCGGATGTTAGTGGGTCAATCAATCCAAGTTTTCTCAGTAAGAACAATTACTTCGTTCTTTTCATTGATGATTTTAGTAGAAAGGCTTATGTCTATTTTCTCAAACAAAATTCGAAAGTTTTTAGAATTTTCCAGAAATTTAAAGCTCTTGTTGAAAAAGAAAGTGGCTATAACATAAAACTATTAGATCGGATAGAGGAGGAAAATTCACCTCCAAAGAGTTTGAGAAATATTGTGAGTGGAATTAAATTTGTCGCCCATTGACGGTTCCATACTCTCCACAACAAAATGGAGTAGCTGAATGAAAGAATAGATACATTCTTAACATGGGCCGTTGCATGCTCAAAAGCAAGAGATTGCCTAAAGAATTTTGGGCTGAAGCTATTAATTGCACGTGTACCTATCTAATCGATCGCCTTATAGAAATGTGTGAAATAAGACACCACAAAAAGTATGGAGTGGAAGGAAGCCCAGTATCTCTCACCTGTGAGTATTTGGGAGCATTGCATATGATCATGTGCCGGTTCAAAAGCGGTACAAGCTAGATGACAAGAGTGAAAGGTATGTCTTTATCGGCTATGATTCTCGCTCCAAAGGCTACAAGTTGTATAATCCAAGCAATGAGAAGATCATCATACGTAAAGATGTTAAGTTCGATGAAGAAGGAGCTTGGGATTGGGGTGTCCAAGAAGAAGACTACGATCTCTTGCCATTCTTTGAGGAAGAAGAACAAAATAATGGAGAACAGCAAGAGCCTTCCAGTCCACCTCCATCACCTGCTTATGGAGATGCTTTACCATCATTTTCACAAGGAGAAAGCTCAAGCGAAAGGACATTACGGATGAGAAGCTTACGAGAGTTATATGAGGTAATATAGAATCAAAATGATTTCACATTTTTTTCCGATTGTGAGCCAATAGGGTATAAAGAAGCAGCGCAATAGCAATGCAAAGTAAAAGATGGAGAGATGCCATGGATGAAGATATTAAGATTATTGAGAAGAATGACACGTGAGAGCTGACGACTCTTCCAAAAGGAAAGAGCAATTGGAGTCAAATGGGTGTACAAGCCAAAGAAGAGTGCTAAATAAGAAGTGGAGAGATACAAAGTAAGATTGGTTGCCAAATGCTACAATCAACGGTCGAGGATCGACTATGAAAAGGTATTTGTCACTGTTGCTCGCTTAGAAATAATAAGATTAATTATCTCTCTTGCCGCACAAAATAAGTGAAATTTTTCAAATGGATGTGAAATCAGCTTTCCTAAATGGTTATCTTGAAGAAGTTACGTGGAGTAACCAATGAGCTATAAAATAAAAGGACATGAAGGTAAAGTCTTAAAACTAAAAAATGCTTTATATAGGTTGAAACAACCTCCAAATGCAGGGAATAGTAGAATTGGCAAGTACTTTCTAGAAAACGACTTCACAAAATGTCCTCACGAGTATGCACTTTACACAAACATAAATGAGAAATGAGATATTCTGTTTGTTTGTTTGTATATGGATGATCTCATATTTGTCGGAAATAATCTAAGTATGATCACTGAGTTTAAGAAGGCCATGGCTCAAGAATTCGAGATGATGGATATCGACCTCATGGCCTGCTATCTTGGGATTGAGGTAAAGCAAATGGAGGATGACATCTTTATCTCACATGAAGGGTATACGAAAGAAGTTCTAAAGAAATTCAACATGGCAGATTGCAAGCCTGTATGCACCCCTGTTGAATGCGGAACCAAGTTATCGAAGAATGATTAAGGTGAAAAAGTGGATCCAACACTCTTTAAGAGTCCTGTCAGAAGTCTAAGATACATGGCGTGCACAAGACCAAATATCATCTTTGGAGTTGGGCTTATTAGTCGATGTATGGGGACACCTACCATAACCCATATAAAGACTGTAAAGAAGATTCTTCGCTACATCAGAGTGACAGTGATTGGGATGGAGACACTAATGATAGAAAGAGCACTACTAAGTATGTGTTTTACTTGGGTGACATTGCTTTCACTTGGAGCTCGAAGAAGCAATCGATTGTGGTGCTATCTATATGTGAAATTTGATATGTTGCAGCTACATCAAGTGTTTGCCATGAGATTTGGCTTAGAAACTTGTTGAAGACGCTTGGAGTTTCACAAGATGAACCGACAAAGATCCATATTGACAACAAATCAGCACTGACATTGACAAAGAATCCAGTATTTCACGATAGAAGCAAGCACATCGATACAATGTATCACTTCGTAAGAGAGAACATTGCAAAGAAAGAGGTGCAGTTGAAGTATGTAATCTCTTAGGAACAGATCACCGACATTCTCACTAACCCACTCAAGCATAACGTGTTCTGCAAGCTAAGAACTCTACTTGAAGTAGTAAAATCAAGTTTAAAGGGGGATGTTAAGAAATAAACTTGATTTTGGACTAAATAATATGGCTAAAGGATTTTGCTCATATGTCAAATTCAATTAAAAAGCCCAACAAAGCTTAGCATTTCTAGAAATATTTTCTAGAAAAATATATGTAAATATCTAAGTAAAAGACGTGGTCATAAATGTAGTAATGTATCAATTAGATTATGTGGTTTTAGAAATTCTATCTAGAATATTCTAGAAAAATATCTAGTCCAAATATGTGGTCTAGAAATCTCATGAAAATATGTGATTTAGAAGTCTCTAGAAAAATGTCTGATCTATAAATTTCATGTAAACCTTATATAAAGGGGTATGTCATTCCATTTTGAAACAAACAAGGTGTAGAAGGTTTGAACTTGAGAAATACAAGTCTTTTTTTTGTTCACTTCTTTTTATCAGTGTTGTCCTGTCTAAAAACCTTAACAAATCCAAGTTAGTGAACCCCCCACTCCCAACAATATGATATTTTTGTAAATGTGAAAAGATAAATTCTGTCGCATAAATTGTAACTTTCATTTTGAAAAGTCACAAAGATACACCCCTCTGTACTGTAGAATAGCGGCCAAACAAGATACCAACCTGTGTACGCCCAGATTAGCTTACACGTTGAAAACAAGCCAAGTCATAGCATAAATGCATGCTTACACTTCTTGGTGGGGGCATTAATGGGTGGTGACTTAAGGAGAGAGAATGAGATCTAGAGAGAGAGAAAGTGACAGAGAAATGGCTTCTATAGAACCATGGATACTGGAAAATGGCAACCTCAGATGTCTGACCAAGGAAATGAAGCACGGCCATGGCCACAGCCGGACGGCACATAACAGGTCTTCTTCTTCTCTGCGCAGGAAATCGGACCTAACCCTTGTTTCCAAAGTTCGACAAGAATATCTCCGAAATTTTTTGGTCAATCTGCAAGAGGTTTTGTTGGGATCAAAGCTATCGATTTTGTTTCTGGCAATTCCTTTTGCTGTCGCGGCTGAGTGTAAAAAATTTGGAAGAGTGAGTACTCTCTTTCTTTGGTTAACTTTTCCTCGTCTAACCCTAACTGAAGAATTTGATTGAGAATTTCGTACATATATTTTATGAAAAAAAAAAAACTGTAAACTTCTAGCCTTGTTGCAATTATTATTTTTTCGCAATTATTCATTACTTTATTTTGTTTTATTTTTGAACAGCCATGGGTGTTTGCGTTGAGTTTGCTTGGACTCACACCGCTAGCTGAACGTGTCAGCTTTTTGACAGAGTAAGAATTTTATAATTAATTTTTCCATTTTCTTTAATATATAATACGACCAGGATCTAACAATTATTCTCCATCTTTTGATTCTTAATAATTTATGCAGGCAAATCGCTTTCTACACAGGTCCAACAGGTAATCCACGTTTCATACATTATTTTTTTATGTTATAACATTCAAATCTTTATACTTTTTTAGGGGAAAAAAAAGAAAGATGAAATCAGTTCAAAATCTGTACCAAAATGTTGATAGAGACAATAAAACGTGAGGGACGGAGCCAGCTAGCCCGTGCTAGCTCCGCCGGAAATATTGTTTTGTTATCATATATTGGGCGGTTGCGTCCTAGCTCACTTGAATTCCTAGATCATTAGTGGGATGGCATAGCTAGAAAAATCATCACCATATTTTATAATTGCATGTGATAGAGAATAAAGGAAGAATCTTGATTTAGTTAAAAAATAAAAATTAGATCAAAACAAATAATGAATAGGATAATCCAATACTATTGTGTTGATGTAGCATTGATTGGGTTTTTTCCGGGTTGGAAATTACTTAATCTAGTACAGTAGCTATGAACTGAATGTAGTGGTGAAAAATTTGATTCGTGTTTCTGAATCTAGGATTCTCGAGAATAAAGCTTAATTCGTGGTTGGATTACTTCATTACGGTTTCCAAATCCTTTTCTTCTTGTGGATTTTTTTTTGCAGTTGGAGGGCTTCTAAATGCTACATGTGGAAATGCTACAGAGCTGATAATATCCATATTTGCTCTAATCCATCAAAAAGTAGATGTAGTGAAATACAGTCTACTTGGTTCTATACTTTCAAACCTTCTTTTGGTTCTTGGAACCTCTCTTTTCTGTGGTGGAATTGCAAATCTCAGAAGTGAACAAAAGTTTGATAGAGTAAGACATTCTACTTCCATTAATTTTGCGCAAATTCCTAGCCTAAGAAATGGAATTCTTGAATAATTATCTGATATATTTAGCGCGGTGTTGAACAATAACAGAAACAAGTGGACGTGAATGCGCTCCTTTTGTTATTGGGATTGCTTTGCCATGTTTTGCCCTTGATGTTTCGATATGCTGGAAATGCATCCGAGTTGACAGGGACTGAAACTCTTGTTCTGTCAAGAGCTAGTTCTATTGTGATGCTGATTGCATACATTTCTTACCTTGTTTTCCAGCTATGCTCTCATCAGAAACTATTTGAAGCTTCCCAGGTGAGTCATTTAACGTTAAATAGTTATGCTATTAATCTCGCATTGCTGCTTTAGGCCATGTAAAATGTTCATTTGGTAGGGCCGACTATAAATATGGAACTCAGCATTATTAAAATGGGAAAAAGATGAGTTATTATGTCTATTTTACTAGCCTAAGAAATGTCCAAAACTACCTAAACAGAACCTTATTAGCACTAATGTTTTGTCGTATCATTAAACAAACTTATCTTGGTGGTAATTATCAGGATGAAGAAGAAGACAGTGATTTGGTATCTGACGAATCAGCCGTGATTGGATTCTGGAGTGCATTTGTTTGGCTAGTTCTAATGACCGGTGTCATAGCCCTACTGTCGGAATATGTTGTGGGCACAATCGAGGTGAACTTTCAACATGCAATCATTAAAGTCGGACTGATTGATAAGATTTTTAAATTTTGTATTGGGATCGAATAATTTCTATTTTCCGGCATATGCCAGAACAGGCTGCATCAACCTCTTGGGGAATATCTGTAGGTTTCATCAGCGTAATTTTGCTACCAATTGTTGGAAATGCAGCAGAACATGCTGGGGCTATCATATTTGCCTTTAAGAATAAGCTGGTATGCCATGGAGGATATACTTTTTTTTTAACGAACAATTTGAAGACAATTCTAGCTGATATTGAATATCTCTATGTTGAATGAAGATGTTGAAAGTGAAATAATCGAAAAGAAAAGAAAGTCTTTTTTTTTTTCGTCTCTTTCTTTGTTGTATCTGCTTACTATTTGTTGGACAGGATATTTCTTTGGGCGTAGCACTGGGTTCAGCTACTCAAATTGCCATGTTTGTGGTAAGAACTTTAATAGTAAATTACATTCTTGAGGTAGACTGGTTTGCTTGCAGATGACTGTTTGACTAATTATTTCTGAAATAATTAGATTCCATTAAGCATAATTGTGGCGTGGATAATCGGTATCAACATGAATCTCGACTTCAATCTCCTTGAAACCAGTTGTCTTGCTCTATCAATAATCGTCACAACATTCGCTTTACAGGTAATTAATCTTTATACTATGAATTAAAAAACTGGATTTTACAAATCGACATTTGTTGGTTATCAAGAAAATTGTCCAAAAATTTTAGCTTTTGGAGATGAATTACGACATGTGAAATCATTCATTTATATCTTCAACGTGCATTTCTTAAATACGCTAATGAAATTAACACATGCACGAATCTTGCAGGACGGAACATCTCATTACCTAAAAGGAGTAGTTCTGCTGCTATGTTACCTAGTTATTGGGGCTTGCCTTTTCATTTTCCGAACTCCAAATGGTAAGTATCAACCCTAAAATTTACTTTGTAATCCAGAACTAAAATTTTTATACCCAACTAATCATGTCTTTTCTTGAATCTATTTGCAGATCATGCTGACAGTGTCAACACAAATTCCGTATCATCCAATGAAAGAATCTTGAAAGATTTGGTTCCATGAAAGATTTGTTATTTTTTCATTGGGCACAAATGGAGATCTCTTTCTGTTAACATATTATTTAATTATTAGTGTATACCTGAAGTTTTTAGCAAATAAAATAATGTTTGTTTCACTGTTCTGAGCATTTTATCGATCAACCAATTAGTGAACTAGCTCGATTATGAAAAGTATCGATAATTCCACATCATAGTTTATTTTATTTCGATTCTCATCAATGTGACAACTCTTCAATATATATATATATACACACGCCATGAGTCGGGATGTCAAAGCTAAAATTGCGGGATCTCCTAAATCTAGATGCATGAGCTTGTCTCACTAATATACGGCTATGGCATTCTTCCCTCAAGATCATCGTAAGAAAAGGAAATAGACTTGAGTGTCATAAGCGTTAACAAATAAGTTGTCAACCTAATTCCATAGGACTAGACTTCCTCATCTAGGACCGTTACTGATGTCTCCGATGTTACTTGCCCAAAAAGAACAACTTTTTCTATTGTGATTTTTTTGACGAGTTCAGTCACGAAGGATAAAAGAGAGAGAAATTCTATCAGTCAAATTTTTTTGTTCCAATAAATCAGCCAACTCAATCTGAATCTTTTGGGAAATCAATTGAATTATGTTTCTTTAACATGCCCCCTTCAAGTTGGAGAGGTAAGGAAGATAAACACTCTACTCGTCTAAAAATCTTGCTGGTGGTGGCAGTACATAGTAGTAGTTTGTCACGAACATCAGTGCTTCTTTTTTTTTTTGGATTACGCCCCATTACTGGCGCCCCCACCTGCCCTGTCCTGGACCTTGGTGAATGAGGTAAATCGCAGGTTATGCCTCCAAGGGTATAGGGTGAAAGACTACTTGTACACTTGCACTTATCCAAGAGCCAAATCCATATTTCAGGATTTGAACTCTTGACGCGGCAGCTTTAAGTAAAGTTGGATTTCTCCATCTTCCCCTTTTATCACTTGGAGATATGCCCTGGGAGCAACATCAATGCTTTTTTTTTTTTTTTCACTTGATGATAGCTATATGATGTGTTACCCCATTAAAATGGGGTCATCATTTGGATGACACGTGGAGGAACCCACAAGAAGACACTCCTCAATGAACAGTAAGTGGGACACATTATTCGCTAATACGAAGTCCTTATATAGACGAAGTGGATAGAACGTGGCAGAAGTCCTTCTATAGACGAAGTGGATAGTACGTGGCAGAAGTCCTTCTATAGACGAAGTGGATAGAACGTGGCAGAAGTCCTTCTATAGACGAAGTGGATAGTACGTGGCAGAAGTCTTTCTATAGACGAAGTGGATAGAACGTGGCAGAAGTCCTTCTATAGACGAAGTGGATAGTACGTGGCAGAAGTCCTTCTATAGACGAAATCCCCTCTACTGTACAGTACATCTCCAGTCCGAAGTCCTCGTTGTTGCTTAAACGCTTCGTTCACCAAGGCGCTTATAAGGAACAAATCTAAAGGATATCCCTGAGAAGTGATTGACATGACAAGTCAATTTAAAGCCGCCTTACTTAATGTCAGACAAAAGGAAGGGGGTGACAGGACAATGATAGGACAATCATCACCATAGTTAATGTCGTGAATGATGTGATGTTCAAAGCAATAGGATGAAGTCACGTGGATCTGATCTGACGATAGGCAGTTCAGCCGTTTGTCTATAAATAGCACTTGTTGTGATTGTAAAAGGGAGAGGAAAAAATTGGAGATAATGGAAGATACAAACTCGAATTCTTACTAGAGTGATTCATAGAAAAAATATTATGTTCTTATAGTTATTGTGCTTTTGCGATATTATAAAGGTTTAAACTCAAAATCAACTACAGATCTTTATTCATTTGACACCAAAATCCTTTGTTGGTATTCCAACTCAATAGTCCATATATATATATATATATTTTACAATCATCAACTCCGGTCAAACTCGTCGGAATCTACGTGTCATGAGTCCGATACTGACATCTGTTGACAACATTTTTTGAGGTCAACAGATTGGCGCCGTCTGTGGGAAACAAACAGTTAAACCACGAGAATCCCGTAAACAAAGGCTGTTATAATCCCGCAAAAGGAAAAATCCTATCTCCTTGAAGAAATGAACGTTATTCTTGAATAAAGAATCACTAAGAAGGATTAAGTAATATACGAAAGTTGAAAAGAAAGCTAAACCGGAAAGCTAACAAAGATGAGCGAAAACGAAGGAGAAGTAGCGTCTCGGATGGCTGAGGAAAACCCTGAACAAAGGGAACCCTCGCACACAATGCCTACTTCCCGCCACAGGTTTAACCAGCGGCAAAGGCAGGACCCATGGGGTGAATCGAAAGAAGCTGCTAGACTTAGCAGGGAAATGATCACTATGGCAGAAAACATGCGAAATATCACCCAGTAGAACCAAGCTATGCATGAGATGCTAATAAATATGCAGGCTCAAGGAGGGTACCATAACCTTCAGAACCCTCCGCAAGAAGATGAGTTTTACCAAAACAATCAATACGACGGGGGTAACAATCACATGGGAGGCCAACCTCCGTATCAACATGGGGATCCACTGGGGAAAGAGGCCGAAGTCGGTTCTTCCACCAATCATGCAGACGAACTTCCCCAAGAGGCACCACAAGACTACTCATTGCATTATGATTTCGATGTCCCAGGGAGGTCGCCCAGACGAATCAGGAGTGTTTTTGACAGAATCACTGACCCGCCTAGAAATAGGCTCAATAGGCGCCTGCAAGGGCCCAGAGAGGAACCTGTTGAACAACCTCGATTTGGAGGCCAGGCAGAACCGCATCACGGAGGGGTGAGACCTCCGCCTAGAAATAGGCGAGAGAGAAGGGATCAAGCCAGAAACCAAGCCGGTCCGTCTCAACCACTTCGGAACATGCTTGTCGATGGGAATCAATACGTGGATGAACCCCAAAGGTCTTGCGACCTTGATGATGATAATGATACTTTACCCTTTTCAAGAGAAATTCAAGACGCCCCAGTCCCAAACCACTTCATTTTGCCAAAATTACCAAAATACGAAGGAAGGGGAGACCCTGCGAAACATCTGGACTATTTCAAAACCCACATAGGACTGCGGGGGTCTACCCCGGCAATGAAATGCAGAGCTTTCCATCTTACCCTGAGTGGAGCGGCTGAAGTATGGTATAGTAGGTTGCAAGCAGGAAGCATCTGAAGTTGACCTGACTTCAAAAAGGCATTCCTTAAACGCTTCGCAACTAGCAAAGAAGGCGAAGGCCCAATCCAGCGCCTTCAAGACATGAGGCAACAACAAGGAGAGTCGCTGAAAACCTTCTTATCCCGATTCACGGACGAAATGACATACTGCGTCCAAGTTTCGGATAGAGAAGCGCTTACCGCGTTAAGGGGTGGCTTAGACATGAACTCCCTTTTTTGGAGGGATGTACAAAACAAGGACCCTACCAGTTATGACGCGTTGTTGGAAATGATAAGGCGAGAAGTTATAAATGAAGAACTCAAGGATCATCGCAACAGGGCAAGCCGAGGTCTTTCACCTCCCCAATTACGAAGAGGACGAGGTCCTACCTCCCACCTAATAGACCATCAAAATGGGCAGGCAGACCTTAACCCAGGACAAACACTGGCAGCTGCTATACTAAATGCAGTTCCAAATCTGGCGTATGAAGAAGTCCACCCTAATTTCGAACGGCAAGAGAGCTCCCCACATCGCCAAAACGTGGATCAAGAGGTAGGGGAAGGAACGTTGGGCCTAGGAATGGGAACAACACTCCTTATTGCACCTACCACCGATCATATGTCCACAACACCACCGTATGTTGGGACTTGAGGCAAAATAATGCTCAGGGGAGAGGCCAACATGCAAGTGTATTACGCAACAATTCGAGAGGAGGCGAGCGCAAGCTACCTGAAGAAGGTCGAAGACGCCACCAAAGCCCACATAATAGTGATGGAGGCAAACCCATCAGAGAAATTGATACAATATTTGGAGGCCCCTATGTTGGCGGTAAATCCAGAAATGCCCAAAGGAATTACGCAGAAGAGGTCAGGGAACCCCCAATGTTTAGCTTGATAGTCAGCACCCAACCCTCTAATGGTGGAGCGGAGCCTATTACTTTCACACATGATGATGCTGTAGGGGTACACTATCCCCATTGTGATGCTTTGGTGGTGAGGGCGGTGGTGGCCAGAAACGGCTTGAAGAGGATGCTGGTAGATAACGGGAGTTCCGTTAATATTATTTTTGGAGTTACTTTCGATCAAATGGAAGTAAAGCAGGCATTGATCCCCGTGACGTCTCCGATTTATGGATTTACGGGAGATAGCCTCATCCCCCGAGGGAAAATTTTCCTAGCAATAGAGATGGGAGAAGCACCTCTCGTGTCCAAAAATCTCATGGAATTCCTAATCGTAGATCATCGCTCTGCCTACCATGGAGTACTAGGTCGACCCGCCCTGAAAGAACTTTGGGTTGTCACCTCAGTACACCACTTGTGCATGAAATTCTCCACGGAGTATGGTGTTGCAACGGTCCACGGGGACCAGAGAAGTTCAAGGTTGTGCTATACCAATTTCATTCGTAAAGCCGAACCAAGAAGCGTGAATGTTATCTTAATGGAGATTGACTATCCTGTTCAAGGAAACTACCTTGACCTAGGGGGAGATGTCGTGATGATCGAAGCCTCTGAAGAAGAGATGGTCCTGGAAGTGACAGTTATTCCTGAAAAGAAACGGACTGTTGAGCAAGCAATAACTACAGATGAATTAGACCCCGTATGGTAGATTGTGAATCTCAAACAGCATCGATAGAAGAGCTGAAAAACTTTCCGGTAGGACTCCCTGAACAGATGAGGTCCTTGCAGGTCGGCAAGGACTTGACACCACTGGAAAAAGAAAAACTGAAAAGTTTCCTCAGAAATAATTTGGACATCTTCGTTTGGAAACACAAAGACATGGTTGGGATCGATCCCAAATTCAACTGCCACCATTTGAATATCGATCCAAAGGCGACTCCAAATAGGCAGAAAAGACGAGCTCTAAATTCAGAAATGTACGAGGCCCTGAAGGACGAAGTGAAGAAGTTGATCGACAATCACTTCATTAGGGAATCAATTTATCAGAAGTGTGTGTCCAATCCGATGTTGGTAAAGAAGCACAACGGCAAGTGGAGAGTGTGTGTGGACTTCTCCAACCTAAATCAAGCATGTCTAAAGGATAGTTTTCCATTTCCCCGAATCGACCAACTAGTTGATTCCACTGCTGGGCACGAACTGTTGAGTTTCATGGATGCCTAATCAGGCTGCAATTAGATTCCGATGCTCCAAACAAATGAAGAACACACTTCCTTTATTACGGACCGAGGCTTATACTGCTATAAGGCGATGCCCTTCAGATTGAAAAATGCTGGAGCCACCTATCAGAGATTGGTAAACAAAATGTTCGCAGATCTAATCGGGAAAACGGTAGAAGTATACGTGGACGACATGCTAGTAAAGAACCTGGAAGCAAGGGATCACGTACAATACTTAGACGAAGTCTTCAAAATACTGAGGCAGTACAGGATGCGGTTGAACCCGTCAAAGTATGCTTTCGGGGTATCTTCAGGGAAGTTCCTCGGTTACATGGTAAACCAGAGAGGAATTGAAGACAATCCCGACAAGATCAAGGCTCTTGTTGAGATGTGGTCGCCTCAGAAGCCTAAGGAAGTGCAAAGCCTGACAAGAAGAGTAGCAGCTCTGAGTCACTTCGTCTAAAAGGCCACAGATAAATGCTTCCCCTTCTTCATAGTTCTAAAAGGAGAAAGCAAATTTCAATGGACCACGGAGTGTGAAGAAGCCTTACAAGCACTAAAGAAGCATTTTGGGCAAGCTCCTCTCCTCTCAAAACCCAAACTCAGAGAGCCCCTATTGTTATACCTTGCTGTCACAACCGAACCTGTCAGTCCGGTTCTGATTAGAGAAGAGGCAGGACATCAGCTGCCGGTGTATTACATCAGCAAAGCACTTCTTGCTGCTGAAACACGATACCCTGATATGGAAAAATTAGCTCTATCGCTCATTACAACCTCACGAAAGCTGAGGCCCTACTTCCAAGCACACACCATCGAGGTATTGGCCAATTTTCCTATAAGGCAGGTGTTTCAGAAGCCCGATGCTTCAGGTAGATTATTAAAATGGGCTGTGCAGCTCACAGAATTTGGCATCGTTTATAAGACTCGATCTGCTGTGAAGGGACAGGCCCTGGCATACTTTGTGGCAGAATTCACTCCTATTCCAGACGTGGAAGAAGAAATGGAATTTGTAGAACCTCCCATTTGGAATCTATATTTAGATGGCTCTTCGGGAGAATCCGGGTCCCGTGCCGGAGTAGTACTAATCAGCCCAGAGGGGCACAAGTTGAACTGTGCCGTAAGGTTCGGGTTCAAAGTTACAAATAATATGGCTGGATACGAAGCTCTCATTACTGGGCTCCGCCTCGCCAAGGAAATGCAAGTCAAGAGGTTATCTATTCAAAGCGATTCCCAGTTGGTTGTTAGCCAAGTTGGAGGAGAATTCGCTGCGAAAGACAAAGGAATGGCAGCCTACCTCAAGGTGGTCGTGGGACTCATACCTAACTTTAATAGGTTTGAATTAACACACATCCCACGCAATGAAAATCATCATACGGATGCCCTCTCAAAGTTAACAAGCAGTAGGGACTCCGAACTCCTAGCTGTGGTGCCAATAGAACATTTGCCGAGGTCCTCCATTGCAAAATGCGAGGAAGTAATGTGGATAGGGAATGCTTCATCGTGGATGGACCCAATAGTTGCCTTCCTGAAAAGCCAAGTCCAACCCTCTGATAAGGAAGAAGCAGAGAAACTCCGACGACGAGCAGCGCACTTCATCCTTCAGGATGAAGTACTTTACAAAAGAGGCTTCTCCATGCCCCTTCTTCGTTGCACAAGTGGTGAAGAAGCAAATTACGTGCTTCGAGAAGTTCACGAAGGAGTGTGTGGCAACAACTCGGGGAGCTGGGCCTTAGCCCAAAAGTGTTAAGACAAGGATACTACTGGCCGACCTTAAAGAAAGATGCTAAGCAATTTGCCTAGAAATGCGACAAATGTCAAAGGTTTGCAACAATCCAGAGGCAACCTTCGCAAGAGCTCACCGTAGTGTCAAGCCCATGGCCCTTCGCCAAATGGGGAATTGATCTCATCAAGCCCATGCCAAAAGAAAAGGGGTGGTGCGTGCTTCGCAATAGTCGCAATAGATTACTTCACCAAATCGACTGAGGCCGAACTACTGACCAAAATCACTGAAGCAAACACGACGAAATTTCTCTGGAAGAACATCATCTGTAGGTTTGGTATCTCGCATTCAATTGTCTTCAACAATGGACGACAGTTTGACAATAGAAAGGTCAGAGATCTTTGCGATGAATTGGACATTAAAAAGCATTTATCTTCGCATCACCACCCGCAAGCCAATGGCCAAGTGGAGGCAGTGAACAAAACTATCAAGTATACACTGAAAAAGAAGTTGGATGCCTCCAAGGGCATTTGGGTGGATGAACTACCACAAGTTTTATGGGCAATTCGAACCACTAGTCGAATGGCAACCGAACAAACCCCATTCTCAATGGCAGAGGATAGCTTCGCAGAATCTTCAGAATGAAGCCTCTTCACCTCCTCCACTTCGGCCTTAGCCTTACTAGCCTCCTCATCTGCCTTCGCCACCTTGCTAGCAGTATCACTACTTTTTCCTTGCAAGTTTGTAAAGAGGGTTTGCACCTCTATGGCCGCCCCAAAGGCCATGTCTGCCTGCCCCACCAACACAGTAAGGACGTCACTGGCTCCAGCTTTTTCCATAAAGTTCTGCCACCTCTCAGTCCAATACTTGTAGAAATTGGAAGTGACAATTTGGACATCTGCTGGAAGCACGGATAAGATCTCCGGAGCCAATTCATTCTCCCTCTGAGTAGGGAGCAACCTGGTCCTAGCAGACCTAGGAGTAGAGGCCGCACTGACAGTCCTTGGTTTTTTCGTTGGGACAGGCCTTGATGACTCCGCAGGCTTCTTCTGCCCAACTGGAGCTGTAGAAATAGAAGCCCCCAGTAACTTCGCCCTAGCTGGGACTTCAGAACGAGGAGGTGGCACATCGGTAGAACCCCCTGTCCCATCAGTTCCGGGAATTCTGAACTTCTTCTTAGGCTCCTCCTCCACTACGTTCTTGCCCTTGTTAACTGAAGGAGGAACGACCTCTTGCGAAGCAGCCTCCTTGCTGACCTTCTCAAGGTGTTCCTTCACCTTTTTCGCACCCGCAGAGGTACCCATCAAACCTTTCCTCCCGGCAGTGGAGGTGGCGGCAATGATTGTGGCCATGTCAGGTGTGGGATGTCTCCTCTTTTTGAAGTTCTCTGTGCAAATAGCAGAAGTCATATTAGTATACAAATAAGCCTGGAAACAACGTGAAATGACGACGCACAAGGTGGAAGTTACCTCTTTTAGCCATCAGTTGGAAGTCTTCAAACAACCGTCTTCTTACAATGAGCCTCTCATACTCTCTTGACGAAGCAGGGCGAAGGTAGATGTCCTTGATAAGGTCGATCTCCCCTGGGGTCAATTCGAAGCTCTCAACCACGTCTGCAAAAACGTTTCAAACAGTTAGACAAATGTTCAAAAAATGCTAAAATAGGAGGAAGTAAGTAAAATACACTCAAGGGTGGGTCGGCACTCACTAGCTTCGGAGTATGAAGTAGGGACTTTGACGTGGGGAATAGTATCACCCTCCACCTCTTGCCACTTCCCTCTTACCCAAAACAAGGATTCTCTCCACCCTTTAATGGATAAGGGAAGTTCGATAACAAAAGGGGAGTGTGACCCCCACGGACATAGAGAATACCAACCCGGGAATCCCCCTTTCCTAAAGGGCGAGGCTGAAAGAGGGTCTGGAATACATGAAGAGGTAAATCCTCACCCAACGATGTTTCTTTCCAAAGGAAGTAAGAACCCACTAATTGGGCCCACGCATTGGGGACGAGCTGGGTGGGGGCAAGCCCGTATAGCCTAAGGACCGCTAAAAAAAAAGGATGAAGGGGTAAACGGAATCCGGCCTTGAGGAGATGTTCACTAATGGCTACACAGCCCGGCCTAGGGTAACAAGCACGATCTTCTGGGGACGGGGTTAAGAGTTCAATGTCATATGGGATGCAGAACTTCTTCCTAATTTGAACTAATCGAGTAGGGCTTTGGTTCGATTTGATCTTGGATGCCCCCCACATATTATCTGAACCAGCACCCTGGACAGGTAAATCAACTTGGTTGGCCATAACCAAGTCCCTGAGTTTTGAGGTCCTAATCAAGCTTACTTCCCGCTCTTTGGCGATCTCAACGGCACTTAGCCTACCAGTAGGGGTGGGCGTGGGTTGGGTTGGGTTGAGTTGATTTTTTTTCCAACCCAAACCCAACCCAATTTAGTCAGTTTCATAAAAATGAACCCAACCCAACCCAAACCAATTTTGATCGGTTTGGGTTGGGTTGGTCGGTTTGGGATTCGGCCCAATTAAAGTTAGATTCGATTTATTTGTTAAATTTGGATAATTTTTTAGAATTTGAAATTACTTGAAAATTTACGCTTTTTAAACACACATATAAGAAATTCTTTCTAAAAATAATGTATAAATAAGTTTAAAATTTAAGAAACATTTTCTTTTTTTACAATTTTTTGAAATTCAATCACTTCATTATCATGTCATTAATTTTTACTTTAACGTCAAATGACATTGCATTTTACTATTATGTTTATTTAATTTATTTTTTTTATCTAAAATATTAATTTTTTTTAATTCATCGGGTTGGGTTTTAATTCATAACCCAAGACTCAACCCAATCCAACCCAACCTTAAATTTCATTTTTCAACCCAACCCAATCGAATTGAACTTAAAAAATCGACCCAAACCGATCGGTTTGGTTTGGGTTGGTCGGGTCGATCGGGTTGATCGGATTTTTGCCCAACTCTACCTACCAGAGGTTGAGGTCATATATCAAAAAGTAAAAGAAGAAGATTAAGCCTTTCCTTACCCAAATACTTACGAAAAAAAAAATGAACCCACCAGTGAGGAATGGCCGAAGCAACTCTGGAGATTGAAGAGAAAAATTAAGAAGAATACGGAATAACCCAAAAATGTTTGCCAAGTGAAAAATGAGAAAAGAAATTTATTGCCTTCCTTCCGCCTTTTATAAGCATGAAGGATGAGCCCCCACTCTTGGATGATTGGCACGAATCATCCAACCATCCAAAACAGAGTTAATCTGAACTGTCCGTTACTTCGGGCGCTTGAACTTCTACGTCCCTGATGGCCTCGTGATTCACACGCGCCTTAATACGCGAGTAAAATAACTGGCGTGCCAGACTAAGCTCATAATTGCGCATTAAAAGTAGCGACGGTTGCGTGTGTTGGGAATCAAATAGCCACCATTGCAGTCTTGGGAACATGCGAAAAGATAGCAAATTATGGCGGCACAGCTACCCACGACTCGTGTCTAATAAAATAAATAAAATCCCTTTTTATTTCTCATACCCACTTCGGAAATAACCAACCACATTGATTGTGCGATTTTCATCGCTTGAATACCTCACCCACAGAATTACGCCTTGCAGTTAACTCTAGAGCTTCGGCACCAAAATGCGATTTGAAGAGCCATGCTTCAAAGTCCATGCATTTACATAAATGACAAATACATAGACTTGGTGGAAAATTGTTACCCCATTAAAATGGGGTCATTATTTGGATGACACGTGGAGGAACCCACAAGAAGACACTCCTTAATGAATAGTAAGGGGGACACATTATTCGCTCGTACGAAGTCCTTATATAGACGAAGTGGATAGAACGTGGCAGAGTCCTTCTATAGACGAAGTGGATAGTACGTGGCAGAAGTCTTTCTATAGACGAAGTGGATAGTACGTGACAGAAGTCCTTCTATAGACGAAGTGAATAGAACGTGGCAGAAGTCCTTCTATAGACGAAGTGGATAGTACGTGGCAGAAGTCTTTCTATAGACGAAGTGGATAGAACGTGGCAGAAGTCCTTCTATAGATGAAGTGGATAGTACGTGGCAGAAGTCCTTCTATAGACGAAGTCCCCTCAACTGCACAATACATCTCCAGTCCGAAGTCCTCGTTGTTGCTTAAACGCTTTATTCACTGAGGCGCTTGTAAGGAACAAATCTAAAGGATATCCCTGAGAAGTGATTGACGTGACAAGTCATTTTAACAATTTATTCCACTATCACATACTTTGCTAAGCTTCCAAATGGAAGTTTAGCCCCTATTACGCATATTGGTAATGTTCAATTAATCTCTACCATCACTTTAAGGGATGTTCTCTGCATCCCACCATTCTCTTTCAATTTAATTTCTGCAACAAAATTGACTCATAGCCTAACCTGCTGCTTGCTGTTTTTCTCTGACTATTGTTTCATACATGACCTGCTTTCTTGGAAAACGATTGGGAATGATGAGCACAAGCATGGTTTGTACCATTTCCTCTGTTCTAAAGTCTCTCATTCAGCACTTGTTCAGTCTCTTCCAATTCACACACCATTTACTGCACACACTTCGATAGTCACTGAAGTTACTCTATCTGACCTATGGCATTTTCGCCTAGGCTATTTACTATTCTCTAGGTTACGAATGATTTCTAATCCTAGAAGACACATTTTCGCCTAGGCCATTTCACATTGCTGCCAACCCGGTATTTCATGAACGAACTAAGCATATAGAGCTTGATTGTCATCTTATTCGAGATCAAATTCAAGCTGGAATTATTTCTACTTCTCATGTGTCTTCTAATAATCAGTTGGCTGATATTTTTACAAAAGCTTTGCCCTCTCATTTGCTGAATTCTCATCTATCCAAGATGGGAGTACTTAATCTCTACTCTTCACCTTGCGAGGGGGGAGGGGAAGGGATGTTAGAAGACACTGGCCAAATATACAACTCAGATAACACGTGAATTGTTTCCAAATTGTATTTTAATTACATTTCGCTTATATTTCATTTACATTTGCATTTACACATGTCACAATATTATTAGAGCAAGTTGTTAGGTAGTTATATTTTTGTTGTATATATTTTACAATTGGCTTCAATGAACAGTACACTTTTTGGGGAATTCTTCTCTCTTCCTTCCATCAATTTCGAGCTTCTCTATTTCTTTCTTTTGCTGCCCAGAGCTATGCCTCTGGTTCTAACAAACAAGATGAAAACTGATCTTGGGCTGTATGCGATCTTGAGACTAAGCCCCTGTATGATGGATTTTATTTGATAACTCTTTTTTTTCTACATAATCATTTTCAACCACACATTTACACAATAAAATATTCTGCATGTAAACCTAAATTTTTTTCCTATTTTTAACCACACATTCTCCAAATATTCATTATTCAAAACTTCTTTTTTTTTTGTGCCAAATAATGCCCATCAAACAGGGGCTAAAATAATATAAGCTTATGGTTTTAATATATGGACTAGTTATCGCTGCATTTAACTGAAATCAGTTCTAGTTATCCTTTAATCATGAAATTAAACTCACTTACTGAGCTGGACAAGATCTATAAGTCTGGAGTCGACTGGTGCTGAGGTGCAATGGCTTGGCTCATCATATAAATCCTTGAAGAAAACACAATATTTATGTTTATGTATTTCATATGCTCAAACCGAACTGCAACTGCTTATGATCCATTACCTATCATACTTCTTTTCCTTGCTGTAATATGAGTGATCTGTTAGATTAGTTCATCATTTTCTGAATAGTCTGTATTCATAGTCAGTAACATCAATGCCACAGGCTCATATGTAGAATACAATCGCATTTCCCCTTTCGTACAGGAAGCTTGAGCATTGTAACATTGTCTGAGTAGCCAGCCATTGTCTATTATCTTTCTTCATAGAACTCATTTTTCTTCTTGGACATATTTTTTTGATTTCGTGGTTTAAGGATTGGTGATTTCAGATTAAGTCAGTTACATTCCATTGGGTCATGTTTAAAGTCTTTTGTTAGCTTCTCTTTCTGTACTTCATCATCAGCTTTTCTTGCACTGTTGTACTTTTATTGAATCCACAGTTCACAAACTGCTTCTTCTATATTTTTAACCATATATTGTACAATGATTCCATATCCGTAACCTTCCGAATTTGTTTAGACTTTCACATTAATTGGGAAGGAGGAAGGAATTAAGGGGTACTGGAAAGAAAATCTTTCCCAGGTATGTTGTTCCTTTTTCCTCTTAGTGTCAAGTAAGACCTTTCTGCAGTCATTCAATGATTTTAGACGTGGTTAAATATTTCATTGAGTTGAAACTTTTGATAACTTTGTTGGAACAAAGAGAGGTTTCCTAACTTGGATTGGCTAAAACTTGTATGAAGGTCAACAATGATAGGAAGAAGTGAGTGAACAAAATGAAACTTGTATTTCTCAAATACAATACTTAAACACTTGGTTTGGCTTATTACAAAATAGAGGGATCCTACCCCTTTATATAGTGGTCACATGAAACTTCTAGATCACAATTTTGCTAGAGAATTCTAGTCCTCATGACATTTCTAGACCACATATTTAAATTAGATATTTTCCTAGAATATTCTAGATACACACATGATCATATTGTTACTTAGATATTTACATAGATTTTTCTAGTTAATGTTTCTAGAAATACTTGTTGGGCCTTTTAATTGAATTGAGCATATGAGCAAAATCTTAAGCCCATATTACTTAGTCCAAAAAATTAAGTTTACTTCTCAACATCCCCCCTTAAACTTGATTTTGTTACTCCAAGTAGAGTTCTTAGCTTGCGGAACACATCATGCTTCAGTGGCTTAGTGAGAATGTCGACGATCTGTTCTTGAGAGGTCACATACTTCAACCGCACCTCTTTCTTTGCAATGCTTTCTTTAATAAAGTGATATCTTGTATCTATGTGCTTGCTCTATCGGGGAATACTGGGTTCTTTGCTAATACTAGTGCTGATTTGTTGTCAACATGGATCTCGGTCGGTTCTTCTTGTGAGACTCCAAGTGTCTTCAGCAAATTTCTAAGCCAAATTGCATGGCAAACACTTGATGTAGCTGCAACATATTCAGCTTCGCACGTAGATAGCACCACGATCAATTGCTTCTTTGAGCTCCAAGTGAAAACAGTGTCGTCCAAGTAGAACACATACCCAGTAGTGCTCTTTCTATCATTAGTGTCTTTGCCCCAATCGCTGTCACTATATCCGACAAGTTTGAATTCATTAGATGATGAATAGTCTAAGCCATGGTCAAGCGTACCTTTGATGTAGCGAAAAATCCTTTTTGCTGCCTTCATATGGGTCATGGTGGGTATTTCCATATAGCGACTGATAAGCCCAACTCCAAAAAGGATATCCGATTTTGTGCATGTCAAGCATCTTAGACTTCCGACAAGACGCTTAAAAAGTGTTGGATCCACTTTTTCACTTTCATCATACTTCGATAACTTGGTTCCGCATTCGACGGGGGTGCATACAGGCTTGCAATCCGCCATGTTGAATTTCTTTAAAATTTCTTTTGCGTACCTTTCTTGTGAGATGAAGATTCCATCTTCCATTTGCTTTACTTCAATCCCAAGATAGTAGGCCATGAGGCTGATATCCGTCATCTCGAATTCTTGAGTCATGGCCTTCTTAAACTCAATGATCATACTTAGATTATTTCCTGTAAATATAAGATCATCCACATACAAACAAACAAGTAGGATATCTCCTTTCTCATTTACCTTTGTGTAAAGGGCATACTCGTGAGGGAATTTTGTGAAGTCGTTTTCTAGAAAGTACTTGTCAATTCTACTATTCCATGCCCTTGGAGCCCGCTTCAACCCATATAGAGCTTTTTTGAGTTTTAAGACTTTACCTTTATGTCCTTTTATTTTATAGCCCATTGGTTGCTCTACGTAAATTTCTTCTTCAAGATAACCATTTAAGAAAGCTGATTTCACATCCATTTGAAAAATCTTCCACTTACTATGTGCGGCAAGAGAGATAATTAATCTTATAGTTTCTAAGCGAGCAACAGGGGCAAATACCTATTCATAGTCGATCCCCAACCGTTGGTTGTAGTCTTTGACAACCAATCTTGCTTTGTATCTCTCCACCTCTCCTTTATCATTTTTCTTTACCCATTTGACTCTAATTGCTCTCTTTCCTTTGTGAAGAGTCGTCAGCTCCTATTTGTTGTTCTTCTCAATAGCCTTAATCTCTTCATCCATGACATCTCTCCATCTTTTACTTTGCGCTGCTTCTTCATACCCTATTGGCTCACAATTGATAAAAAGACAAAAAAGTGGAGATCATTTTGATTTTCTGTTACCTCATATAGCTCTTGTAAGCTCCTTATCCGTGGTGTCCTTTCGCTTGAACTTTCTCCTTGTGAACATGATGGTGAAGCATCTTCATGAGTAGGTGATGGAGGTGGACTGGTAGGCTCTTACTGCTCTTCATTCTCTTGCTCTTCTTCTTCAAAGAATGGCAAGAGGTCGTAGTCTTCTTCTTGGACACCCCAATCCCAAGTTCCTTCTTCATCGAACTTGACATCTCTACTTATGGTGATCTTTTCATTGCTTGGATTATATAACTTGTAGCCTTTAGAGCGAGAGTCAGAGCCGATAAAAACATACCTTCCACTCCATGCTTCTTGTGGTGTCTTATTCTACACACTTCTAGAAGGCGATCGATTAGACAGGTATACAATGCAATTAACAGCTTCAGCCCAAAATTCTTTAGGCAATCTCTTACTTTTGAGCATGCAGCGGGCCATGTTAAAAATAGATCTATTTTTTCTTTCGGCTACTCCATTTTGTTGTGGAGAGTATGGAATCGTCAATGGGCGACGAATTCCATTTTCTTCACAATATTTCTCAAACTCTTTGGAGGTAAATTCTCTTCCTCTATTTGATCTCATGGCTTTTATGCTATAGCCGCTTTCCTTTTCAACAAGAGCTTTAAACTTCTTGAAAGTTCCAAAAACTTCCGATTTTTGTTTAAGAAAATAGACCCGTGTCTTTCTACTAAAATCATCAATGAAAAGAACAAAGTAATTGTTCTTACCGAAAGAGCGTGGTTTGATTGGCCCGCAAACATCCGAGTGTACAAGTTCTAGCAGTTTCTTTGCTCTTGTAGATGCTTCTTTCGAGAAACTTTTCCTCGAATGCTTTCCAAGCAAGCATCCTTCACATAGTTGATCCGCATGATTTGTTGGAGGCAAACCTTTCACCATCTTCTTCTTACTCAACAACTTTAAGCATCCAAAATTAAGATGCCCAAATCTCAAGTGCCAAAGCTAAGATGAATCTTTAAAACAAGTTTTTAAGCATTTAGCAACATCGTTTTGAATACTTAATACAAACATTCTATTTTTTGTCATGGAGACTTTGACAATCAAATTTTCTTTTTGATCTCTTATTGAAAGACTATGATCTTTCAAATGAATATGATAGCCCTTCTCCAAGAGTTGTCCCAAGCTCAGAGTGTTATTCTTCATATTGGGCACATAGTAGACATTTGAGATAAATTGATGTGTACCATTCTTCAAGCGGATCAAGATTTTACCTTTGCCTTTCACGGGGATCTTGGATTCATCTCCAAAAGTAATATCGCCGCTTACTGATTCATCGAGCTCCACGAACATGTTTCTTTTTCCACACATATGGTTGCTTGCTCCCGTATCCAAATACCAAATGGTCTTTTCCTTGCTTTCTTCACCTTTGTAAGCCAATAATAGTGTAGGATCCACTTCATTTTCTCGACTAGCATAGTTGACTTTCTCCTCAACTTGGTTAGTAACATTTCTACATTCTGAAGCATAATGGCCAAGTTTTTTACAACTGTAACATTTAACTTGAGATTTGTCATACCTTGGCCTTTCATTTTGCCTTGTACCTCTTCCTCTTCCACGACCTCTAGTGGAAAATGAGCTTTGGCTTCTTTCCTCGTTGTAGAATGTACTTCTTCCTCGATCTTGGCCACGTCCTCTTCCTCTTTGGCTTCTCCTATTGCCAAACCTTCCTTCACCCTCGTTCAAGGTGAGCTTTGTTTGAAGAGCTTGCTCTAATGACTCTTCTTTCAACTTCTTCTTTAGTCTTTCTTCATGGGCTTGTAAAGATCCCATGAGTTGATCAACACTCATACTCTCTAGATCTTTAGATTCCTCAAGGGCTACAACTATGTAGTCAAATTTAGAATCTAAAGACCTAAGTATCTTCTCAATTACTCGAGTGTCGCTCAACTTTTCTCCATTCCTCTTTAATTGGTTCACAATGGCTAATACTCTAGAAAAATAATCAGAAATTGATTCTGATTCTTTCATATGTAAAGCTTCAAACTCACCTCGAAGTGTTTGGAATCGAACTTTTTTCACCTTCTCTACTCTTCTGTGGGAGTTTTGCAAGATCTCCCATGCTTCCTTACTTGTAGTAGCACATGCTACTTTCTCGAACTTGCCTTCATCTATGGCTTGATAGATGAGGGTGAGCGCCTTCTTGTCCTTTTTCCTTGCATCCTTTAAACTATCCCTTTGTACTTGAGATAGAGTGACCTCATCTTGTGGCTCCATGTAGCCTTTCTCTACAATCTCCCATGCATCTTGCGAGCCGAGCAATGCCTTCATCCTTATACTCCAATTTTCGTAGTTATCCTTATTAAGTTGGGGGACTTGAAAAGGAATCATCCCACTTGCCATTTTTCACAAGAACCTTAGGGCTCTGATATCAGTTTGTTGGAACAAAGAGAGGTTTCCTAACTTAGATTGGCTAAAACTTTTATGAATGACAACAATGATAGGAAGAAGTGAGTGAACAAAATGAAACTTGTATTTCTCAAATACAATACTTACATACTTGATTTGGCTTATTACAAAATGGAGGGATCCTACCCCTTTATATAGTGGTCACATGAAACTTCTAGACCACAATTTTGCTAGAGAATTCTAGTCCTCATGACATTTCTAGACCACATATTTAAATTAGATATTTTTCTAGAATATTCTAGATACACACATGATCATATTGTTACTTAGATATTTATATAGATTTTTCTAGATAATGTTTCTAGAAATACTTGTTGGGCCTTTTAATTGAATTGGGCCTATGAGCAAAATCTTAAGCCCATATTATTTAGTCCAAAAAATTAAGTTTACTTCTCAACAAACTTCTTGTTTTCTTTTTTCATTTTTTGCTTTAATACTCTAGGTGATACGGATCATACCTTATTAGCGCCGCACAGCTTTTAGCCTATGAAACATACAAGGTGATGGTGAAACATACTTCTGAAAGAGTATAGCATCATATTGCATTTGCATTTACATGACAAATTACTGTTTCATTTTCCGGAAACTTTTTCAAGGAAAGGACGAGAATCTTTCTGTAACAGGAAGATTAGCAGCAGGTGCTTGTGCAGGCATGACTTCAACTTTAGTAACTTACAAAAGAAATAGGGAGAGTAAATACTTGGCCTTGTTATAGTACTCTTAGTATGTGGCATCCATGCTAATGTGTTTATCATAGTGTATTTTCATGGTGTGAGTTTTTCAATTAGTACCAAGTACTTAAGTGGTGCTAGAGGCCCATGGGTACTTCTTGCGAACACAAAGCAAGAATTTGACGTCCACAATGTTACTTTTAGTTATTTTAAAGTCTTGTAAAAATGTTAAGATCGCTATTTTTCTTCATAAAATATATTTTACACCATATTACTTACTTTAATTTTCATTTTTATTAATGTGATGTAAATAAACAACCCTAAATTATATTAGTCAAAATTTGAAAAATAGGACAAGTCTTACTATTTACCGATAACATCATGAAAAAGAATAACGAATTTGTCCAAAGATATTTGATGACCTTTGAAATCATTGAGGAAAATTTATTTTTTACTTTTTACAACAAAATATACTTTTTACGGCGTGCATTAAAGCAATGCCGTAAAAAAAAGAGCACTTTTTACGGCGTGCAATGTACATCGTTATTAATTATTTACGGCGTGCATGTGCATGCCGTAAGAAGTCATTTCTGTAACGACGTGCGCCTACATGCCGTAAAAGGTCAACTAAATTTCTTTTTGCACGCCGTAATATCAACTAAATTTTTTAAAATTTTGTTCATTTATTTCAGTACCAGCATTTTTATAATAATAACAAAAAGTAAAAAAAAATTATATATAACCAAGTTTTCCATATTTCCGATAAACATAAATATAACTTGGAAGCATTGTTGTCGGATTCAGGGACAAGTTTATTGCTTGTTGCGATGTAGCTGGTCCATTGAGCCAGACACTCCTCCAAGGGGCCCCACAACACTGAAAAAAATGGACAATCAAGACAAAGTAGAAATTTAAGAAAAGAGTGAGTGAATAAAATTTAATCCCATGTACAAACCTTGAAGCAATACCACTGCGAGTCTGCGATTCAGCCTCTGCATAAGCAAAGCTCTTGACTGAGCGTTTAAAGCCTGTGGAAATTTATTTCACATCATTTATGCCAAAAAAAAAAAATGTGTTCAAATCTCTGAGGTGCACTCTGTGTGCCCCAGTGTGTTCAATGGTTTCTTTGTCCACTTTATCCTCTGATAATGCCACTGTACAAGCCCATAATGTGTTGTCATAAGCTATAACTCCACCAATTTTTACTAGTTTCAGCAGCTCTTCATGGTAGTTTATGTAGTTTTCTTTATCAGGATCGTCATATGCAAAATCGAAACTCCCTTCTTCTCCCTATAGTTTTCATCAAGAATAAGCAGAATTGCTCAAGAACTTATCGATAATCGATTTATAGACGTTTAAAGAAATTCTATTTCATATATATTTTGCTTCAATGTCGTTGAAGTTAAATTATCTTGTTTAAAAGCTTAAATCATTAGATAGGGACTTACATTGGACTGAAAGTCCTTAAGAATAGTCATGGCATCCGACTCAATGAACTGAATTTTATGTGCCACTCTTGCCTTTTCGATATATGGTAATCGTGTCTCATATGCTTCACGATTTGGATCAATTGCGATGATCTAAAAGAATAAGTAAAATAAATATTCTTAATTAGGGTCGTAAATAATTAAACCAAATTAATCTACTTGGATCTTGGATATTGGATATTGACAAGTAAAAAATAATTAACTTACTTTGGCATCATCTGGGAGGGCAAGAGCAGTAGAGAGAATATATCATGAAAATAATTGAGCATGTATGAAGGAAGACACTACCTTTATCGCACCATGTTTCCCATCTAATTGACTACAGTAGAGAACCTGTAACGTTTGCAGGGCGTGAAACTATAAATTAGATTCTATCAAGTAGAGCTAGATTGTATGGTATTGTACCAATGCGCTCACCACTTTCCCATAGCTACCAGCACCAATTTTGTATTCACGAACATACTCGTTAACCATCTTGTTCCCATTTTCGTCCTATATAAATCAATGCTAGCCATAGAATATTGTAAATGAAACTGCACATGATAGTAGTCTGACTAGAATACTACATAAATGCACAACGTCACGCAAAACAAAGCCACACCAAGACCACATCATGGAAGCACATAGGTTTGTGGTTGCTTGCATTTGTACATTGATATATTACTTTTTTATTTGGGTAACACAATTTCTACTCTCTTTGTTTTTTTTTTCAAAGATTACACTGGGGGTTGAGGTCCCATCCTTCTTGGAAACTATGCTCGAGTTCCATCAACATTAGGGGCACTTCCATACAAATTTAGAAACCTTAAATGAATCACATCTTCACAAGAATATGGTCAATTAATGAACGCCAAAATTCAATTTTACAAAAATTTAACTCACCAAACCACTTCCATCGTCGTCATCATCAAAATCTGCAGTTTTTGCCCCTGCATCTTGAACTCCAACATGATCAGTAACAAATGAAACCTGTATTAAATTCAGTACAGAAAGAGGTGAATCAGTAAACAAATTGTCAAATGAAATTGCCCATGGAGAGAGGAGAGGAAAAGAGGAGGGTACACTTGGCGAATATGTTAATAATATGCGCATATACAGGGTATCAACATGGAATTTCTTCACGCCACACTTAAGGAAGCTGAATTGGGTTTTAACCAACAAAATTTATATATAACCAACTTCAATTTTTTTAAAATCTAAATTGGATTTTCTTCACATCGCAGTCACTCAGACAATAAACCAAACACCTCATGTTTAGTTAAAGTGACAATATACACAATAGAGTTTCAAAATTTTGGAACCACAGATAGATATTAGAAGAAATCAAAATCATGAACATAAATTGCATTTTTTTTTCGCTTGCGCACTTAACTTTTCCAAAATTGCCTTCTCCAAGAGTCCTTCCAAATTCCTTTTTGCCCAATCGCATTCCCTTCTTCTTCTCTCGTTGTTTAATCTTTTCTAGTTCCTCTTTCCCTTCTTGTATCAACACCATTCCCCAGTAACGGTTGAGTGAGGGGGTAATTTGGGGAAGACGACTGTATGGTGGACAGAACAGGAAGAAAGAGAAGGAACCGACTGTGAATGAAAAGGAAAATAAAAAGAGAGAAAGAAAAGGAAAACATATGGTGGCTAGCACCGGGCGAAGTCGTGGAGAGAAGAGAACGCAGATGGTGGCTGTGCTCGATGTCGCTGTGTTCTCGATGGGGAGATGAAATGGGAGAAATGTTTTTTTTTTAATTTAAGGTAATTTGTAAATTAAGTGAGAATAAACACGGCATGCACTAAAAGCACGTCGTAAATAATGGCCTAATATGACGTGCAAAATATGCACGCTGTAAATACTTTAACCTAATGATTTTTTACGGCATACATATATAGCACGCCGTAAATAGTCTATTTTTATGGCATGCCGTAGTTGCACGCCGTAAATACATGCCGTAAAAAGTAGCTTTTCTTGTAGCGAAATTCAGCATATAGAAAGTATGAGCATACATACCCGAAAAAATTTGATTACGTGTTTCGATTTTCTCCTAAATACAAAATAAACTAAAAATGCTGAAAATTTACAAATATATATGTTCTACATCATGAAATTCAGATACCCTGAAATATACATGTATATGGACTATTACACGAAATGCCATTCATTAAAAATGTCTAAAGCTTCACCATATTTTCACTATAACATTTTGATCAGTACATCAATTCTTGGAATTCTCAAACCTCACTCACTTTCAAGCAGGCGGACTGAGACGCCACAATGCCAAGCTCAATTTCTCCTGTCGGTCCATTATGATTATTTGCAGCTTCTTTTTTTCGTGGCTCTCCTCATTTCAAGTGAGTCCTTCTAGGCCAATACCTTCGAAATAGCTTATGGAGGCCTATTACTATTAGTATTAAGCCGGTCGCAAGAGTGATTTTAATTGAGAGAGAGAGAGATATGGATGACTGGTTGCTGGTTCGGCAAGTCCATGGCTCTGTACAAAAATCAGGAATTATATAGAGACAAAAATCACGCAGTGAAGGGGAAGATCGTAAAAAAGAAAAATAAAAATTTGTCTTTGTTAAATCGTTAATGGTAGATCGTGAATTCATTATCACATGAGAAAAGGCTAAACACAACTCATGCCTGATAACCTTATTCTTTTTAAACATTTCAAATAGGATAATTTATACGTAAATTCAAACTTCTCTTTACATTTTAACTGCACATCTTATTAGGAAAAAAAAACACTATTACAAAATCTATTCTTTCAAAAATATGTACTCAAACCAACCATTAATTTCATTCAAATACAAAAAAATCAATGCATGTATCGCTTCCAAGATAATATTTTTCTCCCATGACATAAATTAGCATGAATATGGACATGATATGTGAGGGGAGAAAATGTAATGAAAAATTAGAGTAATAGACAAGTATTATAAGAGTATATCCAAGAGACTCTATATTTTTAAAGAATATATTCTATAATTTGAAGAGCATCTATAAATTTAAAGAGTTAAAATTTTGAAATATTCCAACTCCCAAAAAATATTTATTATTTTTCTTTATATTTTATTTTAACTAGTTTTTTTTAATATTATTTTATTATTTTCCTACATTAAAAATTGAAACATTTTGACTGCATTTTGGAGTTTGATTTTAAATGTTGGCTCATTAAAATTGAGAACATCTCATATTTAAAGAGTTTTTTTTGGAGATATTCTAAGATCATAAAAATAACTTGCTTGCTTGCCTGAATGTGTATGAAAACAACAAGATTATCTCCTAACTAATTGTGAGGTATTCTTCTTAATTTTGGTAATCACACTTGAGTCTCTTTAATATTTTACAGCCTTATAATTTTCTAAGGGTAAGAAAAGCATCAGGTCCATTGATGTGGAATCGTTAAAAGTGAGGGAAAAAAGTTAATTGTGAGCCCCATTTTTTGGTCAAAAATGTATTTTTGAATAATATTTTGACGAAGAATGTGTAGTTAAAAGGTAAGGAAGAAAGTTTTAAATTTACGTGTAATATTATTTTATTAAAAAATGTGTGGTTGAAAATGAGATAAAGTAAAATATAATTCGAAAATAATGGAAACCAAACAAGGACTCGAAGTCTCTTAACATTTTATAGTAGTTTTAACATTTATTATGGTATCGTTTGATACTCATATTGGGGGGAAAAATACATTTTGAATAGTTGATTGATGGAGAATGTGTGGTTGAAAATTTAAAAAAAAAAAAAAATTAAATTTACGTATAATATTATTTTATTGAAAAATGTATGACTAGAAAAAGAGAAAAAAAAAATTTTAAAAAATAAGTATCAAACAAGACATGAACAAATCTAAAATAATGTAACGAAAAACATAACAAAAAAGGTGGTGAAAGCTCAGATGGAATCATATGATGGGATCAAAACTTGATTTTTGCTGCAACCTAAAAGTAGTGCAACGAAAAACATAACCAAAAAGGTGGTGAAAGCTCAGCTCAGCTCAGTGCCAACCAAAATTGACCCAGGGGAATGAAGGTGGGAGCAACGGAGACTATGTTCTTTATACTTTTATATCTTCAATAAACTTCCAAAAGTCTTTTGACTATTTCTAGTTGAAGATGGGAGAATTCGTGTACTAGTTTCAACACATACATGAAAGAAGCTTAATAGAATAAGGATTTTTAGTATTAGACTGAGGGTTCGTTTGATTGCAAAGGCAAAATTTGAATAAAAAAATAAATTATAGAAAATTGAATTGCCTAAAATTTGTTTTACCGAGAATTGTAAATTAATTGTGGTTGATTGATATAATTTTCCACCTAGAAATTTTTTGAACTTTTGAATCTTTTGGTATTCGTTTGACTTTGTTTTTCATGTAAATTGTCAAGTAAAGGGATAAATTTTTTTACCATTGAATCTAGAATTTGTTCCAATTGCCAAAAAAGAAAACATTTTCCCATATTAATTGCAAGGAAAAGAGGCATGTGAGGGGGGGGGGGGGGGGGGGGTTGTGAGGAATTCATTTTGCCAAGAAAATTGTGCAATCAAACACTATAATTTGGGAAGAAATGGAAAACCTTTTCCATTTTTCATGGAAAACCTTTTCCATTTTTCATGGAAAAGGTGGGGAATCAAACGGATCACAAGAGTTAAAATGAGAGGAGTGATGTTTACGATTGTGGAACAAATTCGTTAAAACCCCATCTAAACATACAAAGACTGTTTATTCAATTTTGCTACAAACCTGCAAGTAGACCATAACGGGGAATAACTAAGTGTTAGAAACAAATTAAACTATGCATTATTTCTGAATAAATTGAAAGATTAAGTTTCTTTAAGAGGTAAAGAACTAGATGGATGCAAACATTCTGATAAAGTTTCAGCCGCATTTATTGAAATTTGTCAAAGTGCTTACTTGAGAAGAAAGCACCATGACCATGCAAAGAAGATAAACTCTCCAGCTGCCATTTTTAATTTGGAAAAGTTGACAACCACTTTGCTTAATGTGGAAGTTTTTCAACATGCATGGGAACACGTGGTCACCAAACTTGCCACCTTTGTTGTTGACTAATCAATTAACTTTAGATAAGTTTTGGGCCAGCAATTGAGTCGGTTTTTGCAGCGTGACTTTCCCTATAAATAAAGGTCATTGTTACGAAGGAAGAATATCCATGATGAGATAGAGTGAGAGGCCAAGAAAAATAGAGAGAAAAGAGGAAGGAAAAATAGAGAAAAAAAAAGTTAGAAAATTCAAGAGAGATTTTCTTTTGTTGTAGAGAGTTTGTTAAATTCTCGTTGTAATTCTATTCAAGTATAAAAATAGAAGAATAGAATATCTTTCTATAATAATTCCTCTTGCGTGATCAAGCGAATCACAACAAGTGGTATCAGAGCGAGGTTATTATTTGGTCCTTGTAGTATTTTATACAACTTTGATTTTGATCAAGTTGTTGCGAGTTAAGATGTCAATGGAGGAATCTTAATCAGGAGCTATGATCAAGCTCACTGCCACCAATTATATACTATGGAGGCCTCGGATGGAAGACCTACTCAGTTGTAAAGATCTTTATGATCCCCTGGAAGCCAAAGGTGTGAACCCCGAGCCTACCAAGGAGGCGGAGTGGATGAAGCTAAACAGAAAAACTATTGGTCAAATTCGACAATGGATTGATCATAGTGTCTTTCATCATGTGGCACAAGAAACAGATGTAAATGCCCTCTGGACGAAAATAGAGGATATGTACCAAGCCAAGACTGCTCGGAACAAAGCCTTGTTGATGAGGCGTTTGGTGAATTTGAAGTTGAAAAGTGGAACTTCAGTTGCTGAGCACACCAGTGAATTTCAGATCTTGGTGAACCAATTATCATCTGTAGAGATGCCGCTTGGTGATGAAATACAAGTCTTACTACTTTTAAGCTCTCTTCCTGACAGTTGGGAGACACTAGTAGTATCTCTCAGCAACTCAGCCTCTAGTGGCAAACTTACCATGTCTATGGTTAAAGATGCCCTATTTAATGAAGAAGCCAGGAGAAAGGATGTTGATACGGATCAGTCACATGCCTTTGTCATAGAGAACCGTGTCACAGAGAACCGGGGAAGACAACAAGGAGGCATTCGAGGCAGGGGGAAAGGCAGAAGCAAAAGTAGGGGTAGATCCACAGATGGAAGGAGGCCTACTTACAAGTGTTACTACTGTGGAATGGAGGGTCATTTGAAGAAGAACTGTCGAAAATTGCTATGAGAGCAAGGTCAGAACAGTTCGCAGCCGAAGGACAAGGAATGAGAGACACTAGTCACTATTTCTGGAGAGGTGGCTATCTGTTCCATCCATGAGGAGACAGATCTTCGTGTTTCAAACCAAGATATTGAGTGGGTGATAGATACTACAACATCTTACCATGCCACTCCATGTAGAGACTTCTTCGCAACATATAAAGCTGGCAACTTTGGTGCAGTGAAGATGGGAAATACCAGTTCCTCAGAGATCGTGGGAATTGGTGATGTTCAGATACAAATGAACATCGGGTCTAAAATTACCCTGAAGGATGTCCGACATGTACCTGATCTTCGGCTGAATCTACTTTCGGGGATAGTCCTTGACAAGCAGGGCTTTGTCAGCCACTTTAGCAATGACACATGGAAAATGATGAAAGGTTCCATGGTTGTCGCTCGAGGACATATATGCAGCACGTTATACAAGACTCATGTGAAAATTCTTAGACACAGCATCAACATAGTGGAACGTGATGCTTCTCAAAATTTGTGGCACCAGAGACTCGGTCACATGAGTGAGAAGGGGTTGTCTACTTTGACAAAGAAGGAGCTAATCACTGTTGCCAAGGAAGCTACGCTGGATCCTTGTAGTCACTGTCTATTTGGTAAGCAACATAGAGTTTCCTTTAATTTCTCTTCAACGAGAAGATTAGAGTTGCTTAGTCTGGTACACTCTGATGTTTGTGGTCCCTTAGAGGTTGAATCACTAGGCAGTAACAAGTACTTTCTAACATTCATTGATGATGCTTTTCGAAAAGTATGGGTATACTTTTTAAAGACAAAGGACCAGCTATTTGATTATTTCAAACTGTTTCATGCCATGGTAGAGCGAGAAACAGGAAAGAAACTGAAGTGTCTCCGCACAGATAATGGATGCGAGTACACTTCTAAAGAGTTCGATGCCTACTGCAGAAGATAGGACATTCGACATGAGAAGACGATCCCACGTACCCCACAGCATAATGGAGTAGCTGAAAGGATGAATCAGACAATCATGGAAAAGGTCCGAAGCATGCTCAGTATGGCTAAGCTGCCAAAGCCATTTTGGGGAGAAGCCGTTCGAGCCGCGGGTTACCTGATCAATAGATCACCATCAGTACCGTTGAATTTTGAAATTTCGGAGAAAGTATGGTCGGGTAAGAATCCCTCATATTCTCATTTAAGAGTATTCGGTTGTTTAGCCTTTGTACATGTATCCAAGGAGCTCAGACAGAAGCTAGACACAAGGACTACTCCATGTATCTTTATAGGCTATGGAGATGAGGAATTTGGATACAGATTATGGGATCCAAAGACAAAGAAGGTCATCAGAAGCAGGGATGTAGTGTTTCATGAAAACCAGACATTAGAAGACATTGAAAATCCCACAATGTCTCCAGATCCTAAATCCAGTGCCCAGGATATTATTCAAATCCAGCACCAACAGATAGTGGTGATGTACATGAGGAAATGCCAGAAGCAGAACAGGAGGAAGAAGAAGAGGATATTGACCAGGGAGAGTCACAACCCTCTTCACCAGAAGTCGTCGGTCCATCACATCAACCAGATGATGTACCACCTCCTGAAGACAATAATCCACAAGTACGAAGATCTGAACGAGGACAGGTTCCATCAACGAGATATTCAGAGTCTGAATACATTTTGCTTACTAACGAAGGAGAGCCAGAGAGCTTCTTGGAAGCACAATCTTATGTAGACAAAGACAAATGGATACAGGCAATGCAGGATAAGATGGAGTCATCGCAGAAGAATCAAACATATGAGTTGGTTGAGCTTCCGAATGGAAAGAAAGCACTAAGGAATAAATGAGTTTTCAAGCTCAAGAAAGATGGCGCAGGAAATGTGGTGAAACATAAAGCTCGTTTGCTAGTCAAAGGATTTCTACAGAAAAAGGGAATTGACTGTGACGAAATTTTTTCACCTGTTGTAAAGATGGCCTCAATTCGAGTCATCCTTGGATTAGCAGTCAGGTTGAATCTAGAGATTGAACAGATGGATGTCAAGACAGCATTTCTTCATGGTGATTTATATGAAGAAATTTATATGAGGCAGCCAGAAGGTTTTGAAGTTTCAAGTAAAGAGAACTTCGTTTGCAAGTTGAAAAAGTGCTTGTATGGCCTCAAACAAGCATCGAGCCAGTGGTACAAAAAGTTTGACTCATTCATGGTGAAACAAGGCTACAAAAGAACCGCTGCAGATTAGTGTGTTTATATTCAGAGGTTTTCTGATGGCAACTTCGTTGCTCTTCTATTGTATGTAGACGACATGTTGATTGTTGGACAAGATGCAACGAAAATCAGTCAGCTGAAGAAGGAACTCTCCAAGTCCTTTGACATGAAGGATTTAGGCCCAGCTGAACAGATTTTGGGAATGCACATAGTTCGAGACAGAAAGAATCGAAGGTTGTGGTTATCTCAGGAAAAATATATTGAACGAGTGGTCAAGAGATTCAACATGTAGAATGTCAAACCTGTCAGCATTCCACTAGCCAATCACTTCAAGTAGAGCAAGAGTTCATGCCCCTCATCCAAGAAAGAGATAGAGGAGATGTCAATGGTACCTTACTCTTCAGCTGTCGGAAGCCTGATGTATGCAATGGTATGTACCAAACCAGATATTGCCCATGCAGTGGGCATGGTGAGTCGTTTTCTCTCTAATCCTGGAAAGGAACATTGGGAGGCAGTCAAATGGATTCTCAGGTACCTTAAAGGTACATCAAAGATATGTCTGTGTTATGAGGGAGCTGATCCAATCTTGGAAGGCTATACGGATTCAGATATGGCTAGAGATCTTGATAATACAAAATCTACTTCAGGATTTCTCTACACTTTTATAGGGGGAACTGTTTCATTGTAGTCAAAGCTATAAAAGTGTGTTGTTTTATCTACAACAAAAGCAGAATATATTGCAGTGACGGAAGCTGGCAAAGAAATGTTGTGGCTAAAGCGGTTTCTCCAAGAGCTAGGAATCAAGCAGAATGATTACAAAGTATATTGTGACAGTCAGAGTGCTCTTGACTTGAGTAAGAATTCAATGTATCATTCTCGAACGAAGCACATCGACATTCGTTATCATTGGATAAGAGAGGTAATGGATCAACAACTATTGAGATTAGTGAAGATTCACACAAATGAGAATCCAGCAGATATGTTAACAAAGGTGGTTCCAAAGGAAAAGCTAGAGCTGTGCAGAAACATAGCTGAATTGGTTGGCAATAACAATTAATTTGGATGCGACTGAAGGGGGAGAATTGATAAAGTTTCAGCCGCATTTATTGAAATTTGTCAAAGTACTTACTTGAGAAGAAAGCACCATGACCATGCAAAGAAGATAAACTCTCCAGCCGCCATTTTTCATTTGGAAAAGTTGACAACCACTTTGCTTAATGTGGAAGTTTTTCAACATGCATGGGAACACGTGGTCACCAAACTTGCCACCTTTGTTGTTGACTAATCAATTAACTTTAGATAAGTTTAGGGCCAGTAATTGAGTCGGTTTTTGCAGCGTGACTTTTCCTATAAATAGAGGTCATTGTTACGAAGGAAGAATATTCATGAAGAGATAGAGTGAGAGGCCAAGAAAAATAGAGAGAAAAGAAGAAGGAAAAATAGAGAGAAAAAAGGTTAGAAAATTCAAGAGAGATTTTCTTTTGTTGTAGAGAGTTTGTTAAATTCTCGTTGTAATTCTATTCAAGTAAAAAATAGAAGAATATAATATCTTTCTCTAATAATTCCTCTTACGTGATCAAGCAAATCACAACACATTCTACAATTACACATGTAACTGTAAATGATCAAAATAAACACAAAAACAAAGCAGATGGGTAAAAACGTGAGCATTATTCCCGATAGAAATTTGCTTTTGGGTGTTCGGGGAATTCTACAAGTGGCAGTATTTGAGAAGCTACGGGTCCATTAAAAGCTATAATTTGATAGCTTGGTAAATAAGGCAGCCAAAAATGTAAACATGACAATGTTTGCATTTGTGTGAAAGACGGCATCAGACGAATATATATATTTATGGTTTTATCCCACATGCAAATTGTTTAGATCTCGTCCAAACTCTATACTTTAAGTTGAAAGCAGTTACATTGATGCAATGAATTGGGATTTATGAAACATTTCTACATCACAAATAAAGGAAACAAAGAGATTAACATCCCCCTTTCCTCACCATTTTCCTGAATATATATTGTACAGTCTGCAAAATGAAATCAAAACGTGACTTGACAACTGATAGGCAATCTGTGACATCTGTACGCATTCCAGCTGTCAAAAATGTTTTGCGCAATTCCAGATCGAATTCTATTTGTTGAATACTTTAACCACGTGATCCTCTTCTCATTTGTTTCACATTAGTGGTGCCAGATCCAGAGAATGGAAAATTGTTGGAATTGTGACATTTTAGTTGTCACATAACAAATATATTTTGATTTGTATTTAGTTGTAGATTTTGGTTATTGTCCAACTATGTAATGATGTAAAAGTTTAAGTTATTTTATAACTAGTACAAGTTAGTAAGGTCTATTATAAGTAAAGCATTGTCAAATATGTAAGAGTAGTATGGTGGTTGATAGGATGTTAGTTAAATATTGTAAAATGGTCTATATATATATGGTCGTGTATAACCAAACAAATTAGAAGAAAATGTATTGAAATTGTTGAATGATAAAACATTTATCTTCTCCTCTGTCTTTTGTCTAAAAACAGCAGAGTTTTTGCTGTTTTTGTATCAAAACCGTTAGTTCAAATATGGTATTTCTTCCTCCCCTTTGACATCAAAATTACATCTTTGTTTTGAGCTTTAATCGTAAAGCTTTCGAACCAACAAATTTTCAACAGTGGTATCAGAGCTGAAATGATCTTAGAATGGGGTCAGAAAAAAAAGGGGTCTGTTAAAGTGCTGAAAAATGAGAAAAAACAGGTGCTGAAAAAATGAAGAAAAACTGGTTTGCTCAAAAATTTGCAAGGTTTCAGAGCTGAAAAACTGATCATTGACCATGAAAAAAAAAAACAGCCTTTAAAGGTGCTGTAAATGCCATAAAAAATGGGAGTGAATCTGGTAAAAGCCAGTAAGCTTAGTCAAGCCAAAATCTTGTATGATATGCAAAGATTTTTCAGCAACAGCCCTGGGAAAATGAAGCTCTCAGATGGTGATGGAAATGGCTGAAAAAACTTAGAGAAACCGGTATTGAAATGCTAAAATACGGTATGCATCTAAAATCCAACATTGATGAAATTCGGTATGCTGCCTAAAATCTCTGATATCCGGTAAGCTCTTAAGAAGTGAGCAAATACAGTAAGTGAAGTGAAAAACCGGTAAGCAATGGCAAAATTGGTGAGACCAAATACAGTAAGAGAGAAAATGAGCATATACGGTATGCAAATGAAATCTGGTTAGTAGAATGCATATCCGGTAAATGTATTGCATATACGGTAAGCTCATTTTTTTTCTAAAATCCGGTATGTGCTTAAAAATTGGTATGCCATACGAAATACGGTAAACTGAAATATGGTAAGTTTAGCTTACAAAGTGAAATCCGGTATGTAAAGAGGAAATCCGGTAAGCTGATTTTTGGTAGAAACTTCAACAGCAGTCGTGTGGAAAAGAAGATGCAAGTGTAAGGTTTCTTTGTATGTGGTTGGTCCTAGGCTAAAAGAGTTGACAACTATGATGTAGAGTTGCAATCAAGAGTGTTTGGATCAAATGGAAAACAAGAAAATTCAAGCTTGTAGTCACCAAAAAAAAAAAATGGTTTGAAAAAATGCTTTGATAGTTCCAACAAAAATGTCATGGGGGAGTGTTGGAATTGTGACATTTTAGTTGTCACATAACAAATATATTTGGATTTGTATTTAGCTGTAGATTTTGGTTATTGTCCAACTATGTAATGATGTAAAAGTTTAAGTTATTTTATAGTTAGTACAAGTTAGTAAGGTCTACTACAAGTAAAATATTGTCAAATGTGTAAGAGTAGTATGGTAGTTGATAGGATAGTTGGTAGATAAATCTTGTAAAATAGTCTATATATATATGGTCGTGTATAACCAAACAAATTAGAAGAAAATGTATTGAAATTGTTGAATGATAAAGCATTTCTCATCTCCTCTGTCTGTTATCTAAGAACAACAGAGTTTTTGCTGTTTTTGTATCAAAATTGTTAGTTCAAATACGGTATTTCTTCCTCCCCCTTGACATCAAAATTTCATCTTTGTTTTGAGCTCTAATCGTAAAGCTTTCGAACCAACAAATTTCCAACAAAAATTCTCTGGATCTAATACCACCAATGAGATGCTATCTGGATCCAGAGAATTTTCCATTTGCTGTTATTGGAAACAAGGTTGATGTGAATGGTGGAAATAGCAGACTGGTGACATTCTTTCCCATTTATCTCCTTTAAAGCGCTTTTATGTTTTTCCCTTATATGAGTATGACATACGCTTGCATAGTTTCAAGCACATCGCATAGTTACGTTAATGAAGAGGTGAGTAGTGATGCTTCCAAGCACATAGGCTTTCCATTATGTTGAATTTTATAGTTCCTCATCTCATTCAGTAGGATGGTGAAGAAGCTGATGGTGATGAAGACTGGAATTCATGTGAACGTGCGGACCCTGACATGGAATACGACAAGGAATATGAAGAGGAAAACAAAAGGAGTTCATTCACTGTGAGACTTGCTAGTTAATGATTTTATCGAATAATCATCTAATAAAATGTTGTTTATTTAGGGAAATGGATGACATAACTGCATTTATTGAAGAGGGGCATATGCGATGATCAATGCCTGGGAAGATGGCTATATATTCATTGTGTTCTCACTACTGGCAAGGTAAAATATTTAACAAGAAGAAATGAACAGGATAATGCATTCATTTGCTGGCTATCTCTGTATATAATATATTATGTCCGAGTACATGTGACTTACGTATTCTTTAATCTAATCAAACTGAACACTATGAGCTTTCTTTCTGTGATCAGGAACCCAAGGTAAGCATTCAGCCTTACAGCTTTGGGGAAATCAAAATTGGCTTCTCCTGAAAATATTTACACTGTAGGGATTAAATCTGACTTACTCAATTTGCAGTATCTAAAAGCATCCACACTCCGCTCTATAACATCTCGAATTTTCTTCAGGTTATTTACGAAGCATTAAGTGGACACAGAGTTGGTTGGAAAAAAGCTCTCCATTCCTTGAATGAGAGATTTTCAAATGAAACCAAATCTAGGAAAGAGTAGATAGGACCTTGTATCCTCCTCATAGATGACCAGAAATCAAACAGTAAGTTATCACATTTACCAGAAATTGATGTGACGGCTTTACCAATTTCACTTTGTTTTTCCTTTTGACTTGTTAAACAGTGGTTTTATACAACATCCTTCATTGGCCCAACAAGCCAAATTCCAAATTAATTGTCATAGGTAAGAGCTTTCTCCAATTTCAGTAAATTTTCATTAAAATGCAAGACCGTAAGATGTAAGTTTACTTGTAAGCCTTTATTCAATCAACGCACATTTTTCATTAATCGAACACACTAACATTACCTTCAAAATAAAACAACAAGTGCATTGTATGGACAAACCACTAGTATTTATTAAAAACGAGTTATATGGTGTAATTTCCATTTGTGTTATTGGCTTTGGTCTAGGGCTGAGTCTGTACATCCATGACAAAACTAAATTTGTTATCATTGTTCTCTGTAAGTTCGGAGTCGACTAATGTGCGTCTTGTTTATGTAAACGAACAAATATAAATATGTGCAATATGAAACCTTTCCACTCAATGAATTTTAAAATAAAAACATGTCTTTTATAGCACATGGGAATTCCTCACCTAACTTATTTTCTTTTGTTGTAGCTTTATATTTCATCATTTATAAAAAAGAGGCTACTTTTTCTATAGCCATAAACTCACCATGAGACAATAAGAAAATAGAAAAGGCAAAACAAGGGAAAGGGGTTAAAGCTAATGGATAATTAATAGCATTACCATCAAGGCAATATAATAATTGTTTATTTTAGATATGATAATTGAAGTAAGAATCTAATTATTATTTCTATGAGTTGACTGCCTTTTTAACTCACTTCATGGTTCATAGTAGCTTCCTCTATCTGTATAATCACTAACTCAAAATAATAATAATTGATAATTAAAGTATTTGCACTATCCAAAATTGCGGCTGGAATATTCAAAATAGTGATTGCACTATAAGAATCTACTTTATAATAATTAGACAGAAACGAATAAAAAGATACTCATTTAGTGATTAAAGTAAGAATCTCATAAATCACTGCCTTTTTAGCTCACTAAATGATTAATATTTGTTTCCTCTTTCTCTGGAAATGATAATTAAAATATTTGCTTTATCCTCTTTTAGGGATACGATTCTTGAAGTTGAGATTGAGACAATGTTACATGATACTGATCACGTGATGAACCAAAAATACAAAAAGATGTTGATTGGATCTTTTATTTCGATGGACAAAAGATTGAACACTTTCAGTTGTTTGGTTTGAAGAAATTGTCGACATTTAAAGAAGAATTTGGAAAATGCAAGAATTTATTTAGTTCACCGCATTCTTTCCAATCTCTTAATGTTCTTTGCCTTTAATCTCGTCAAACTTCTTTGATCAAATCCGTATTACATTAACTATAGCTTAAAGAATTTTCTTTAGCTCCTAGTGGAGATCTCTACTTGCTATGATGCAAACCTACGTAGCAATAGTAGTTACGAAATTCACACAAGATTGATTCAAGTCCAAGAAAGCAAAGAATCAATATTGGGGACAAGTGTGGAACATTTGTCGGAAGTGGGTTCCGACCCTCATGTGAGAGCACCGATGGGGTTGGATCACCTAAAGGGTAAGCCAAAAGATACAAATGATTAATCATAAATTAATATTTCTTTTTGTTTGTCCATGGCATTAAACTATTTTCAAATACCAGGAGAAATCATGTTTATTTGTGTGAATGAAATAGTAAGAAAATAAAAAAAGCAGAAAAGCCTAAGGGGTTAAAGCCAATGGATATAATTAAAGTAAGAATCTCACTATTATTTCTATGAGTTGACTGCTTTTTTAACTAACTTCATGGTTCATATTTGTTTATGAATCTAATTATTATTTCTCTGAGTTGATTGCCGTTTTAACTCACTTCATGTTCATATTTGTTCCTATCTGCACTACTTAGAAAATGATAATTAAATTATTTGCATTATCCTCATTAGGGTTTTGATTTTTGAAGCCGAGCTGGAAACAATATGACATGTATAGTGTGCACTATGGCTTTTTGAATCTTTTGAGCAGATGAATATAGACAAAATTCTATTTTGAGTTTTTAATATCAATTGTTATTTATAAAAAGAAAAAAAAAATTGTCAATCTTCTTAATATATATGTATAAAAATAAGAGAAATTAATGGTAAACTTTGTAGAGGTTCTATGTGCTATACATGAATTATAAGTTTTATTTTCAATAAATTTAAAATCGATTAAAGGTTTGTTTGAGCACCTTTTTAATTAAGAATAAGTTTTGTAATGATGAATTTTGGAGAATGTGTGGTCAAAAAATAAGAAAATTATTTTATTAAAAAAATATGTGATAAAAAATAAGTTTGAAAAAAAAAAAATTTAACAATGTGTCAACGAGAGTTCCATGAGCAAGTTAGCTTAGGTAAGTAGCTAATTGAATAGGCTGCTAGGGTATCATCTCACAACCAAGGAAAGGCTTAAATTTTTTTTTTTTTTAAATGGAAATCATACAAGGCGCTGTGTTGTACTTAAATAGAAAAGTAAAAAGTTTGAATTGAAAAGTAAATCTAACTTTAGACTCTTAGTACCAAACGACAACCTACTTTTAGAAATTGAGCTGGAATATCCAAAATAGTGATTGCACACTATCCAAACATAATAATCTACTTTCTTATATCATGTTACTTAAACAAGAAAATTTGACAGAGAATAATGACAGACAAGAAAAGTTGACAGAGAATAATGACAGACAATACTTGACATTCATTTATTGGAAGATGAAAAATTTAAATATAAAAAAAAGGTGAATCACAGCTCGTCACATCAGCTCTGTTAATATTTTCTATCAAATTTCCATATTTGAGTAGTTTAATTATTCTTATAAAAAAAAAATATTCATGTGAGAACAATTAATGTGGCCCAAGTAATATTATTATTAATGAATTAATTAAAGTGGTTTATTATTATTGAAATCCTAGTCGTGACAATTTTATAATTGTCTACTTTGATGGAAAGTTAGTAGTTTTCAAATTATGGAAAGTGACCATTTTCCACTAAATTTCAAATTTGTGCTTCTAAAATTATGGAATGCCGTACAGTACACTACATATTCTCCTGTCATATGTGTTGATTATGATTGGTTTGGGGAAAGATCATTATCTCATTTTTAAGTTTTCTAATGGGAGTTAGGTTCTGCTTTTAAAGAGATAAATGGCTGTAACGTGTAAAAAAATTGACTTATAACTAATTAATAGAGGAAAACATGGCAGAAGTATGTGTATATATTCATGTACAGTACCGCAATTAATGGAGAAAGGGCTGTAAAGTGCACCATTGACGTGCCAAAATCATTATGTTTTATGTTTATATGTATTTTCTTGAATAAACTATAAATAAGTGGAAATCAGGTTGAGGTGGTGAAAATGATGTGATTTACAGCTTGGACTTAAGATTCAACTTGATGTAGATACAGTAGCATTTTTAATTAACTATTACTTTAATAGCCTGTTATAAGGTATATCCCATCTGCATATAGAATCTGATTTCGTGAAATAAAAGAATTCTTATAGTTAAGTGATGGGTTTATTAAGTTTTTTTTTTTTTTTTTTTTTTTTTTTTTGTGGCTAAACAGGAACATGTAAATATGTAAATAAACATTAAGTGATAAATGTTACATTCATGTAATTAATGTTCGATTATTGTTGTTTGTTAGTCATCAAAGTAGCCAAACATTATGGTATTGCAAACATTAAATTACATAATTTTATTTGTCAATTACTCTTAATAGTTTGATGCTTATAAAAGATGGCGTGAGGATTATTGTTCTCAAGAGTATATTGATGTTCATAGATTATGAAATTGTTATGGATTGTCTAAAGATTGATCACTTAATTTTATTAATCTTGAATATGATCGTGGTTAATTAATATACTTAGTTAGACGTGTTTTGTGTATTCAAAGATAACGGACATGTTTGATTAAAGTATATTTAATTACCAAGTATAATTAAACTAGCATCATTATGTTTATTATGATGGTATAACGTAGTATCACCCCGTTCGGCCCCCATTTTTTGGAAATAAAAATGGGTGGAATAGTGTTTTTTTTTTTTTTTTTGAAAAATGAGTGATTGAAAAAGAAGGAAATTTTTTCGATTTACGTGTAATGATATTTTATGGAAGATTGTGTAGTTGAAAATAGGAGAGAGAAAAATGAAATGTAATTTAATAAGATTCAAATATGGGTTAAGTCTAATATTTATGAAGATGACCTTAGCAAAGAATATTAAGTCCACTATCCCTAAAACTGGTATTGCTAAGGAATCTATGATGTTTGTTCCCAAACAGCTGACAAGTCACTTAATGGCACCCATCATGAAATTTGATGGTTCTCGTGTCATGCATGAATATGTTACTAAAATGAGTAACATTGCAACAAGACTCAAGACTCTTGGGATGATTGTAGATGAGAACTTATTGATACAATTTACCATCAACTCTTTGCCTCTGGAGTATGGTCAATTCCATATGAACTATAATATTTTAAAGGATAAATGAAATGTGAATAAATTACACAGTATGCTTGTGCAAGAAGGGACAAGACTTAATAATCAAGGAACTCATTCAGTTCATCTCGTAAATCATCAAAGAGCTGAAAAGAAATATTAAAAAAGAGTCCTGAAAGGGCATTGCGCAATGACCACTGAAGATAAATGAGTCTTCTGCCCAAATCCACAACTAGGAACACAAGAATGATACGTAACACTTCTGTCGTAAATCTATGCACCATAAAAGGATTGTCTGAAACGTAAGGCATAGTTCGAAAGTAAAGGTAAGATTATTTCTTACGTATGTTTCAAATCTAATTTAGTAGAAGTTCGTTATAATACTTAGTGAATTGATTTCGGATGTACCACTCATGTTGCCAATATGATGCAGGGATTTTTTTTCAATCTAAATGAAAAGTTTGTCCTTATGGGCAATCGAGTCAAAGCTCTAGTTGAAATCATTGGAACTTATTGTTTGATTTTCAAATGTTGGACATCATTTAGATCTATTTCAAACTCTTTATGTACATTCTATTTCTCGCAATTTAGTTTTCTTATCAAAACTTTATTCTACTAGATATTTTAGTAATGGTGGAAATGGATGTTTAAGTTTGTTTAAACAAAATCATCTTATTAGTTCCGCTACTCTTTGTGATGACTTATATAAATTAAAACTTGATAACCTTTTTGCTGAGACTCTTTTAATCTTGCATCATAATGTTGGTACTAAGCATTGTTTGTTGAATGAATGATCTGCTAACTTGTGACATAAACGGGTCACATATCCAATGAAAGAATAAAAAGATTGGCAAAGAATGAAATCCTTCATGACTTGGATTTTAGTGATTTTGGAACTTGTGTGGATTGTATTAAGGGTAAACAAATCTAACACACAAAGAAATGAGCCACAAGAGGCACACAACTTCTTGAGATAATACACACCGATTGTATTATGGTTATATCTATCTGTTGCATGAAGAGTCTCAAGTTGTAAATGCTTTGGAGATCTTTGTTAATGAAGCGGCAATTAGATAAAAAGGTGAAAAATGCTAAATCTGATAGAGGTGGTGGATATTATGGAATGTATGATGAAACTAGACAACATCCTAGTCAATTTACTAAATTTCTTGAAAGACATGGTATATATTCTCAATACACTCTGTCAGGTACATCACAGTAGAATGGTGTGGTTGAAAAGTGTAATCGTACTCTAATAGAAATGATTAGGTATATGTTAAGCAATTCTTCTTTACCCATTTCTTTATGGATGTATACATTAAAGACTACTATATATTTCCAAAACATGATTCTTAGTAAGGCAGTTCCAAAGACTTTTAGAACTGTGGGTTTAAGGCACTTGCATGTTTGGACTTGCCCGACAGAAACAAGAATCTATAATCTACATGAAAAGAAACTAGACTCAAGAACAATTAGTGAATTTTTCATTGGTTATCCTAAAAAATCAAAGGGGTATAGATTTTATTGTCATAAACCATAGTACTAGAATTGTTAAAACTGGAAATGCTAAGCTCATTGAAAATGGTGAAGTTAGTTGGAGTTTGAAACCACGAAATGTGGAAATACATGAAGTTAGAGTTCAGGTTTCTCTACCCTCAACTTCTTCTAATATTGTTGTTCCTCGGATTGTTGAACGGTATGATAATTTGTCAGAACAACAAATAAATGATCAAACATCTCACAGTGAAGTTGCAGCTAATGAACTTGCACTAAATGGACTACAAGGAATACCATTATGAATGTCACAAAGACAACATAGACCTGATATTTCTGATAATTATATGGTTTACTTGCAAGAGTCTAAATTTGACTTGGGAATTGTTGATGACGTCCAGTTTAATTTTCACAAGCCATCAAGAGTGCTAATTCTGATAAGTGGTTAGATGCTATGAAAGATAAGTTGAAATCTATGAAGCATAATAGAGTCTGAAATCTTGTTGAATTACCCGAATCATCAAAAAGAGTTGGGTGTAAATGAGTCTTTAAGACCAAGAGTGACTCTAGGAGTAATATCGAATGATATAAAGCTAGACTTATTGCCAAATGTTTTACTTAGGAAGACGGCATTGATTATAATGAGACATTTTTGTCAGTCTCTAAGAAGGACTCACTCAGAATTGTAATGATTTTAGTAGCTCATTATGACTTAAAGCTATATCAAATAAATGTGAAAAAATTTAGATGAAGAAGTTTATATGGACCAGTTTGGAGGTTTTTCAGTTGAAAGAAAGGAACACATGGTGTGTAAATTAAAGAAATAAATATATAGACTTAAACAGGCTTCCTGTCAATGGTATCTTCAGTCCAACGATACCATTATATCCTTTGGATTTAGGGAAAACATCATTGATCGATGTGTATATATATAAAGGCCAGTTGGAGAAAATTTATATTTTTGATTTTGTACGTTAATGACATCTTGCTAGCTACTAATAATAGTTTATTACAGGAAACTGAGAAATTTCTCTCTAAAAATTTTAAAATGATAGATATGGGAGATGCAACTTATGTGATTGGAATTGAAATATTAAGAGATAAGTCACAAGGATTGTTTGGGTTGTCCCAAAAAGCATATATTAATAAAGTTTTAGAGAGATTTAAGATGAATAATTGCTAGGCGAGTGTCGTTCCAAATTCAGAAAGGAGACAGATTTAGTCGCATGTAATGTCCTAAGAACGAATTGGAACGCGAACAAATAATAGCTATTCCTTATGCTTCTCTTGTTGGCAGCTTAACGTATGCTCAGATTTGCACCAGGCCAAAGATCAATTTTGCTGTCAGAATGTTGGGAAGGTATCAAAGTAACTTAGGACTTGATCATTGGAAAGTTACAAAGAAAGTATTAAGATACTTGCAAGGAACAAAAGACCACATTCTCACTTATAGGAGATTTGATAACTTGAAGATCATTGGATATTTAGATTCAGACTTTGCTGAATGTGTGGATACTAGAAAGTCCACATTTGGCTATCTATTTCTCTTGGCTAGAGGAGCTATGTTATGGAAAAATACGAAGCAGTCAATCATTGATGCATCCACTATAGAAGTTGAGTCTGTGGCAAGCTTTGAGGCCATAGTTCAAGGAAATTGGCCGTGGAAGTTTATTTCAGGGTTTGAAATTGTCGACAGTATTGCTAAGCTGCTGAAACTTTATTGTGGCAATTCTACAGCAGTATTCTTTTCAAAGAATGACAAGTACTCTAAAGGTCCTAAACACATGGAATTGAAGTACTTTGTCGTTAAAGAAAAAGTTCAAAAACAAAAAAGTATCAATTGATCATATTAGCAATAATCTTATGATTGCAGATCCACTAACAAAAGAATCACCACCAATAACATTTAATGAACATGTCGAAATAATGGACATTATTGAATACGATCATTGACATTATGGAATTTATGTAATTGACACTTTGAGCTCATTTATTATTGTTTTGACAAAAATGTTATTCATGTCATAATAGTTGGTGTATGTACATGAATGAATTATGTGAATACTGACAGGGATAATCTTTTTGTAGACATTATTGTAATGCAATTATCAAACTTCTCATTACGTGTCATGTTAAGGAGGGACTAATGTTGTAGTACATGGAATGAATTATGCCGAAATGATGGTGTATAACCATCATGATTCTTATTAGTCTTTACTTAAGGATGCTATATTAAGTGACCTATGCATGAAGGATTTTAGCTTATTATATTCGTATTATGTTATAGACCACGTAACGATATAATATTACATGGGCCAAGTGGGAGAATATAAGACCCATTAATGTGGCCCAAGTAATATTATTATTAATGAATTAATTAAAGTGAAATCCTATTATTGCTATTAATGTGGCACAGGTAGTACTATTATTGTTGAAATCTTATTGGCCCATTGAGAAATGACAATTTTATAAATGTCAACTCTTATGAAAAGTGGGTAATTTTTATGGTCCATGAAACTATCTCTCTCTCTACCTATAAGCATGAATAGAACCCATCAAATTAGTATATTTAATTACAAAGAGGTAGAGAGAGATAGAGAGAGAGAGAGAGAACAATTTCTTTATTTTACTAGTTTCTCCTTTGCATATTTAAATCTTTCAATTATTGTCACGGATCAATGTATGTTTCTTGATAAATTAAATTTATATGTGAAAATCATGAATTCTAAAATATTGGTATTAGGGTTTAATTGCTTACAATTCATTGGAGAGATAAAAAGATATTCATTAAGTAAAAACATAAGAATATACTTTATTATAATTGTTAGATAGAAACAAATAAAAAGTCATTCATTAAATATTAATGGATGAATTCATGGTTTATTTTACTTTTTGGCTCACCATCTCGAGTGCAAAAAAGCGTAAAATAAATTTTCATATTCTCTCTCTCTCTCTCTCTCTTTCTCTCTCTCTCTCTCTCTCTCTCTCTCTCTCTCTCTCTGTGTGTGTGTGTGTGTGTGTGTGTGTGTGGAAATTATATAGTATTCACTTTATCCTCTATTAGGAATCCGATTCTTGAAGTCGAGAGATTGAGACAATGTTACATGTAGAATAAGAAAAAGACCTATTAAAGGAAATCCAATTTCTCACTTAGATAAGAAATAGAAGTATATGAATCGAAAGAGGATAAAGCATGGAAGGAGGAAAATAGATGAAATTTATTTTGAAATTTTACATACCCATTATTTCTTTTTAAAAATTGTCAATTATTCTTACGATAGGTATAAATAAGAAATTAATGGTAAACTTTGTCGAGGTGGTATGCGCTATACTTGCACACGTTGAAAATTATCTTTGCCTTTATAGAAATTCATTGGCTTATCATATCCTAAGGGCAAACAGATACAAGAGTGGTTGTCGTATTACTTTTTAGTTTTTGTTTGCAACGAAGTTTCTATCGTAGTTTGACCCAAAATTTAGTAGGTATTGGAGTTTTGATTGAAGTGGTCTTAAAGAGATCAAAATTATGGATAGAAAAAAAAGTCGTTGCATTTTTACTAGTCAGCCACTCGAGCAGCACCTACATATTTTCTACAGAGAATCGTCGCATGCATGGCATTCGAGCGAGGATGCTGTCACCAGCCTGTTGCTCAAGCGACAATGTTATCCAACCCAAGTTCGTTTTGCGTTTTGACTCGTTTTTGAACTCCTATTCATCGCCAATTTGACTTCTAAGGTTATATCCCTACAATATTAAAAAGAGGGAAGTTACTTACTGTTCCTAAGGCATCATGCTTACGTCAGTTTAATCATTATTTAATTTTTTTTCCATCTTTTTCTTCTCTATTCGTACACGCTACCTCCTTGCCTTTTTTCTTCAAGCACACTACATCCCATACCTCATTCTCCATTCTCAGTTTGTCCTCTCATTTACACAGCTTCAATGTAGAGAAGAAAATGGCAAAAACACTGCCCATATCCAATCTCATGAAGCCCCAAACGCCACCATTACACCTCCACCAAAAGGTTCATTTTTGTTCAGTCGATTTCCTATATATGTGTGGACTTATGAAATGTTTCCTTATTTTTATGTGTGGATCCATCAAGCATGGAGACAAGATGCTTCTCCTCTTCTTTATTATAGATGTAGCAAAAACATTTATGATAGATCATCTGCGAAATTTTGATAATATTTTAAATTGCTCTTCATTTGGTTTATTACTTTCGGAACTGAATTTGGCATTTTGTTAGGATCTGCTGTAAGATTTTGAAGCATACCGAATTTTAAGTTCACCGGATTTGGATTAAGCAAACTTACCGTATTTGGAGCTTACCGGTATTTGTTATTGAACTTACCGCATTTGAAAGACGTATTTGAAAGACACTCATCGGTATTTGATTAATGAAATTACCGAATTTATTGAAATATGGTATTTGCAAATGGAGACACGGACCTATCTCCATTTCACATGGAGACACGCCGTGTCTCCATAATCTGTATCTCCATGGCGTGTCTCCATTCCTAATGGAGACACGGATGGTGTCTCCATTTCACATGGAGACAGGTCCGTGTCTCTCGAGGGTAATTGCGTCCTTCAACTTTTGTCTCAAATATTTTAGTCCTCGAATTTTGACTTTTCTTTTGATTATGTCCTTAAAAATGGTGATTTTCTATATTACTGTCTCTCCTCATGTTCCGAAAAATATGTGAAGGTGGATCTCAGTCAAACATTTTGGATCAAGAACCTACTGCTATTTTTTATTTTTCCAAAAATAGGAAGACCCTCTGTTTGTTGCATTTACTTAAACATCTTAGTAGCTTACATACTATAATCATATATTGTTTTTTTTAATTGTTTGGAAGTATGTTTAGTAAAATATTAGATGAAAGTCATTATATTCATTGACAGTATTGTGCTATGGGCTTGGTTGGACTTGCTTGTCTCAGTTTAATGTGTTATTATAACTGCAGGTAATTGTGAAGATAATGGAATGTTCTCTGTTGGTCAGATGTCTTCTTGTAGTGAAATGTGAGCATCTGTCTGAGGTTCGTGGAAGAAATTATATCATTTCTCAGGGGTATGTGAAGATACAATTACAAACTCATATTTTTTTCTTGGCAATTTGTTGTTCTATATAGTAATGATAGTTTCTAACTCACCCTGATTTCCACACAATTTTCACTTTTTCTTCAGGTAGAAATCTGACGTATGGTATTGAATCACTTTTTTCTTGTCTTCCTTTTCTTTTCTTTTAATAGTTTCTTTCCCACCCACCTTTGGTTTATTTTTATTTCGGATTTAAATGCTTATTTACTTTGAAGATTGGAAGGATGGGACATCGTTGTCAACAGATGGTGAAAATTGGAATGCATGAGGATTATTTACAAAAAGGTTTTACTTGTATCTTGTATCTAATGCCCATTTTAAATTTATTTTCAATCTTACCATCTTTATGCACGTATAGTTATTTATTTTTTTTGGCAGTGAGAATATGTGTTTTGTTGGTATTGTTTTTTTTTTTTACAAGCATGTAAATATAGTCCCTATAATTTAGATATAAAATTTGTTGTCTTCGTATTCATTTTTTGTATTAAAATTTTCATACCGTCTCGTGGTTTCTGTCTTCAAAGTGCCTGAAAGTGCATCTTTTCGTCTACTATTATGTATTTAAGTTCAAGATTTATGCATTAAACTTGTTTTTTTTTTTTTTTTTTTTTTTTTTTTTCCTTTTTCGAGGTTGCCAATTAGTCTTTGAATGAAGTGGAGATGAGAAAATTTATTTGTTAGTGCTACAAAAGTGAAGATTGTTGAATACTTCGTCCAACGTCAAATAAAATTTAAATTCAATTAGAAATCTAAATAATTATTTGACATTTATTTTATACATTTATGTTGTTTTATTTGTTCTTTATTGAATGAGATTATGATAGTAGTGGTGACAAAAGATCGAGTTGCTTCTCGGGTTTTGGTGAAATCGTGAATGACTCGATAATATTCCATTTCATGATTATTTTCTGACCTGTTTTCATCAACATTTATAGACTAGGAATAATCACTTCAGTAATTATTGGCAGAATGAAAGAGATGAATCGTTTAAGTGAATGGTAATGTCTTCTGGTTGCTAAAAAAAGTCCCTACTTGCCATATATCTGTGGGATTTTATGCTTGTTTCTCTTGTCACGATGACAGTTTACCCAATTTTTATTCCTCCACTTTTTAACAAATTCATGCCGATTTTCTTTGCATACATTGGGTTTAATTCAGTTGTTGGTACTGCAGAAGAGGTTTGTGCCACTGTACACCAAACTGTTTTCAGTTTTAGAGATATATGGTAATGACTAAAGCATGCTTGACCCAGTGTTAAAAAAAGTACTTTTCTGTCTTATGAGTAAAAATAGTTACTTAATTTGAAAGTAACTCACCTTATAACAAGATAGTAATTTACTTAAATATCTCCAACTTTGACTGAAATTTTTTTTTATTGAAATACTGATGAGTAAACTTACAAGATAACTTTTTAAGCTTAACCTAACGTGTTGTAAGATTTTAAATCTTGAACATCCCCATCTGACAAGTAAAATATCCTCAACGAGATTTGCCAATGACTATTGGTATTGCACTGTCTATATGTTGCACATTGTACATGTTGGTCTCTGCCGTAATTGTTGGTTTGGTGCCATATTATGCAATGGACACCGACACTCCCATCTCAACTGCATTTGCTAGCCACGGAATGAAGTGGGCTACATAAGTAAATGCCCAGTTTCATATTTGACTTTACTGAGATTTCCTAATTTGAGTCTTTTTTGTGACGTGTCGTAGATTTAATTGTGTCCATTTACTTTTCAACTCAGGTACATAATAACTGTTGCAGCTTCTACTGCTCTTTGCACAACGTTGATGGGTTCTATCCTACCACAGGTAACCAATTATTTTAGATAGGACCATAAATGGTTTCCCATACATTCAGAAGTACACTGATGAGTGGGAAGCCACTATTAATAAACAGATCAAAATGTGTTTTCGTTTGTTTTCTTTGATTTAATCTGCTCGTGAACAACTCTATGAACCTAATGATAGAACTCAAACAAATGAAGGTATAACTTTCATTGTTCATGTACCCAGTCTCAACCACAAATAAAGGTATATTGTTAACTGTTAAGTACATTAGACGTGTAAATTAGCATAAATTGGTTAAATTAGCAAAAAATCTAATTTGAAGTCCTTTATTTATGCATTCTAACAATACTGGGATTTATATATTTAACTGAAGAGGAAGCAGTTTGTATGCCACTGATGCTGGGCTTTACCTGTCCCATAGCTACCATGCCGAATGTTGGGGATAAGCTCTTCTACTTTTCTCAAGGTCACAGGAGTACATACGTTCCCCATAAGGTATGAAATTCAGTTGCCTTTCTGTGTAATCAATGAATAATCAATGAAGTCAAAATTAAATGAGAGCAATATAGTCCTTCAAAAGTGTGCATATGATTTCATATATAGCGTGAGAAATTAAATAGTTTTATATGAACTTCTTTTAATAAGCTATTAAGTGACATTTTGGATTAACAACAATTATATTTGTGTGAAGTTATGACATTGAGTTTACTCAAAATGTACATTCATGGTTGGTTCTTTGTCAAAAATATACTTGTTGAATTTTACTTGAAGCAAATTTTTTAGACACTGATAGTGATAGTTGCAATTTGGTAACAAGGATCACACTTTCTGAAGCTTTAGATATGCACCAGTTTGCAAAAATAATTTGACACTAAAATCAAACAAACTATTAAAAAAGGAGAGAGAAAAACTAATTTCAAGACCACATGCCAACGGGTGAGATTTTTGTACAAACTCGGGAAAATTTGAGAAAACCTAGATACGAAAATACACTGAACATCAAAATTGCCAAGGTTCCAATTACGAAATTATAATTCGGACAAAAAATTTCTAAGCCATGGTTCACATTATTAACAACTATGTTGAATGAAGAATAATAATTTCGGGCTTTATAGATTTCTTTCTGTTGTTATATATACATTTTTTTATTGTTGGTTGATAAGAAAATTGAGAAATTTAAAAATATGAAGTCATGTTTGAATCTTGCTAAAATTCGTCCATGTAGTCATTTACCACTTATTTTGTCGTCATATAGCTTTCTGACAATTTTTTGTCTATACTGAGATACATGTTACTGCCTCTATTTCATATTGTATCTTATATTTTCTTCTTTCTCTATTACTTTCCATGTCAGATTGTTTACTTGATCATATAGAAGAAAAAACCTAAATGTGTATGCATAACTATTGGTTGTATAACTCAGCTGAGATAATTTTTTTAATTTGGCACATTAAATGAAGTTTATGAATTGGTGTGGCAGGTAGATGAAGTAAAAGGTGATGGTTTAATTTGTGTGGTTGGTAAAGAATTCATCGACCTTTTATGGGTCATTATTTACCATACGTGCTTCTCAAATATGTATTGAACTGTCCACTCTGTCTTATAAGGACAAGCAAGTGAGCAAGTTGTCGCAATATTTGTATCTTTCTAGATGTCAATATGGTCTCTTAACTCAGTGTATTAATTTGGAATATTTTCTGAGGGATAACTGGTGGATAGGCTATGTATTTGTTTTAATTTCTCTAAACTGAGTTGCACACGTTTTATGTTTGCCTTTAATAGATGCAATTTTTAACTTTGCTGTATTTCAATTTTACTTTAGATTATTAGTACATGTAATGAATCTCAGTTATATAATATAGACTTCTGTCATGAACTGGGATGTCTATCTTCATATTTTGTAAATAAGGTGAAGTAATGTATGGTTAAATTCTCTTTATTTTGTACCTTTCCAAGTTACCATTACATCTGTCATTCATTTTCCATGTCAAAGCGGCACTCTTTTCGTTTCGTTTGATCTATATATGTTTCTATTTAATAGAAAATTATAATTCAGAGTTGGACTTATTGAGTTCTACCATTGATTAAAGGAAACAATTTCTTGTTATTTTTTACCATTATTCAATTATGGAATTGCAAAAATTATATCGGTTATTGTGCAATGCACGATCCACACTAGTAAATATAAATCACAGTTTGTATTGTTCTCATAACATTTATACAATATCTTGAGATCTTTATATATTAATTGAAAGTATTGAGATCTTGTTGTAAAAACAATTATTATTGATTATAGTGAATTTCTCTTCTTCTGTCTATGATTTTTCTCATCTTCGATTTCCACATAAATCTTGATATTCTTATTTTGTTATTGTTTATTTCATTATTATCATTATTTTGCGATCAATTCATAACAGCTCCATCTGAATGAACTTGATAAGTAATTCGAAATTTGCAAGTAGACCATATTTAAACAACTTGAAATTCATCATCGTCAACCTTTTTCAGAAAAGCTTCAAAATACAACAAAACTTTAAAACCTTATATTTTCATCATTTCAAGGCTAAATTGAGTGTTCTTTAAATTTAAGGTTTCGAATTTCTCCTAATATACAGAACTAAACATGCTCAAAATTTCCAAATATGTTCTACATCATGAAATTCACATACTGAGAAACTTTCAAGTATTTATCCATAGTTTTCCACGACATACCATTAAAGATGTCTATAAAGCTTCAGCACATCTGGATTAAAATTTGCAATATATCCGCATTAAGGCTGGTAATTTTCACTTTCACTATGTTAGGGTAACTTTCTTCATTATTACTACTTAAACCGCAGGGAAATTTCTAGAAGTTGATCAACCTAAATTTGCTGATTGCCGGAATCTTTTAGGATCTGGTCCTGCAGCATCTCTCCGTGTTAATATACGAGCTGTAAGTTAAGGTTTCTTCTGTACTGTCATTGCTCACTTTTACTTGTCTAGTTAAATTTTTGAATTTTCTCTTAATGAGATTCCATGAAACATGGATCAAAAGCTGAAGTATTTGGCTTGGCTTAGTAACTGCAAGTTCTATCGTCATATGCCAAAAGGAACATCGTACTTTGATGTTTACCATTGCATCATCTTCCTTTTACTTTGAGATTCAGACAGAGTAGTAGACTGTTAAAAATTCATGTTGCAGTATCTGATATGTTATATTCACTAGATATTTCCTTGCCTTGCCTATAAAGCTAAAACATTTTCAGTACTTGAATATCTTGGAATTCTCAAACCTTACGAAGAGCCCACAATTTTAATCTCGATTTCTCCTGAACCATTTTGATGATTTGCAGCCTCCCCTTCATTCAACTTGGCGCCTCTCCTATACCTTTGAAACAGCTTTAGGAGGACTGTTACCATTACCACTAAGCTGATTCCAAGAGCGATTTTAATTGAGATGGAAATATGGATGATTGGTCTCTCGACGGCTCTGTAAATATTATCCAATCGATTGTAATGGGGAAAATAAAAAATTGTCTCTCATTTCTTTTCATAAATAACAAAACAGTCATGTACGTGTTCTGGCACAAACTTGAAACTTTGAAAGATTAATCTCCGAATAAATTAAAAGATACCTTAGGCTAGATGGATATACACAATCAGAAATTCCAGCTGTAAATTAAAGAAAAGTTAGCATCATTCAAGATACACTAATGTCACTCAAACAGGGGCTTGGACAGGGTTATAAATTCAGATACACTAATGCCACTCAAACAGACGCTTGGACAGGGTTATAAACAGGGACCTCAGTCCATGATTTGAATTTCATAAATTCAGATACGCCCTGTCCAAGCCCCTGTTTTAGTAGGTGTAGGGAGGATTACGAGGTGGGTCTTGAGCTAGAGTGGCAGTGTTTGAGAAGCTACAGCTCCCCTGAACCTGCCAGTTTCTTTGGTAATAGGTATTCACAGCAAAATTGCAGTGATCCTTCACTGTATTTGGCAGAAAACAGGGGCCATTTTGCATGATTGGAATACAATCTGCTCCAGCTCCACATGCATAGTCAATGTTCTTCTGGTAAATCACATCGCTCAACCCATCGTTACAAATGCAGTAATATGCAGCATCTGCAAAAGGCCAAAAGCCCATATCAACGAAAAAAAAAAAAATTGCAATGAAGTATTTGGTTGAAAACAGAGGCCAGTTTACACAATTAGATTACAATCTACTCAGTTGATTAACATGAATAGAGACGGTGGATGGGAAAAATGTAATTAAAAACCATACCTAATGGACTAAAAGAATAAGTGCTAGAAAAGACGATAAAGCAGGAGACGAGAGATTGCTTGCCTGAATGTCCAGCGATGGCGAAGAAAAGCACTAAAGACAGTATGAAAACAGACATCATTATCTCAACACCCTGAACAAATTATGAGAGCTAAAGATTTAATAGCAATGCAGGAGAAAAATGAAACTAAATGGTGAACATTGGGTATATATGCATGCTTCCGTCGTATTAAAAAATGTTATTAGTGGCCCCCCAGGAGACATGTCCAAGTGGTGAAAGGGAAGAGTGGAAAAAATCTAGTCTCGCTTGCAATTGTCGGGTGAGGGTTCAAATCCTGAAATATGGATGAGGCCCTTGGTAAGTAGGGGTTAAAGGACAATCTTCCACCCGACACCTTTGGAGGCATAACCTGCGATTTATCTCTCCACCAAGGCCCAAGACATGACAGATGAGGGCGCCAATAATAAGGTGTAATAAAAAAAAAAATGTTAATAGTGAACATTTTGTTGACATGAAAGTCTTTCGAAACTTTTACTTTTCTATTTTCCAAACAGAGAAAAAGCTTTCTACTAGAAATGTCATATCCAGATGTTACACTTTAATTTAATACATAATTAAAGACTCAAAGCCATTATCAAAATCCCATATCAACATCATTAGATTACAATCTACTCAGCTGATTAACATGAATAGAAACGGTGGGCGGGGAGAGAGAAATATAATTAAAAACCATACCTATTGGAGTAAAATAATAAGTGCTAGAGAAGACCATAAAACAGGAGACGAGATTACTTGCCTAATGTCCAGCGATGATGAAGAAAAGCACTAAATACTGTATGAAAATATACATTGTTATGTTAAGACTTGGAGGTCCATCTTAAAGGGTCAATCTTGTTAAGATGAGTAGCCCAAAACTTTATAAGTTGATCTATGTTTTCATCTTTATTCGATGTGGAATTATATCCATTAACATACCCCTACAAGATGATGGTTCGTTTGAGCAGACCAATCTTGAAATCCGTGTGTTCATTTTTTAGTTTTAATTGGATCGAACTTGAGTTTTTCATTTATTTATTTTTTTAGTCCATGGAAAGTTCAATCTGGTTTTGAGAGACAAAATGTTGAAATTTTTGTTCTAAATCAATAAAAGTGTGTGGAATTAAAGGCCAAAGCGTTGACCTATGAGACCGCATAGCCATGAAAGCATGTTGGCTTTAGGCCCCACAATTGGACAACATATGCAGTCGCATAGGTTCGCAATTGAACAACCTATGAGTTTAGTGTGTTTTTATTTTCCAGCTAACATGGAATGATAATTCCTTTTTACTTTTGCCTATCAAATAGATCCTAACAAACATTAATGTAATCCACGGCAGTAGTAGCACCGCCCTGCTTTTTCTATTAAAAAAGGTAGTGAAGATTCAAATCCAAGTCCTGTCGGGTTGACACGAGAAAATTATTCCCTCAAATGTGGAAGTGACAAAGCGAGAAACTTTTTGTTGGCCATTAAAAAGTTTCGAATGAAACTTCTACTAACTTTACTTTTTTTTCAGACAGAGCCAACGCGTTTAAATACTAGAATATTGTCCAAGTTACTTAAAATCAATGTCTACCTTTTTTAAGCTTATCAATGGTGTGTTTGATCCTCCCTTTTCTTTCTTTTTTTTGGAAGAATATATTTTGGAATAGTAGATTGATGGAGAATGTGTGGATAAAAAAAAAAGAAATTTTTTAATTTGCATGTAATGTTATTTTAATAAAAAAAAATATATATATATGTGGTTGAAAAGAATAGAGAAAAAAATGAATTTTGGAAAAAAAAAAATGAGAATTAAACAAGGACATAACCAGTAGAATTAGAAGTCCTTCTGCAGTTGAGATGTTACACTTTAATTTATTTTTTGAAATACTGTAAAAAGAAAAAATTACACATTCAACAATATAAATTAGTCGTATATCATTTACTTTATACATTTTTATCGTCTACATATTAAGAGTCTGCTTGATTTCCATTTTAATTCTCATTCTCATTCTTCTACTCATTTTTAACCACACATTCTTCAATAAAATAATATTTTTCATCACATCAATAATTTTTCATTTTTTTTCAGCCACATATTCACCATCCATCACATCAAAAAAATGTATTTTCTTCAAAATATATATTTTTACACAATTAATACATAATTAAACATCAAAGCCATCATCAAAATCATGAAATACCTAGTGCAGATTTCAACCCAACAGTGTTTTATACACACATGGAATCCAATCACGACAGATTAGCATGATCCCTACATGATTAAATTCCTAATTAGGCCCTTCACACTAATCCCTAATTCTATCTCTATCCACATGCGCACTTTTTAAATAATTAGAAAACTAAGGGCATACTAATCATAGCAACTTACATTCAGGTAAAATATTAGAATCTTTAATGATCGAACTCAATATATATATATATATATATATATATCATTTTTTCTTTCCAAATTCATTTCGTAAAACTGTAAATGGCTTCATTTAATATAAACTGAAAATTGCGGCTGTAAATTATCAAAAGGCTAATGTCCACACTTTTCAATGTTTTTGTGCAAAACATCACTGCATTTAATTTTTTTGCAATTTTACTCACTTTGCGAAAAAAATCTTTCTATCCACCCACCGTCGAATGCTCTGTTAACTCGACAAAGACTAATTAACACAAAGCATTCCCACCTTTCTTGATATTTATGTTTGGGTGGACTTATAAGCTGGTCCACCTAACTTATAAGCCGAGAAACGTCCAAACATGTAGGGCATAAAAATAGGTTTATTTTTGAAGAAAGAAAAGGATAAGTAGCATTTTCTTATTTTCTCACTTGACTAATACACCTACCATGTAACCTTGGATTTCCTAAAATTTACCAATAATTCATCGTGAAAATTGTATAAAAGTTGTCCTATAAAGGTATTTCCATAAATTAAGACATTGATTTTGCTTACATATAAAGTGTTGGTAGGGGGAATCGAACTCGTGATCAAAGACTTTCGCGCTCACCTACTCCACCAACTCAGCCACCCCATAAGGGGAATTAAGACATTGATTTTGAAAAAAGTACATATAAGTGGATTTCCACCTGTTTAAGAAAGTATATTTAAATTAGTTGTATTTATTAGACTAATTTTCAATCCCAAACAAGAATCATTTGCAACAATAAACGAGCGTTTTAGACAATTTACATTCTGAAAATTATTAATTGCTCAAATAATTCTTACGTGTCAATTTCATTTTCCACTGGATTCTTTGAATAAATTACAATAATCTCAATTCAGAATTTTTTTTGAATATGTATTGTTTTAAGGTCAAAATATTGAAAAATACTGCATAATTTATATATTTTCTCCCCTCCCATATCCTGTCCATATTCATTCTAATTTATGTCATTATCTTGGAAGCGATACTTGATTCTTTGTTATTATCCTGCGAGCGATACTTAGTCAGTGAATGATAAACTCATTTCCAATAGAATAATTTTATACGTAAATTCAAAATGTTTCATTATTTTTTAACCACATATTATTTTTAAAAAATGCTATTACAAAATCTATTATTTCAAAAAACGTACTCAAACAACCCCATAATTTCATTCAAATACAAAAGTCAACACATAGCCTGTTTGGTATTGATTTTGAGAATCAATTCTCAATCAATTTTTATTTTTAACCACATTTTTCAATAAAATAATATTTTTCATCACATCAATAACTTTTTCTCATTTTTCAACCATACATTTCCCATCATATCACTATTTAAAAATCAATTCTTACCCCAAAAATCACTTTCAAACACCCTAGGACTCTTTTCTTATACTACTAGTTTGTGCCTCGTGCGATGCACGAGTTCTGTAGTTATTATGTTTTTATTAACGTAGAAAGTAAGGTGCTATTGATTTTAGTTGAGAGTGTAAGATTGACAGTAAGGATTAAATAACATAATACAAACAAGAAGAACCTAAAAAAATGAACATCATAAACTCTCACCTTTGCAAATAATCATGTAGGAATAGATTGAAACCCTAAATCATGTAATCTAGAATGGAAGAAACACATGTCACATTTTGCAAAAAAAAAAAAAAAATACACGTTCTTACACTAAATCTCCAACTCAAATACATGAAAAAAAAATGGAATTTTCAACAATTTTGATAGAAAGTAACAGAAATTGCGAGACGAACAAACAATTCTGGGCAGAAGGTAAGTTACAGAGAGTAAATGTTCATCATTCACTTTGGTAAAATACCTAGGGAAGAAATGAAGAGATTTTCGAAGGCAAAGTAAGAAAATATAGAGCGGTAAAGAGACCAAAAGTTGGGTATGGTGGTACAGTATTGGCTCTATAGATGGTTGTGTGAGAAATAGTAAAGGCAGAATGGAGTTAGGCGTGATGGCAATTGCGTGTAAAAATGAAGAAAGAAGAAAAGTTTTGGAAGTGACATCTCGCACTATGCTGTCTCGCACAGTATCTCACAGCACAGTACGAGACAGCACAATATCTCACAGCATAGTGCGAAAGGTGTCTCGTACTGTGCGAGACATGTGCTTTAAATCTTTTTTATATTTTTAAAAAAATTAGGCATGGCAGATGAAAAAAATAGGCACGAAATCCTATGAATTGTGGCAAGACCAAACCCACTCTTTTATTTTATAGTGATATATATATATATATATATATATATATATATATATATATTAGCGGGAAGATTTTAAAATCTTCTTAATTTAGTTTTCGATATTTTTATAATTGAATATATAGGAAATATTTGATATTTTTTTTTACCGAATTGTATATTTATTATATATTAGATATCTTTATTAGCGTGAAGATTTTAAATTTTTTAAAATCATCTTAATTTAGTTTTCGATATTGTTATAATTGAATATTTAGGAAATATTTGATATTTTTTTTGCCGAATTGTATATTTATTATATATTATATATTTTTAGGATTATGATTATGATTAGGATAAGATATATATATATATATATATATATATATAATAGATTTGACAGTAATTCTAACACGCCAAAAAAATAAAAATAAATTTACGACGTGAAATGTCTGAGTGACACTCTCAAATATGAGTGTTACACTCTCTCTGAGAGTTTTAATTTTTTTTTTTTTTGTTAAGAAATGACGTCATGTTGGTTGATGATACAATGACTATCTGAGGTTTAACAGTAATTCTGACACGCAAAAAAAATAAAAAATTTACCACGTGAAATGAGAGTGACACTCTCAGAGAGAGTTTTTAAATTTTTTTCACTTTACTTAAGAAACGACGACGTGTTGGTTGACGATACAAATTGTCAAATTGTATATTTATTATATATTAGATATTTTTAGGATTAGGATTATGATATGATATATTAGGTTTAACAGTAATTCTGATACAAAAAAAATTATGACGTGAAAACGTCTGAGTGTCACTCTTACACTCTGTGAGAGTGAGAGTGTGAGAGTGACACTCTCATATTTGTCACTCTCATAACTACCTCTTTTAATATGATAAAATTGATAGAAAAGTCAAATTTTGAGGAGTAAAACGTACAACATGAAAGTTTAAGGACTAAACGCGCAATTATTTCCAAAACTTACGAAATATGAAAAGATAATAATAATTAAAAAAATGTTAAGAAGAAAAAAAAATTTAGAACTGTGTAACTCTCAGAGTAACTTTTAAAATTTTTTTTTTTTTCACTTTACTTTAAACACTTGTTTGAGCCCTTATTTTCACCAAATTTTTCCGTTTTTAGTATAAGGGCCCCACGTCTACAGTATAATATGTGAAAGTCAAAAATGACAGAAATTGTTTGTTATTTTCATGATAAACTGCCAATTTTGTCCTTATAGACCAATCCAAATTTATGAGAAAGATTGAAAGATAAATAAGTAAATTTACCAATTAGGTATGAGGGCAAACATGGTATACTGTTGGAAAGTTTCAAATCTGCCAGTAACGACTGGAATTTTTAGAAATTGTGTCAAAAAATTTAGTAGCTTTTCACCTCCTCTAAATTTTCTTCTCTTACACAGTTCTTCACGCTTCCACACAAAAAACGACGTCGTATTGGTTGACGATACAAATTGTTGACACGTGACCAAAAAAAAAACTCACTCTTTTATATAGTTAGGATAGGAAAAAGAATAAAGTTATCAGGCATGAGTTGTGTTTAGCCGTTTCTTATGTGATAATGAATTCACGATCTACCATTAATGATTTAAGAAGTTTGAGTTATATCTAACTTCTCTTAAAAAGAGCAATGAAGATGTACTGTAGATGCAATAGTAACGGTGCATTGTACTGTAGAAAATGCATGTGACGGAAGCGTGAATATATTGTTTAATTGTATGTGAGAGAGAATCTTTTAAAAAGGCAAGAAAAGTATTGTACATTTGATAAAAAAAAAAATAAGAAAAGTGTTTTTATCCTTTTTATTATGTCTGCACCTTTAATATATTTTTTTCCCTTGTGCACGAATTGTATATTTATTATATATTTTTATTAGCGTAAAGATTTTAGTTTTTTTAGAATCATCATCTTAATTAATTTAGAAACGTGTTGTTATAATTGGAAGATATTTTTTAGTATTTTGATTGCATTAGATAAAAAAACAAAAATCTTTGATTTTGCAATCAAAATTAACCAATTACATTATAAAAAGAATTTGTTGTGTTTATAGTGAGTTAAATTGAATACAATTGGATTCTTAAGTAATTTTCATAAGTTATATGCTAATAAAATCATTAGTTTTCTTCATCTTATCGGATTTAAATCACACCTACCATATTTGATATGCATACCAAAATCGTTCTTACCGTATTTTTTTATTAAAGCTTACCGGATTTAATGAGCTTACCGTATTTCAAATTAATGGTTTCAAAACTTACCGTATTTCAGCTTAGGGAAAACGAATATTCCTTCATTTATCGGTATTTGATTTAAGCTAACCGGTAAGTTACTTTTTTCACATTAATCTCCGTGATGCGACGAAAAGACCTTTCCGAATTGGGGTCATGAGTGCGATTATGAAAATCGTAGCCAAAGTTATTGCCGAAATACTAAGAAATGACCAAAATTGCACAAAAAGATGACATTGGGGACCGAAGTGTAGAAGTGTCAAAAGTTTAAGGACCTAGGATTACAATTTTTTAGGATCAAATTGATAGAAAGTCAAATTATGAGGACTTTTCTATCAATTTGACTTACCGTATATGAGACACATACACTGAAATACGGCAAGAGCCTGAACTTACCGTATATTGCACTTAACGTATATGCCTTTAATACAATGAAATCTGGTAAGAACCTGAACTTACCGTATATTGACTTTCCACTTACCGTATATCGACAAATTATCACGAAATACGGTATGAACCAGAAAATTCATCAATTATCTTCAATTAAAAATAATTAAATAAGAACAATTATCTTTTAATGATTTACATTAAAGTAAAGAAAATACAAAATTATGGAATAAACAAAATCTTGCGTAAAAAGAAAAAAAATAATTCAAATCAACGATTTGAAAAGGGAAATATCGAATTTTGACCCGGAAAATGACTTGCACCCAACGAAACTTGGTGACCACAACGTGCGTGACGAAAAGACCTTTCCGAATTGGGGTCATGAGTGCGATTCTGAAAATCGTAGCCAAAGTTATGGTCGAAATACTAAGAAATGACCAAAACTGCACAAAAAGATCACTCTGGGGACCGAAGTGCAGAAATGTCAAAAGTTTAAGGACCTAGGATTGCAAATTTAAGGATGAAATTGATAAAAAAAAAAAGTCAAATTATGAGGACTAAAAAGTACAAGATGAAAGTTGAAGAACTAGATGAGCAATTACCCCGAGAACTTAGCTGCAATAAATGAAAGGAGCAAAAGCTCCATGCATACGGAACTTTTGCTCCATGTACACGGAGGTTTTGGAGCTAATTTTTTTTCACACAAAGGAAAAACCTCCGTATGCATGGAGCTTTTTGCTCCTTGCACACGGAGTAAAAACTTCTTTCATTTATTGCAGTTAAGTTGTCGGGGTAATTGCTCGTCAAGTCCTTCAACTTTCATCTTGTACTTTTTAGTCCTCATAATTTGACTTTTCTATCAATTTCATCCTAAAAAATTGCAATCCTAGGTCCTTAAACTTTTGAAACTTCTGCACTTCGATCCCCAAAGTCATCTTAACACGTTAATACATTTCTTAAATTATGATGATTCTTGTATTAACTAACAAAATTTTCTTGTGAAGAATTTACTTGCCATACAGATCTGATTATTGCTTGTAGATTTCACCATGATCCATTCTTATTCCATATATTGTTAGTACAAAATTTCAACGTGAAGTTACTTGGCGTACCCATCTCAGATTTCACTATACCAGTACTAATTCAATCTCATTCCACCATGATAACGTTAAGTTACTTGGTGTACCCATATCAGATTTCATCATTACAATACTTATTCAATCCCATTCCATATATATAATATAATAATATATTACTGACAAATTTGAACAAACGATTTACTTGAACATTCAAATCAAAACTTGTAAGTTCATTGCCAGCAAGTTGCGTGTAACTATTTAGGTTATAATGAAATAATTAATTTTCTATGAAAAAGCTATTTTTTTATTTTTTTTTCACACGAAGGCAAAAGCTCCGTGTGCATGGAGTTTCTTGGGGTAATTGCTCGTCATGTCCTTCAACTTTCATCTTGTACTTTTTAGTCTTCATAATTTGACTTTTCTATCAATTTCATCCTAAAAAATTGCAATCCTAGGTCCTTAAACTTTTGACACTTCTGCACTTCGGTCCCCAAAGTCATCTTTTTGTACAATTTTGGTCATTTCTTAGCATTTCGGCCATAACTTTGGCTACGATTTTAATCGTGCTCATGACCCCAATTCGGAAAGGTCTTTTCATAGCACATGTTGTAGCCACCAAGCTTTGCTGGGTGCGAGTCGTTTTCAAGGTCAAAATCTGCTATTTTCCCTTCCAAATCGTCGATATAAGTTTTTATTTTTTAAGAAGAGAATTTTAGAACTTCAAACGAGGGGGGGGGGGACGAGAACCTTTATGCCCTTGTAGCACATGACAAGATAACATCATTAGTGGCCCATGGTCTTTTAATATATTTCCTGCTTTTTGTTTGTGGATTCTAGCACATATAGTCGATGTCTTCTTCATGACTTGTAATATACAATGGGATGATTATGAAGCAAAACAATCAACCAAAAATTGTAAAAACCTGTAAGTATTATGCCCTAGGTCCAATCAACTTTGGGTATAAGTACTTTTGATATATGTTTAATGCATTTATTATGGCAAGATCTATTATATTAAATAATAGAGTCCGTAGATTCAAGTCTCGGTAATTTGTTAATCACAAGGAGTTGTGATTGTGAGATACAAATTACATATGATTGAATCTTAAATCATCCGTGGTCGTAAGTAATAACAAGATACGGATATCGTTATTACGGATAGGCCACCACGTGTGGCATTCCTTACTTGTGAAGTAAGTAGCTGATCTCACAAGCTAAAGTGTAGTGACACTTAAATGAACACGTGAATGTTTTGTTATAGAACAAAACATTGGAGACCCGCTAAGAGATTCCACATGGATAACTATCTGAGTGTTAGTGGTTAATCTCTAACGTTCGGTAGTGGAATTGATCATTCGACTTGAAATCATCATAGTACCTTATGTGGGAACAGTCATGCTTTGGTGATGCTAGAAGTTGCTCTGTCAAGGGCCGCTAATATGGCATCGTTCGGGTATGTCAAGAATCATATGAAGGTTGTGAATGATCAATAGAGGATTCGTCGCTCTTAAATAGTAAGAGTTTATGATCTACATTTCATCCAGCTAAGTTGATAACGAAATCTTTGGCCAAGGTGTACCTATAAGTCGAAAAGGAGTTTTCGACTTACATTGACTTAATAAGTGGAATGAAAGATATGATCGATAATCGAGATTAACACAATCCATATCTCGTAATTGATCGGATCATATTGACGAAGGGATTATAGTTTCACGATAAACGAACGAGTTTGGTTTTGTCATACCACATGACATTTTCCGTCACATGTATTGCTCTGACACATTGCTAGATGTCAATCTGGGACGACGGATGTGAATTAGAGATAATCAAAAGGGTGTTTTGATTTATCGATTTTGATTAGATCAAAATAATAATTCACGTCGTTAGGCATCGTGATTGGGAACCTAATGGGTCACACACAAAAGGAGAACTAGAAGATTGAGATGCGCCAATTAATTAATTGACAAGCGTTGGATAATTAATTAATTGGATCGCTTATTAATAGACCCGAATTAATTAATTCATGGACCGGATTTAATTAATTAGATTAATTAAATATTGGACCGGGTTAAATTGTAGGACGGGCCAAGCCCTTTTGGGCTTATATAAATAAGCTGCTAGGGTTTGAGATTTGTAGATGGATTTTCATTATTCTTGCTAGCACAAGAAAAGTAAAAACCCTAATTCTCTCAATCTTGTTCCCTGTGTGGATTTCATTGGAGGCTGGACAATTGAACAGTTGTGGGAGGCAGATTAGGATTGCTGGAAGTACAGGAATAGCAAAGGAGTTTGCAGATCTGGTAAAAGGTATGATTCCTATCACAGTTTCTATCTAAACACAAAGCAGATCCTTGGTGGGAATTGAAATCTATTTAATTTTTCGCTGTGCATGATAAGTAAATTCCCAACAAAACCTACATTCTTCACTCTAATGAAGGTATAAAAAATACACAATTTGTGCAACGCACGTGACAACGACTAGTTTATGAAAATAACAGAGACGCTTTCTTATTTTTCCCCTTTACGATGTTCCCTATGTGATTTTTGCCTGTATATAATTCCTGATTCACAGAGCCATGTACTTGCCGAACTAGCAACCAGTCATCCATATCTCTCTCTCAGTTAAAATCACTCTTTGAGACTGGCTTAATGCGAATAGTAATAGGCCTCCGCCTCCATAAGCTGTTTCAAAAGGTATTGGCCAAGAGTCCACTTGTATGAAGAGGAAAGCCACAAGAGGAAGCTGCAAATATTAATCATAATGGGCCGACGGGAGAAATCGAGCTTAGCACTGTGGCTTCTCCGTCCGCCATACTTGAAAGTGAGTGAGGTTTGAGAATTCCAAGAATTGAAATATGGTGTAGCTTTAGACATTTTTAATGAATGGCATGTCGTGTAATAGTCCATATAAATACTTGTATATTTCAGGGTATCTGAATTTCATGATGTAGAGCATATATATTTCGAAATTTTCATCATTTTTAGTTTGATTTGCATTTAGGAGAAAATCGAAAAATGGTATCAAAACTTTTTAAGGTATATATGCACATTCTTTCTATATGCTGAATTTCGATCCCGCTGGTAGTAGTTGGTGTTTTCAGAAATCCGTTTCAATAATCTTTCTAACGGCACAAAGAACACGCAATTTGACCTTGAAATGAAGAAAATATAAGGTTTTAAAGTTTCTGTTGTAATTTAAAGCTTTTCTGGAAAAAAATTGAAGATATTGAACTATAACGTGAAATTCAGATTATAAACGTGGTGAAGTTTTTCTCTTGCATTTTTATAGGAATGGCCAAAAGAAAATACAAACATATTATTTTCGGGTAATGCTCTTTTATATTTATCTTTATATGTTTTTGAGTGCATATGTAAAGATATGCAATGATGAATCGAACAAATTAGGGAGCGTTCTCTTTCCTGTTTTCGGGCCGTTTTCTATTTTTGATTTTCCAAAACATTGAAAACGCATTCTCTTTCCCATTTTCGAAAACATCAAAAAAAATACTGAAGAAAACAGAAAACGGTGAAAAGTCGTTTTGGGCATTTTGTGTTGAAACCACGGAAAAATGACAAAACACGTCAAACAGGAGAGAGAAAACGTCGACTTCTCTTCCTTCTCTCACTCATTCCCGTCTTCCCCTTCTCTCTTATCCACAGCCGGATCTTCTCTTCTCGACGCCGGTGTGGGGAGCAAACAATGCAACCGGCGACGAAGGCTCCGACGTGGGGAGGCGACGGCGCGACCCATTTTCAGATCTCTCTCTTTTCAAACAATATTTTTGGGGTTTTTACTGCAATGGGTGGTGGTGGTGATGGTGGTGTTGATTTTGGTTGATTTTGGCAGTGGTTGATGGTGGCCCAAAAAGCGGTCAACGATGGTGATGGGGTGGTGGATTGTGTTGATTTTCGCAGTGGCTGGTGGTGGCGATGTCGATAGTTGATGGTGGTGGTGGTGTTGATTTTGGCTGATTTTGGCAGTGGTTGCTGGTGGTCCAAAACATGGTCGACGGTTTACAATATTTTTGCAATGATTTTGGTTGATTTTGGCTGATTTTGATGGTGGTGGTGGTGTTGATTTTGGCCGTGTTTGTGGCGGTATTGTGGTGGTTATGTGGTGGTGTTACGGTGGTTTATTCAATAAAATATTATAAAAAAATATTCTCAAAATTTCGAAGTAAATGCGTTTTCCATTTTGACGTTTTGAGAAATCGTTTTTCAGAATGACAAAAATAACGCATTTTCAACAATTTCAAAACAGACACCCAAAATACAAAACACAAAACAAATTCAAAATTCAAAACACAAAACTGAGACACGAAGAGAACGCCCCTTACTCTTCCACTACACCATAGTATTTTACAAAATCTAAAGCCAAGCCCTGGGATGAATAATAAGAACTCATTCCCACATTTCATACAGAATAAATACAAGTGAGGATTGCAAAAATGTGTGATAACTTGTTTCTTACGATTTTCCTCCATGATTTTTTGAAGTTCTCTCACTGGCAGCAATCAGATGCTTGACAGAGTCGAAGGTTGTAAGCCTTATGCTGTGAAGAAAATGGAGAAGGAATTATGAACCACGAAAAATCTGAACTCTAGTACTTTAAAAGATCCCTTCAAACAAAAAAAGGAAAGGAAAAGAAAGAATTCGAATAAAAGAAAAAAGGGGATATACAAACGGAGGATGCAAAAGTAGGAGACAAAAACCTGCTGTCTGGTAGAGTTTTTAATGCATTCGGCACAAAACCCCTTTACAATCGCAGCCAGCCATCACGAGCCACAATACCCAAATCACATTGTTTAGTGAATGATTAGCAACTTCTAGATGGAAATTTCAAGATTGCAAGTTCATTTAATTATATCACATTCTATTCATCTGTGACTATATACAACTAACAAAACTTGGATGGAATGCTGTACCAGTATCATTATCTCCGACTGCCTTTGTGCTGATCTGATGCAAGTCACAATGATGGCGTATAAGAGTGTGTTTATTACTGTATTATGTAAGTGTGTACAGCATGTTTAAGTAAATTTTCCCACTTATGAGAGAAATTTCAGTCACTGCTCAATTGCCCTTAAACTGTATTATGTACTTGTCTATTTTCATACGCTTTTAAGTTCGCCATTTTTTACTTCTTTCTGTTCTGCTCTGAGAAACTTGAAATTGATGAACTAGTTAATGGGCTTAGTATTACGTTACCCGGAATGGCATCCAAAATTGTCTTGTAAGGAATACCCCTCATTTGCATTTGCTGCCTAACTGTGTCCAGAGGATAGCGTGTCAGTGTGGCTGTTGCGGCTGAGATCAAGGCTATTGCCATGGATATTTGGGTCCTATTTTTATATTGTAAGGTCAGGTTCACACAATATTAGAGTCGAGAAACAAAATAAAATGATCTTACAAAAAGTAAATGTACTTAAATTAAAGATTGAACACAAGAGAATTATTTCGGCCTTAGTTCCGGAGGTTCGATGACCACTTTTAACGCCTACATCCCTCGTTGAGCATCCAATAAATTGGATTATGCGTGGTTGCACTAAATAGCCCAAAATGGCAACAAATGTTACAAGAGTTTAACCAATACACAGATATAGCACTACAACACTTCTCTCTCAAGAAAATATTGTCGATATACAAAGAATCACCAAAATTCTTCTCAAAATCCCTCTGAAAATAGCAACTCAGAAGAACCCTCTCGTTCTTACAAATATCCACTCTCAATATCACAAAATAGAGGCTAAACATTACAGATCGCAATTTTCAAATCAGAAATTTAAGAGACAAAGAGCAAAGATGGAAACCCTAGCAATAGAGACTCTCTCTCTCTCTCTCTCTCTCGTTTTTCTCTCTCAAAAACCAACAGCCAATAGATAATGAATCAGCCAGGTCCAAATGAAATGGCACACAAGAGATAAAGCCCAAGAATCATTAAGAAGCAATAGCCAACAGTCAAGACTGAAATCACGTCTCAATCCAGTGAAACCTGATTTTACTAATAAAGTCGCATTTCACAAATGCAATTTTCAACTCAAAATTCCGGAAGCACACATCCAAGGTTCGAATTCAACAATCTCCACATGGCTACTAGAATTTGGGACTATAAGTGCAACCAGGAGCAACATCACAATTTCATTTTTCATTTGCTCTAAACACCTGTCCATGTTTTACATAGAATCAGGAGATAAAAGTTTCAAATAGTTAACAAACTTGTTCAAAGGAATCACTTTTGTGCCCATATCAGATGGATTAAACTGTGTAGCAATTTTATAAATTCTAAGGATTCCTTTTGAAATCACATCTCTTATAAAATGGTAATTAACATTAATATGCTTCGTTCTATCATAAAAGATAGGATTTCTACTAAGATGAACAGTGCTTTGATTATCAGAAAAAAGTATAGCATGATTGTCAACAAATCCAAGTTTAGATAATAAACCACTTAACCAAATTCCTTCTTTTATAGCATTAGTATCAGCAATATATTTTATAGCATTAGTAGCAATAATGTGGAGTCGCTAAATGCATTATTGAAGAAGGATCGATAGTTACTAATTCTCACAATGATTAAGCACATTCGTAACAAACCGCATCAATGATTTCGTGATCAACATGCGGAATCAACTATGTGCACAAGTGTGCTAACCCAGCTCAGGAAGATAAAATCTTCAAAACTTTGGAGGTAACGAGAAAGCTAAGTGTGGGACCACTGGATCAATTTCGAATCTCCGTGAGATGCGGACGTAATATCGAATATATCATGGACTTGAATGATAATATATGTACGTGTAGACAATTTCAGTTGGAGAGTTTTTCATGTGCGTGTGCAATCGCAGTGACTATGTGTAGAGAATTTTCATCACACAGCTTATGCACTCATTAATGCATGACTGATTATTGGAGAGCAGTATATGTTGAAACTATATTTCCTCTATTAAATGAAATCGAGTGAGAAGTTTCTGACCACATTCCCCACTTAATAATTTGTTTCCACTCGAAGTTGGATCGCGTACTCCTGGAGGTAGACGTACGTCTAGAATACCATCTACTGAAAAAATTTCCCGACCGCGTAGTTGCGGAAGGAGCTAGGCAACAAGGCATACTCGAAAATTTTGTACAAGTGGATCCCACTACATAATAATTTGATGGATGTGTAATTTTTATTTAAATCATATGTAATCTCTATATAGTACTTTATTATTCATTAATGTTTGAAAATTATAGTACTTTGCTTACTTTGTTAATGTTCTCGTCATTACATATGCAATCAATTTTATTAAAATTGCATATACAATAAATAAAGAATAAATTAAATAAAAGTTAGTTTAAGGATTCACTGGAAGACATTATGTTGAAAATTTGCGAAAATCAAAGTATGAGGACCTAATGACAACTTTTTAATAGTTGATGGAAAATCAAGAACGATGATCAGAAAGTAAATAAACTCAATTGTATGCAATTGAAAAATGAAGGATCCACCGAGACGACATTATGTTGAAAGATGGCAAAAATAAAAGTATGTGGACCTAATTATAACTTTTTAATAGTTGATAAAAAAAACCAAAAACGATGATCAGATAGTAAATAGACTCAATTACATGCACTTGAAATATGAAGGATCTACTGGGACGATATTATGTCGAAAGATGGCGAGAATCAAAGTATGTGGACCTAATTGTAACTTTTTAATAGTTGATGAAAAGACCAAAAACGATGATAGGAAAGTAAATAGACTCAATTGTATGCACTTGAAATATGAAGTATCCACCGGGACAACATCATGCTGAAAGATGGCTGAAATCAAATTATGGGGACCTAATTGCAATTTTTAATAGTTGATCAAAAGGGTCTGGGTTGCAACTTTTTAATAGTTGACTCAATTTGGTTTTGTCGAAAGATGGAGAAAATAAAATTATGGGGACCTAAATTGATTGTATTGATAGTTATTTCATTCATCGGTCGATGTCTACGAAATATAATCCAAACTATTTAAATTGTTCGATATTTATTGGATATCAAAACCCAACAGGTATTATCGAGTTTAGTAATTCCTATTGTAAACAGTGTGAACCATAGAACTCCACTCTAGATGTACGAGAACTTATTTGTTACCTCGTATAACACTCATGTTTATTTCCTTTTTTTTCACGATGACCTTGAGGGAAGAATGCCGTCCCCGCACATTAGTGAGACAAGCTCCAACATCTATAGAGCTTTGACATCCCTGACTCATGGTATTCTTATAGAAGAGTTTTTACATTGATGAGAATCTCCATAAAATAAATTATAATATGGAATTATTAATACTTTTTGTAATCGAGCTAGTTCACTAATTGGCTGATCAATAAAAAACTCAGAACAGTGAAACAAAATGTAATTTATTTGGTAAAAACATCAGTTATAACTATAATAGCCCATATATACTCATAACTAATTAAAATCTAAACTAAAAGAAACTATTAGGGGGCAAAAAAAAAACACAAAACAAAGGAGGAGTTGTGCTCTCAAAATCTTGAAAACCCTCATGAAATTCAATGGATCCCTCCGTTCAAAATCATGCAGAGTTCAAATACGAATTCTGTATAGGTATATTTGAGAATTGTATATTAGTTATTCAACTCGTGCCCCTCAATAGTGTACTTGAATAATGACATCACATTTCCAATTTGTTCGGCAAAAATATAAAAGAATGGTATACATGAATATTGAACAGTAACTGTTCTTCAGGGGAAAAAAATAGCGGCACATTCCGAATCAATCAATCAATTAACCAATCAAATGTTAACAAATCGTCAGTTATTCGATTGACTCTTAACGGGGATCGGTAACACCTTCAAAGAGATGGTCAGTAAACATATCAACTCTTAGTCAATGAAGAACACAAACCTAGAAGTTAAATCTACAATAAATGTAAATCATAACGTACAAATTTATCTATTGCATGTTGAAATGAATAGAATGAAAGTGATTGTGGTATGAACCATGCTACAGTAATATAATTATTCAAATAATCATTAACATAATACCACATGACATCATATTATTGAAATGTTTAAAACACGATCAGTTTTTCCATCCAATCATATATTGCCAACACTCATTCTGTCTAAGTATATGTCGACATTTTTCTGTCAAAGTGGCTTTACCTTTGTGGTATGATGTATAAATAAAAATTAAGTACCCGTTTGGTTCACATTAAATTAAATTTTATTTTTCGCTCCCCTATTTTTAATCATACAATCTTCCATAAAACAATATTACATATAAATCGAAATTTTTTCCTTTTTTTTTTCAACAATCCATTCTCCAAAAAAATATAATTTCACCCATTAAAATTTGAAATAATGGGGGCCAAATGGGAGCTAAATATTGAGGGAATGTCATTTAAGTCTCTTTAATTACAGAAAAGAATTGTATGATCTGCTAATTAGAGTCTACCATAAATGAAATCGCCCAACATTAGTGCTATAAAATCAAATTGGGACTCATTTGAAATTTCTAAGAAGCTCAAGGACTATACTGAAATTTTAATAATTCTTAGATTATTTTAAGGTTATCTAGAAGATTTTATTCGTAGAGGAAAATTTTAGAGTCAGGCTATAGTGTCACATAATCCTTGACACCCTACATATATATTTGAAATATTATTTTATTTACCTGGGATCCACACACTCACATGCGGTCAACCAGGATGTCGAGGATTATGTTCATTTAGAAATTTTCAAAAATTTATGGTAATTTATGGTAATTATGTCAAGGATTATATTATTTTTAATTTCAAACAAATGATCATGTGGGGATTTCATTTATACCAACAAAATGATTCCGTTAACGTAATTGAGAGAGAAACGGATGAATGGTTGCTGGTTGGGCAAGTCCATGACTATGTACACATTGGAAATCAGGAATTAAGAATTATAGACAAAAATCACATGGGGAAGATAAAAGTAAAAAATTGTCTCAGTTATTTTCATAAATATAACTCGACTTGTTAATTACTAAACTTATAATTAGTCGGAAATGGTAGATCGTGAATTCAGTATTTTACATGATAAAAGGCCAAACACAACCTTATCCTTTTTACGATAAGAAAAGAATCATAATATATTTACTTTTTGTATTTCAATGAAATTAAGGTGTTTGAGTACATTTTTCTGAAGAATATTGATTTTTTTTTTTTTTTTAAAAAAAAGTAGCAACATCTAATTTTGTGTAGTGTGCCTTTATTTGAAGACGATTATTTATTTAATTGAGGAGAGGAGTGTGGTCAACTTTCAAGACAATATTGAGGAGATAGTTGGAGTCCTCTTCTATTAGAAATATATCCAAGTGATCCTTAATCTATTAATTTGGTGGGCACATTCTATAGAATTCACAACTAATTCTGAATTCTCAACTAACTGTGAGAGTTAAAAAATTTGGAGCACTGCATATGAGCAATAAAACTAAATAGTGGGGACTGGAATATATAATATTCATAATAATACAGAGAGAGAGGGGGGGAGGGAAAGAGTGATGCAAGTGCTTGCGTCATAAACAGTGACGTCATGCCGTACTTTGGTTTCTGTTTTTTCGTTGCCAGACAGAATTTTAGTGATAGTCTTTATCAGACAGATTTCTTCGTGGTCCTACTCCTATGTCCAATCTTCGATAAATTAATTGCAACTTGCAAGAAAGGTAATAATTACATAAAACTTATGTCCGTAACCTCACAATTTTTAATCTAATTAAATAGAAAATTAAATCAAGATGATGGAATAGTAATTCATCTATCTTATTACAGACTCCAAATAACGAATTACAATCAAAAACTGGCCACTAATAATTGGTTCACAGTTTAAAATAATTCAATCAATATTTAATAAATTATTCCTAGATATTGCTCGACTAGAATATGCAATCAAGATTTAGAAATAACAAGCATGTGAACGATCTAAATTGCTCTAATACCAGTTGTTGGAATGCAAAAGCAGAATTATCTAGAAATTAAAAAAATTTCTTTAATTCAATATACAAGATCGTCTAGATATTCACGTGCATGTTAAATCAAGAATAAATTATTCGAATTTTTACCTAAATTCGTTGATCAAATCTTTATATTCAATTCTGAATCACGAACTTCTAACTTTTAATTCCAATAACTTGATACTTCAAACCTCCAACTCTTCTATGGTATTCTCCAATGTTATGACTTACCGGTGGGTGAACACCTTCTTTAAATTAAATTAAGAAACTAATTCTTGAATTGGACAATGAAAAGGCAATAAAAATAATTTGTTTCTCTCTACAAATTTGAATACTATGGAATTATGAATTATGATTATTATACAATCTCATAGGAGACATAATCTAATCTTTATTCATAGAGATATTATAGTTACAATCATTGCTCTAAAAAGCTCGCTTAGGCGGCACCAATGCGTCGTCTAGGCACGATGCATGACGAAAATTATTTAGCAGTCAACAAATGCGCGCTAAGTTGTCTTTTTATTATTTTTAAATTTTTTTTCAATTCTTTTAAGTTAGAACTTAAAGGCTGATTTTTTTCACTTTTTCTTCCCTAGATTTAGGCACGCATTAGTTGTCTTTTTTATTATTTTTAATTTTTTTTTTACAATTCTTTTAAATTAAAACTTAAAGACTGATGTTTTCACTTTGTCTTCTCTAAATTCAAAACAACCGCTTGAAGCATTGAACAAAAAAAAAAAAAAAACTTCAAAAGATTCCTATCTATTTACTATTTAGTATTTACATTTGAAACTTATCATTTTGTTGGAAACTTTAAAAAATTGTATAAAGTTCCTATAAATTTATTTTAAATGTTTGGTAGGTATTATTTGTAATTATGAAATAATTTTTTATTGATTAAAAATTAAAATAATATTAAAATAACACAACATTTTTTTTACTTTTTTTTACGTCTATGCCTCGTCTAAGCTCGCCTAACCAATAACTTGACCTTCACGCATTATCATGCATTACGCTTTTTAGAACACTGGTTATAATCCTTGTACAACAATAATTTCACATTCAGATAAGAGTTTTAATTAAAATTCAAGTAGAAGTTTTAATTAAAGTCCAAATCCAATTAGTTTACATTTAATTACATGTGTAGTCCTAGAACATCAATTACAATTATAATTAAGTTTACAACTTTGGTAGTAATTACAACTAAATACAAAACTTTATTGTAATTCTAATTAAGCTCAAAATGATCATAATTATCGTAATTAAGTTACAAAACTTTATGGAGCTACCATAGGGACCTGATCGAACATATATTATTCAAACTCCAATAATTAGATCATGTCTAGTCGACTCTAGACCACACAATCTAATTATTAGTCTTTATTTTTTTCACTGAAAACAAAAGACTGAACTCTTGGAATATATAAGATCACAGAAGTCAATAAATCAGTAATACTTTCCTCTAACATGCCGTATATGTATTTTATCCTCATTCGAGATCCGATAATTAGGTAAGAGCATAAATTAACTTTTATATATTTATTATTTTTCTTTTTATTTAACATCTAATTTTGCTACTCCTAATTTTTTTTTTTTTTAATTAATTTTTCCTTATATTATTTCATTATTTTTCTACATTGAAAATTGAAACACTTTGAATATATTTAATTATAGAAAGTGAGTTTGACTATCCAAAATCAACTGTCCAAGTAAAAATGTTAATTTAAATAATCTTTTGGAGCATCATTTTAAATGTTGACTCTTTAAAATAGAGAGCATCTCATATTTAAAGAGTGCTCTTAAAAAGAAAGAAAAAACTATATTTCTTTTCGTAAAATTTTCTATTTTTCTGTTGAAAGAGTTTGTTGTTACTTTGAGACGATGAAACACGCCCAAGGTGGCTGTAACAGCCTTCTTTCCTGATAATCAAATTAATTTTGGTAATCACACTTCAAGTCTCTTAACATTTTATAGCCATGTTTATGTATGTAGTATTTAATCGAGACTATTTTTTGAATTAGATATGTTTAGACCCTAATGTGCAGCAAAATAAGATAGGAATTAAAAGTAACAAGTCACTTTTTGAGCTACATTAAAATTAACTTTAATTAACGGCCTATGGTACATAGAGAGTTAAAAGATTGCATATCAAAAGTTGTCGAATTTAGAAAAGGAAAGTAGTTTTTCCCCCCTTTTTTGAACCCTGCGTCGCACGGTTCAATTGGTGTGTGAGAAAAACATACGTGATTCAGCCTTAATAGCTCCATATTGAATCTATGTTTTATCAATTTATTTTGTAAAATTTAACCCTTTTTCATTGATTTTTTGCAAAAAAAAAAAAACAGGGGGGGGGGGGGGGGGGGGGGGGGTTACTGACAGACAAATCCTTGATTGATCACAAAAGAATCTATAATATGAATTTAAACTTAATTCAATGTTATGGGCACACGAATATTAAAGGAAATCTCCGTCCACATTGAAAACGTCTAATAACTTATTGGTCCATTTTGCGTAACACTCATTTCTTAAGGTAAATGAACTTAAACTCAAATATTAATCCCTAGCAACAACGTCAAATGAATGGTTAACAAGTATTGTACCCACATAGATTGTACTGGTTAAAGTTCAAATTAACTTATCCTTAATCGAAACAATAAAAATTGAAATTTTTTTCTAAAACTAAATTGTAATTAAATAATCTACTTATAAATTCAAGACTCGACTTCACTAAAGTCAATACAAAGTTATAATGAATGCAAGTTTTATGAAAATATAATGATGAACATATACGAGGATTCTGGATTTCTTTATATCAATCTCCTTTAACTTAGAACCTTTGAATTTGACAACACGAGTCAATTATGAAGATGATCAACATTTCTAAATAACAATCTCTCCCGAATAGAATTAAACATATCATTACATGTGACCCAACTATATTTTCAACATTTCTAAATAACAATCTCTCCCGAATAGAGTTAAAATGAGAGGAGTGATGTTTATGATTGTGAAAGAAATTCAGTATTAGTTTAGTTATAAATAATAAGTAATTTGTATAACAAGTGATTTTCTTAAATCAATCAAAATTAGAGATAAGAAAGTTAAGCCAGATCAACTTTTATCGCTCCTATTTGCATTCCATTTTAATGTGATTTTGGGATGAGATGTATTTTAGAATAGTAATTTTTGGAAGATTGTGTAGTTAAGAGATAAGAAAAAATTTTGGTTTACGTATAATATATTATTGAAGAATGTGTGATTAAAAAAAAAGAAAAATACATTAAAAATAAAATGGAGTCCAAATAGGAACTTAGTTAAAAGTGATGAAAAGGTAAATTGTATAAATAGTACATGTCAACTTGTCTAGATAGTTTAGTAAGTTAAATTTTATGAAATGTGACATTTCCTTTATAAGCTATTAAACTTCTTCATTTCCTTCTCAGCAAATAACAACTACTATTATTTATCTATTTTGACATTGCGTCTAAAGATTAAAATCTTGAAGCTTCAATTTTACGATATCATTCTGATATAGTTGTCAACGTGAAAAGAAAATTTCTCAAATGATCAAGAAAAACTCATTCTCAAATGACATCAATTGGTTCAATAAAAATTGTATATTTATGTATTTAATAAAAAAATTATCAAGTCTACAGATAACGGCATAACACATTGAAAAGAGAATTTATTTTCCATAATTGAGAGAGGGATACGGACGAAAAAAAAAGCAGGTCAGATTTAAGGTAGTCACACCACATTTTTTCAACATAAGGTGTATCTTTTCTTGTCACAACTATTCATGATAGGTTCAAAGGAAACAAAATTAGATTCTAATGGGGATCGCATGGCCCAAGCGAGTTGCCCTCGGTGGGGTGGGCAATCAGGGGCTCATGCCGTCATGCGGTCGCAAGGGCTTCTTCTTTGCCTCTTTGATTTTACATATAAGTCCAATGATATTGATTTAAAAAAAAAAAAATCATATTTTCTAATTTTTTTTTTAAATTTATTATATTTAATTTAATATAAAAAAATCAGGAATTTTTCTCTAAACATACCAGAAACATTTACGAAATAAAGTTGAATTAGGAAAGAATTTATAAACAATTTAATATTAAAATATATATAAATGTGTGCGGAAAAAGTGGATACTACTTGTGAATCCATTTAAATATGTGATTAATCGCGGAACAGATGCCAAGTATTAGTGTTTAAACAATGGTGAAGAGGATTTTTTTTTGGTTGGGGTAACGACGCGTCTTTCATAGTTGGACAATGAGTTCAATGCAACGAAGTTAAAATCCTTTTTATCTTTTATTAATTCTCAGTTTGAATAACCTCCTTTAGACTTATTTCTGAAATGCAAATTTATTCCATAAAGTGTGGTATTTAAATAGAAATCTAATAAGGTTGTGTCCATTTTCTATGCATTCTAGACTCTATCTCGTCCCATGTTTGAATAGAAAAGTAAATCTCGGTTAATAGCAACCTGCAACTTTTAGTATCAAATCTATGTTTGATTCTCATTTTAGGGGAAAAAATGCATTTTGAATAGTTGACTGATAAAAAATGTGTGATTAAAAATTAAGAAAAAGAACTTGAGTTTACGTATAATATTATTTTATTGAATAATGTACAGTTAAAAAAAAAGAAAAAAATAAATTTTGAGAAAAATGAGAATCAAAATGCCCAGTATCAACTTTTGATATCAAATACAGCTTTTAGTATCAACTTTTAGCACGTTGACCAGTAAAAATGTTGTTTATTTTAACACGTCTCTACTCATAAGTGAATTTTTAAGTTTAGCCAAACATGCTCGAAGTCCAAAGTATCTCTAACTCTGAATCTGTTCTGAATGCCAGAGCGAAGAAGGCTCTGCCTGAGAAATATCAAAATATGATGGAAAAATCCATGGCAACCAGCCTTGATCTCAGCCACAATAGCCACGCTCGCATGCTATCCTCAGGACACGGTTAGGCGACGAATGCAAATGAGGGGTACTCCTTACAAGACCATTTTGGATGCCATTCCAGGTACTATAATACTAAGCTCATTAACTATTTCAATTTTCATCAATCTCACGTTTCTCGGAGTAGAACAGGAAGAAGTCGAAAATGGTAAACTTAAAGCTATAGATACAAGGTATGAAAATAGACAAGTACATAATTCAGTTTAAGGAGAATTGAGCGGTGACTGAAAGATACCTCATAAGTGGGAAAATTTATTTAAACATGCTGATGATTTCCAAATATGTTCTACATCATCAAATTCAGATACGGTGAACAGAACATTATCTTCACTATACCTCAACAACTTGGAATTCTCAAAACTCACTATCAAGCAATGGTGAACAGAGAGCCCACAGTGCTAGCCATCGATTTCTACTTCCACATTTTCATGATTTGCAGCTTCTTGGTGACTCTCCCCTTCATTCAACCTTTGAAACAGCTTTAGGAGGCCTATTACGATTACCACTAAGGCGGTTGCAACAGTGATTTTAATTGAGAGGGAGAAATTGATGATCGGTTTCTCGACGGCTCTGTACATTTTAACCAATAGATTGCAATGGGAAAATTAAAAAATTGCCCTCGTTCCGAATAAATTAAAAGATCTAGTATCTTTTAGAGGTAAAAGGTATACCTGGGGCTAGATGGATATACACATTCAGAAATTGCAGCTGTAAATTACAGAAAAGTTAGCATCATTCAAGATATAATTTTTCTGCTTTTGGGTGTACGAGAGGCTTACGAGGTGGCTCATGAACTACGGTGGCGGTGTTCGAGAAGCTACAGGTCCCCTGTTTCAGCCCGTTTCTCTGGTAATAGCTATTGCAGTGATCCTTCACCGTATTTAGCTGGAAACAGGCGCCATTTTGCATAATTGGAGTACAATCTGCTCCAGCTCCGCACGCATAGTCAATGTTCATCTGGTAAATTTCATCAGGCAAGCCAACATCACAACTGCAATAATGTGCGGTATCTGCAAAATAAAATTTAAAAATTATAGTAAAGAATAAGCGCTAGAAAAGACTATAAAACAGGATGCTAGATCTTCCTTGCCTGAATTTCCAGCTATGGCAAGGAACACTAAAGCTGCTAACATGATTATTTGAGGATCTTGAGACATTTTTAGCAATGAAACTAGGATGTGGAGAAGGATTGAAGGAAGTATACAGGAAGATTTGTAAGGGATATGGGAGCTTATGGTTTTTATAGTGTACGAGGTCCTGCCAATCTATTAATCAACAATTTGGTGGGCACACAATCCCATTTTCTTTGTTGCATTTTGTCCGAAATGGACAATTTTAAATTTATCTTTTATTGATGTCTTGTTTAGTGTATATTAAAATTTGATATAAATTTCAAATCAAATACAATAATTTTAATCACATTCTATAGAATTCACAACTTTTCAACCACATATTTTATCAAAATTTATTAAAATTTTGATTTTAACCTACACTAAACTGTGAGAAAACCTCACATTTTTTTTATTTTTTTAATCAAAAGACAATTACCTTATTTTCTTAATTAAAAAAATAAATCCACCAACCTACAACTCGCCCCAAATATTTTGCTCATTGGTTTCATCCATTTGAAAATAAAATTTAAATGGTGAACGTCGATCATATACATGTCATAAAGAAAAGTGTGGCCCCGTAAAAAAAAAAAAAAAAAAAAAAAAAAAAAAAAAAAAAAAAAAAAAATTAGTCCATCGTTGTCAAAACTTAAAAAAAAATGGATAGTTACGCCACAGTTTGTCTTGAAAAGGAGTCTATTGTCAACACGGGCCCACAATAATCTTAACCTTCTTTATGAAAATTCATTGGTCACTCTTGCACAAGGATAATATAGTTGTACGACATTTTAGATTTTGTATTGTATGCAAAAAAAGCTGCATAATGATACAAGTGGCACACGTGACACGTAACATTCTGAATTTATATTTGATTCAATAATGTAAAGCGAAACCAAAAAGATGTTAATACAATATAATATTATATAATCTACAATATATTAAAAATATGGATTGATGAAAAAATTTTGATTACCAAATTTACTCTTACATATTTAACTATATGTCCAATATATCTTTATTTATCCTTATATCTTTAATTTTTAATTTTACCCTTACATTTTTATATTTATGGTCAATAATACCCTTAAAATTAAATTTATTTCAACTAAATTCAATTATTATTAAAATTAAAATTATTTATTTTAAAATTAAGTCAATTAATTTCCACTAAACACTATTATTACTAATTATCAGTATATGATTAATAAAAACTTATATAAAATCAAAATAAAAATTATAATAATACTGCATATATAATTAACATAAAATGATATAAACTATTAAGTCAATTAATATTTATATATAAAATTTATAAATATAACAAAATTTTATATACAATTAATAATGTAGTTAGTGATTAACTTAGAAATTTTTTATAAAAGAAATAGTTATAATTTAGTGAAGAAATAATATTCAAAATAACCAGCTTATCTACATTGTAGCTAGTGTATTGATCGATAAAATTTTTCAATTATTTGAAAATTGATGGAGATCTCATGGAGTACAATGATAGGGATTGACTGCTAAAATAGAGTCATTCGAAAGATGAGATTTTGTAATAGCTATGAGCTCTAGATGTACAGGTCGCTAAGGTATATCGTACGAACGAAATGTTGAATCATTTACTAAACTCAATGTCTTCTCCTTTAACAATATCAATTACATCAATTACTTTTAAAAAATTATTATTACTTAAAAAATATTACGAATTATTATTCGATACATAAGACGTGCAACGCACGTGTTTACTTCTAGTAATATATAAACATGCTCACTGTAAATACACCAACAAATTCATTCAATAGTATATCCATTCAGGGCAACCCCACCAACCCCATTCTCTTCCTGGTTGAAATATGCACCCACTTTCTGGATTGCAATATGTACCACTTTCTGGATTGCAATGTGTACCACTTTCTGGGTGACAGCTAGGTCGATGAAACTCACACTCAGACGATGGTGGACGAGAGCCCACAGTGCTAGGCACGATATCTACTCTCAATGGTGGCTTTGGGCGGCTCTTCCCTTTTTTCAACCTTCGAAACAGCAATAGAAGGAGGCCTATTACGATTACCGCTATGGCTGTTGGAACAGTGGTTTTAATTGAGAGGGACAAATTGATGATCCGTTTCTTGACGGCTCTGTACATTTTAGCCAATAGATTGCAATGGGGAAATTAAAAAATTGCCCTCGTTCCGAATAAATTAAAAGATCTTATATCTTTAAGAGGTAAATAGTATACCTGGGCCTAGATGGATTTACACATTCAGAAATTGCAGCTGTAAATTAAAGAAAAGTTAGCATCATTCAAGATCTAATTTTTCTGCTTTTGGGTGTAAGAGAGGCTTACGAGGTGGCTCTTGAACTACGTTGGCCGTGTTCCAAAAGCAACACGTTCCCTGTTTCTGCCCGTTTCTCTGGTAATAGCTGTTCACGGCGAAATCGCAGTGATCCTTCACAGTATTTGGCTGGAAACAGGCGCCATTTTGCATAATTGGAGTACAATCTGCTCTGGCTCCACATGCATAATCAATGTTCATCTGGTAAATTTCATCAGTCAATCCCTCGTTACAAATGCAATAATGTGCAGCATCTGCAAAATAAAATTTAAAAATTACAGTAAAGAATAAGCGCTGGAAAAGACTATAAAACAGGATATGCTAGAGCTTGCTTGCCTGAATTTCCAGCTATGGCAAGCAGAAACACTAAAGCTGGTAACATGATTATTTGAAGATCAGACATTTTTGGGAATGAAGCTAGGTGGTGGAGACGGAAGTCTATAGGAACCGTTTGTAAGCAATGTGGGAGTGAGAACTTGGCCCCCGTATTAATGCGGTAGCTGGCTTTAGTTATGGGGTCCCACTTTCAAAAATCAGGCCCGACAATTTATCTTTGATGAGAGAAGCTATACGATAAGCCCCGTTCACAGGAGCTGAGGTGGCGGGTGTATCAGCCCCACATCTGAATTTTTGCAATTCAGATGTATTAAGATCAAGGGCTGAGAAACGGCCACCATAACCCCTGTCAACAGGGCCTCGTGACTGTTTGTTTAGAATTTTTCATCTTTGATTAATCCCTTGTTGGCTGTATATTAAAATTTGATAAAAAATTTCAAATCAAATTCAATAATTTCAATCACATTTGATAGAATTCACAATTTTTCAACCAAATATTTCATCAATTTTCATTAAAATTTATTAAAATTTTGATTTTTATCTACACTAAACTGTGAGTAAACATCAATTTTTTTTTTTTTTTAATCAAAAGACAATTACCTTATTTTCTTAATTAAAAAAAAATAAAAAAATACACCAACCTACAACTCGCCCCAAATATTTTGTCATCGTGTAAAAAACAAAGGAATCCACCAACTTCCAACCATTTCTTGTGACATATATATAGGGCCCATAACTATGCAAAACCTTTTTGACTATAAAAAGTATATGATTCGTTTGGTCGGTAATATGCAGATTCTTTGTTTCGTATTGCATTTTAAACATGTTGTAAATATAAATCATCAAAACTAAGGGTACGTTCAAGTATTCAAACAAGTTGAAAAGTGGGTGTCACATAACTTTTTTGAAATTCACCCTTATCCCCTCGGCGGCTTAAAACCTTGGTCAATGATTCGTAAGATTATGCTCTCACTACTTGAACTAGACCTTGACGCCTGGTGTCATAATTGGATGATGCAAAATATGTTATATTTCAACCCTTTAATGAGAAAATATTATTTGTAGTAGAATGGAGTAGATTGCCTACCTCTTTTATACCTATAAATTCTACTTTGTGAATTTCAAATCTTAAAATTCATTCCTCCTTATTGGTGAGTGTGATGAATTGTTTGGTATATCCTAACGTGGGTTTTGAATTGATGCAACACTTTTCTTATGTACACACAGGTGCTACATTCGATTTGAATCAAATTTCGAAAATGCCAACATTTCAATAATTGATCAAATCAGCTGGTTCGCAAACCAGTTTGATTATACATGAAATTGGAAAATGAAAACCGTTTAAAATAAGTTAAGAATTGGCCAATTAACGTATGAACCAGCCAATTCACCTTAAAACCCTTTTTTTTCATCGTTGGTTCGACGCTTTAACCTTGGTACTTTACCTTTTCTACCTAGGTTTATTTATTTTTATTTTTTTTCAGAAATTCCGGGTTGATAAACAAACATTGACAGTTACATATTTTAGGGTTTAACTTACATTTTGTGGCAAAATTTTCTTTTTCTTGTTCTTCAACTCTTCAAGGCGTGCTCAGTGTAAAGAATTATATAGGATTAATGAATAGAAATAGGTTAAAACTATACGAAGTACTGTGTGCTAAACACTCCTCTAGTGTCAATCTTTTCCATTTCTAACCTCATTCAATGTCCTTTGTTGGAATATCCACCTGTGTCAATTATTGGATTATCTTACACGATAGTATCGATATTGGAAACATCCAATATCCCCATAATAAATCCATCATTGAGTATACCCTTGTGTGATTCTTGGTCAACTGGAGCAATAAGTAGCAGGGCATCCAATGTCCCCATAATAAATGGAATGCGGGAGGGAGACTTTTTTAGCAAGGAAACCAGGGTAGCACTGACAAAGACTTCATGTAGTGGAGTGATTTACTAAGAATATATACGATTACAAAAGGATTCTACAAAATTACTATTAGTATTAAGCAGGTCGCAAGAGTGATTTTAATTGAGAGAGAGATATGGATGACTGGTTGTTGGTTGGGCGAGTCCATGGCTCTGTACACATTAGCTAGTAATTGAAAATTACGAATTATATACAAAAATCATATAGAGAAGATCGGAAAGGGGAAAATATAAAATTGTCTCAGTTCTTTCATAAATATAACTCGACTTGTTAATTACAAAACATTCATGTACTGGTTTCTGCACATACATGAAAGAAGCTGAATTGAATAAGGATTTTTAGTATTAGATTGAGAGTTAAAATGAGAGAAGCGATGTTTATGTTTGTGAAACAAATTCGGTAAAACCCCATCTAAACATACAAAGACTACAAATCTGCAAGTAGACCATAACGGGGAATATCTAAGTGTTAGAAACAAATTAAACTAAGCATTATTTCTGAATAAATTGAAAGATTAAGTTTCTTTAAGAGGTAAAGAACTAGATGGATGCCAACATTTTACAATTACACCTGTAATGACCAAAATAAACACAAAAACAGAGCAGATGGGTACAAAAGTTAGCATTATTCCAGATAGAAATTTGCTTTTGGGTGATCGGGGAAGTTTACAAGTGGCAGTATTTGAGAAGCTACAGCTCCCCTGAACCTGTTACCAAATATGCAACTCTTACAAAATAAATACCTTTGAAACAGCTTTAGGAGGCCTATTACGATTACCACTAAGGCGGTTGCAACAGTGATTTTAATTGAGAGGGAGAAATGGATGATCGGTTTCTCGACGGCTCTGTACATTTTAGCCAATAGATTGCAATGGGGAAATTAAAAAATTGTCTCTCAGTTCTTTTCATAAATAACAAAACAGTCATGTACGTGTTCTGGCACAAACTTGAAAGATTAAGCTCCGAATAAAATAAAAGATCTAGTATCTTTTAAGAGGTAAAAAGGATACCTGGGGCTAAATGGATATACACATTCAGAAATCGCAGCTGTAAATTAAAGAAAAGTTAGCATCATTCAAGATATAATTATTCTGCTTTTGGGTGTAAGGGGAGGCTTACGAGGTGGGTCTTGAGCTAGAGTGGCAGTGTTTGAGAAGCTACAGCTCCCCTGAACCTGCCCGTTTCTTTGGTAATAGTTATTCACAGCAAAATTACAGTGATCCTTCGCAGTATTTGGCTGAAAACAGGGGCCATTTTGCATAATTGGAGTACAATATGCTACAGCTCCACATGCATAATCAATGTTCTTCTGGTAAATCGCTTTGCTCAATCCATCATTACAAATACAATAATATGCAGCATCTGCAATATAAAATTTAAAAATTACAGTTAAAGAATAAGCACTAGAAAAGAAAATAAAACAGGATGCTAGAGCTTGCTTGCCTGAATTTCCAGCTATGGCAAGGAAAAACACTAAAGCTGGTAACATGATTATTTCAAGATCCCAAACAAATTGTGAGACAGACTTTTTTAGCAATGAAACTAGGTGGTGGAGACTGGAATTTATAGGAAGCATTTGTGCGGAATGTGGGAATGAGAGCTTGTCAGTATCCCAGGGATTGGATTTTTGCTTTATGAGACAGATTAATTTTAGTAATTGTAAAAGCAAGAGTCTTCATTAAAAATGGAATCGGATGGATCATTCAAAAGTTGTCCATTCGTAGTAAAGTGCTTACTTTCAGAATCTTAGCTTAAGTGCTCAACTTTCAGAATCTTAGCTTACTACTTGTAAAGTGCATAGTAACGTGCTTACTGTCAGATTCTTAGATTACATTGCCTTACTCCAAAGTATGAGATTAGAGGGTAATGACAACTTTTTTTACTTTTAAAACATTCAAATCATTTTTTTCAGGATTTTCTGTATTTTAATTTTTCAATTTTGTTTTTGTTTTAATATGGACTCTTTCAGCCAGTCTTTTTAACTCTCTTCTCAATTTTTTTATTATTTTAATTTATTTTACAGCCGTTATACTATTATACAAATCACTTATTTTTCCCTATTATTCTAAGGGCATGTTTGGCATAACTTTTGTTTTTACTTTTACTTCTTGTAGGAGAGCTTTTAGAGGTAGTTACCATAATTTTTATTTGAAAAATAATATTTAAAAGCACTTCACATTCTGGAAGTACTTTAAGAGGAAGTTATATTGAACCAATTTCCTCTAAAAACTCTTTTAACTATCAAAAGCACTTTAACAAAATTAGCCAAACGGGTCCAAAAGCAGCTTTTAAATCTCAAAAGTTCATTTAGACTTTTCAAAAGCTATACCAAACGGGCTCTAAATTCGTGTGATGTGATTTGTGGGTAGATATTTGGTATTGTGATTTTCAAAATGCAAAATCACATTATATTTGGTTGTTATTATTGGAAAATTGATTTTGAGTGAGCAACTTTGAGCTCATATTAGAGTGGGACTCATACTCTAAAATTAAGGAGACTAAGCATGTTCATAATCAAATCCCAAGATAATTAACACGACACATTTATTTGTAAAAAATTATTAAGTTTTGATCGAAAGTTTCTCGCTTGGAATTTTAAATAGTGAAAATTTGATTGAATTACTAACTTTTGTCACACATAGGAATGCACATGAGCAATAAAACTAAATGGTGAACGTCGGTTATATACTTGTAATAAAGAAAAAGTGTTGTTGCGTAAAAAAACGAAAATTATTAATTTATCACGTGGGTCTACATATGTAATTAATTGTATACAAGACATTTAATTATAGAGAGTGGGTTTGACTCTTCAAAATCCACTCTCTAAGTTAAAATGTTAATTTAAAGAATTTTCTATTTTTTTGGTTAAAAAGCATTTGTTGTTACTTTGAGACGATGGGATGATAGTAATACACACTTTCTTCTCAAAATAAAGGTGGTTTTTTTAGTTCTTTCCTGTCCTTCTTTTATACGCAATATGAAAATGGAAATTAGAAATGATGAAAATTCAACCATACTGATATTGTTGTTCTTAGGTCTATATTGGCATGAAGTCAAATAATAATAGTCCAATCAAATTTAATTGTCACCTATATAGAAACACGCCCAAGGTGGCTGTATGTAACAGCCTTCTTTCCTGGTAATCAAATTAATTTTGGTAATCACACTTCGAGTCTCTTAACATTTTGTAGCCATGTTTATGTAAGTAGTATTTAATCGAGACTATGTTTCAAATTAGATATGTTTAGACCCTAATGCGCAGCGAAATAAGATAGCAATTAAAAGTAATAAGTTATTTTTTGAGCTACATTAAAATTAACTTTAATGAACGACCTATGGTACATAGAGAGTCAAAAGATTGCTTATCAAAAGTTGTCGAATTTAGAAAAGGAAAGCTGTTTTTATTTTCCCCTTTTTTGAACCCTACGTCGCACGGTTCAATTGGTGCATGTGCAAAACGTACGTGATTTAGCCTCAATAGCTCCATATTGAATTTATGTTTTATCAATTTATTTTGTAAAATTTAACCCTTTTTCATTGATTTTTGGCAAAATAAAAATAAATAAATAAAAAAGTGGGGGGGGGGGGGGGGGGGGGGGGGGGGGGGGGGGGTACTGACGAAACAAATCCTTGATTGATCACAAAAGAATCTATAATATGAATTTAAACTTAATTCAATAGTACGGGTATGCGAATATTAAAGTAAATCTCCGTCCACATTGAAAACGTCTAATAACTTGCTGGTCCATTTTGCGTAACACTCATTTCTTAGGAGTCCGTATTGGATGAAATTAGTGCATTTTGTCAATTTCAGTGTGAAAGCATATTATTAAACATGAAAAGTAATTTGGATTTCAATTAAATCCTAAAGTAAAGTCTTCTGTGAACATTATCTTTCGAAATTACAAAAAGTCGAGTGTCCAAAATCTAATTAAAGTATTCTGCGAACCTTAACAATAAGAATTTAGTTGGCCCTCTTTTGTTGTTGTTTTTTGGTCTTTTTGTTGTGGTTCTATTACTTTTCTTTGCCTATTGTGAAATGTGCGTTTCGTTTTCACATCAGCTGGTATCAATTCAACGTCTCCCTAACTACGCATAAAATGCTTGAAAGAGAAAACAGTAGCACTGAAATAAATTAAAATAAAGAAATTAAATGAAAGTAAATATATATGTGTGTGTGTGTGTGTGTGTGTGTTCGAATTAGTGTTAAGGTAAATGAACTTAAACTCAAATATAATCCCTAGCAACAACGTCAAAAACTTTTGCAAAAATATTTGCGTTTAAAATACTACAAGTACACTGTTCATTAAAAAGTAGTAAAATGAATTTTTGAGTCAGAGTATTGTACCAACATAGATTATACTGGTTAAAGTTCAAATTGACTTATCCTTAATCAAAACAATAAAAATTGTAATTTTTTTCTAAAACTAAATTGTAATTAAATAATCTACTTATGAATTCAAGACCCAACTTCACTAAAGTCAATACAAAGTTATAATGAATGCAAGTTTGATGAATTTGACAACACGAGTCAATTATGAAGATGATTAACATTTTTAAATAACAGCCTCTCCCGAATAGAATTAAACATATCCTTACATGTGACTCAACTATATTTTCATGACGGATACAAACATACAAGAATGCTTTGATGATTTTTGAATACTTAAAAATCATAGAGAGTATAGCGGTATATTTCTATCTCTATCGGAGTCTACAACAATTAACACTTTGTCCAACTTATTTTCAATCTTCCAAAAGCAAAACAAACCACAACACTCACACAATCATTGTGCATATAATTGTAGAAAATAATAAACCCATGTTAATCATTCAAAATTAAAAATGTGCTTTGATGTCAAAAAGAAATAAAATCAAGAGTTAAAAGTTCATGATACAAAATTCATCGTAATTCTAACATTAAAGTCATTTAGTTACTTATTATCTCAAAATTAAACAAATAAAAGTGAAAAATACAAAGTTGGATGGTCATTGATGGATTAAATACAACAAAATAATTAAACAAATTGAATGGTCACAATGACACTAATTACAAAGTTGGGCGGTCGTTGATGAATTTAACCCTAAGAATGTCACTAAGAATCTGAAAGTTAGTACTTTACTAAGAATATAACAACTTTTGAATGTAACTTTTAAAACATTCAAATCATTTTTTCAGGTTTTTCTTTATTTTAATTTTTCAATTCTGTTTTTGTTTTAATATGTATGGACTCTTTCAGCCAGTCTTTTTAACTCTCTTCCCAATTTTTTATTATTATTTTAATTATAGTTGGTATACTATTACACAAATCACTTAGGGGGCGTTTTTTCGAATTTCAATTTTGTATTTTGAGTTTTAAATTCATTTTGTATTTTGTGTTTTGGATGTCCATTTTGAGATTGTTGAAAACTCGTTCTTTTTGTTGTTTTGAAAAAATATTTCTCAACCCGTGTTTTTTGAGTTTTAGTAGATTTGTGAAGAAAACAGCCAAAACGTAAAAAAAATTATTTTCTGTTTTCTTTACAAAATTTTCAGCCGTTTTCAAAAACTCTTTTTCGAAAATGGGAAAGAGAACGCGTTTTCAATGTTTTGGAAAATCGAAAACAAAAAACGACCCGAAAACAGCAAAGAGAGCACCCCCCTTATTTTTCTCTAATAGTCTAGTGTGATGTGATTCATGGGTAGATATTTTGGTATTGTGATTTTCAAAATGCAAAATCACATTATATTCGGTTGTTATTATTGGAAAATTTGATTTTGAGTGAGCAACTTTGAGCTCATATTAGGGTGGGACTCGCACTCTGAAATTAAGGAGACTAAGCATATTCATATTCCAATCCCAAGATAATTAACACAACACATTTATTTGTCAAAAATTATTAAGTTTTTATTGAAATATTTCAATGCAAAGTTTCTCGCCTGGAATTTTAAATAGTGAGAATTTGATTGAATTACCAAACTTTACTCACAGATAAGAATGCACATGAGCAGTAAAACTAAATGTTGAACGTTGGTTATATACATGTAATAAAGAAAAAGTGTAGTCGCAAAAAACAAAAAAAAGCAAAAGAATATACACACGAATTGATCGTTGTCAAAGAAACTTGAGTTTGTTTTTATAAATCGATAGTTCAGTTTGATTTTGAGAGAATAAATACACAGTTAACGTGAAAAATGACTCTATTCTCAACATGTGCCGAAAATAATCCGAACCTTCTTCTTTATGAAAATTCATTGGCTTATCATTTACTAATATTCACTGTTGCACATGGATATGATAGTTGTATTACTTTTTAGTTTTTGTATGTAAAGAAGCTTCATAATGATACAAATGGCACACGTAACACGTAACATTCTGAATTTATTTCTTGACGAAGTAATTATTATCATTTGAAATTTATGGAGTCATGATTGATTCAATAAGGCTATGTTTTTTCATAGAAAATGAAATTTCAATTCCATTTCTATCTTTTACCTTGTTTGATTGCATTTTTTTCTCATGGAATTTGTTTTCCATTTTCTTCTCATGCATGCATCATATCCTTGATTTTGTGGAAAATCAATTCCTTTTGTTTTGGTGGTCTTTGGTTTTCTACCTTTTTTTTTTCAATAGAAACAAATTCTAAGATGAAGTGTAAAAAAAATTATCCCTTTAATTGAAAAATTTTATGTAAAACAAAGCTAAACGAACATCAAAAAAATTTCAAATTTTTTAATTTTTTTTATTTTTGGCAATCTAATCAAATTTTGTCCCCAATGGTAAGAAAATTTATCTCATTAATTGACAATTTTCATGAAAAACAAAGTCAAACGGACACTAAAAGTATTATATTTTTCAGGTGAAAAATTATACGGACCCTAATGTTAAGCGAAAAAAAAATGTTAATTGAATTGTTGGGAAAAAATTTATTAATTTGTCACGTAGATTTACATGTGTAATTAATTGTATATAAAACTATATTAAAGTTAAGCTCAAAATTTAAAGTGATCTAATAAAAAGTGGGAAAAATACATAACTACTAGACTATAAGAATCACATTTCATAACAACAATCTTATAAAATAATTTCAAAAATCATGTGGTAATACAATATAATATTATATAAACATGCTCACTGTATATACACTCATAAATTCATTCACCATATATCCATCTCACGGCAACCCCACTACCTATTTACTACCAATTTGAAATTTGTACCCACTTTCTCTTTCACAATTTTTCACCATTTGCATGTACAAAAACATTATACAAATAGATTAATACATATGCATGTAGACTGCTCTAGAGAACAAGTTGAATAAGGAAAGAACTTATAAATAGATTAATATTAAAATAAATAGAAATGAGTGTGGAATAAATGGATAGTACTTGTGAATCTATTTAAATGTGTGATCGATTGCCGAACATATGCCAAGATTAGTATTTAAACAAAGGTAAATATTTTTTTTTTGGGGGTCGCAACTCGTCTTTCATAGTTGGACAATGAGTTTAATATAACAAATTTAAAATGGTTATCAATCCTTTTCATCTTGAATTAAGCTAGATGTGCATCCTTGGTTGATGTCAAGGATGACATCCTCCTAGCCTAGGTGGAAGGAATTTGGACAGTGATGAGATGTATGTGTTTAAATCAATAGTGTAGATTGATTCCACGTGAAACAGTGTCAAATTTGTTGTTAACCATGATGTGTAACATAATTGTTTCATCTTTTATTAATTCTTAGTTTGAATAACCTCCTTTTCGAACGTAAATCTTAGTTAATAGCAACTTGCAACTTTTAGTATCAAATACAATTAACTTTTAGAAATTGCAGTGGTAGAATATCAAAACAAACAATAGAATGGAAGACTTAATGATTGTTAGTTGGGCGAGTCCATGGCTCTGTACACATTAGCGAGTAATTGAAAATTAAGAATTATATACAAAAATCACACAGGGAAGATCGGAAAGGGAAAAAGATAAATTTGTCTAAGTTCTTTCATATACATAACTCGACTCGTTAATTACAAAACATTCATGTATTGGTTTCAACACGTACATGAAAGAAGCTGAATAGAATAAGGATTTCTAGTATTAGATTAAGAGTTAAAATGAGAGGAGTGATGTTTATGATTGTGAAAGAAATTTAGTATTAGTTTAGTTATAAATAATAAGTAATTTGTATAACAAGTGATTTTCTTAAATCAATCAAAAATAGAGATAAGAAAGTTAAGCCAGATCAACTTTTTTCGCTCCTGTTTGTGTTCCATTTTAATGTGATTTTGGGATGAGATGTATTTTAGAATAGTGATTTTTGGAAGATTGTGTAGTTAAGAGATAAGAAATTTTTTTGGTTTACATATAATATATTATTGAAGAATGTGTGATTAAAAAGAGAGAGAGAGAGAGAGAGAGAGAGAGAGAGAGAAATACATTAAAATTAAAATGGAGTCCAAATAGAAACTTAGTTAAAAGTGATGAAAAGGTAAATTATATAAACAGTACATGTCAACTCGTCTAGATAGTTTAGCAAGTTAAATTTTATGAAATGTGACATTTCCTTTATAAGCTATTAAACTTCATCATTTCCTTCTCGGCAAATAACAACTACTATTATTTATCTAGTTTGACATTGCGTCTAAAGATTAAAATCTTGAAGCTTCAATTTTACGATATCATTTTGATATAGTTATCAATGTGAAAAGAAAATTTATTCATTTTTGGGTGATGGTGAATATGTGGTTGAAAAAGAAGAAAAAATGATGAAAAATATTGTTTTATTGAAAAATGTGTAATTGAAAATGAGTAGAAGAATAAGAATAATGAGAATGTGCATCAAATAGGGGCTAAATAAAAAATTATCAAGTCTACAGATAACGGCATAACGCGTTGGAAAGAGAATTTATTTCCCATAATTGAGAGAGTGATACGGAAAAAAAAAATACCAGGTCAAATTTAAGGTAGTCACACGACAACTTTTCATGATAAGGTGTGAACTTTTCCTGTCACAGGTACAATTGTTCAAAGGAAACAAAATTAGAATAAGGTTCAATTTTGCAAAGGAATCTAGATTCTATTCCCTCTTTGATTTTACTTTCAATAATCCATTCCAATCATCTACATATAAGTACAATGATATTGATTTAAAAAAAAAATTGTATTTTCTAATTTTTTGAATTTATTATATTATATTTAATAATGAAAAAATCAGAAACTTTTCACTAAACAAGTTCAAGTAAACATACCAGAAATGTTTACGAAATAAAGTTAAGATTTTATCCCGGTCATAATATGCATGTAGTCCGTAGACCGCTTTAGAGAACAAATTGAATAAGGAAAGAATTTATAAACAATTTAATATTAAAATAAATAGAAATGAGTGTGTAATAAGTGGATACTACTTGTGAATCCATTTAAATGTGTGATTGTTCGCAGAACAATCGCCAAGTATTAGTGTTTAAACAACGGCGAAAAGGTTTTTTTGTTGGGGTCGCGACGCGTCTTTCATAGTTGGACAATGAGTTCAATGCAACAAATTTAAAATGTTTATCGATCCTTTTTATTTTTTATTAATTCTTAGTTTGAATAACCTCCTTTAGACTTAGGGTGCGTTTGATTACCAATATTTCTCATGGAAAATGTGTTTTTCCACTCAAATTTATATTTTTATGTTGTTTGATTGACATTTTTTTCCATGAAAAATATTTTCCTATTTTTAATCACGTGACCATATTATCCTCAAAATGAAGGAAAATATTTTCTTTGGGGGATTATGATTTTATTTTCCTCGTAATCCACTTTTTTTTTTCTCTCTCTCTTCTCTATCCGTTCTCTCTCATTTACCCACCAATAAAAAATGGACAAGTATAATATTTTCTAGGTTGAAAACTAAATTAATCAAACACTCTTAATTAATAATTTTCATACAAATAAGTTCTAGGCAATTGAATTGTCTAGAATTTATTTTCTTTCAATGCAAATTTTAACACATTGACCAGTAAAAATAGTGTTTATTTTGGCACATCTCTACTCATAAGTGAATTTTTAAGTTTAGCCAAACATGCTCTAAATCCAAAGTATCTCTGACTCTGTATCTGTTCTAAATACCAGAGCGAAGAAGGCTCTGCCTGAGAAATATCAAAATAGGATGGAAACATCCATGGCCACCAGCCTTGATCTCAGCCACAATAGCCACACTCGCATGCTATCCTCTGGACACGGTTAGGCGACGAATGCATATATGCCCATTAGGAGGTGTACTCCTTACAAGACAATTTTGGATGCCATCTAGGTACTACTATAATACTAAGCCCATTAACTATTTCATCAATTTTACGTTTCTCAGAGTAGAACCGGAAGAAGTCGAAAATGGTAAACTAAAAGCTATAGATACAACTAGGTATGAAAATAGACAAGTACATAATTCAGTTTAAGGGGAATTGAGCGGTGACTGAAAGATACCTATACAGAGCATTAATTACATGACATGCCACTATAGATGTCTAAAGCTCATTTTCGCTATACCTCAACAACTTGGAACTCTGAAACCTCAATATCAAGCGTGGTGGACGGAGAGCCCACAGTGTTAGCCCCGATTTCTACTTTCCTATTTTCATGATTTGCAGCTTCTTGGTGGCTCTCCCCTTTATTCAACCTTTGAAACAGCTTTAGGAGGCCTATTACGATTACCACTATGGCGGTTCCAACAGTGATTTTAATTGAGAGGGAGAAATTGATGATCGGTTTCTCGACGGCTCTGCCAATAGATTGTAATGGGGAAATTAAAAAATTGTATCAGTTCTTTTCCTCGTTCCAATAAATTAAAAGAGCTAGTATCTTTAAGAGGTAAAAAGTATACCTGGGGCTAGATGGATATACACATTCAGAAATTGCAGCTGTAAATTAAAGAAAAGTTAGCATTATTCAAGATATAATTTATCTGCTTTTGGGTGTAAGAGAGGCTTACGAGGTGGCTCTTGAACTACGGTGGCGGTGTTCAAGAAGCTACAGGTCCCCTGTTTCTGCCCGTTTCTCTGGTAATAGCTATTCACGGCAAAATTGCAGTGATCCTTCACAGTATTTGGCTGAAAAACAGGGGCCATTTTGCATAATTGGAGTACAATCTGCTCCAGCTCCACATGCATAGTCAATGTTGTTCTGGTAAATCCCTTCGCTCAATCCATCATTACAAATGCAATAATATGCAGCATCTGTAAAATAAAATTTAAAAATTACAGTAAAGAATAAGCGCTAGAAAAGACAATAAAACAGGATGCTAGAGCTTGCTTGCCTGGATTTCCTGCTATGGCAAGGAAAAGCACTAAAGCCGGTAACATGATTATTTCAAGATCTTGAGACAGACTTTTTTAGCAATGAAACTAGGTAGTGGAGACGGGAGTTCATAGGAAGCATTTGTAATGAATCGGGAAAGTGGGAGGGAGACTTTTTTAGCAAGGAAACCAGTGTTTTGAACTCAAACTTCTTTTCAGAATTTTATTCCATGCTTTATGCTTATGCTGCATACCATTTTTCCTAACATCCCGAAAAGTTAGAAAGATAATTCCGAAAAGTTTAAAAGTATAATAACTCATTGAACCATTTTTCCTAACATTCATTTCTTTCCGAGTCCGTTTTGGATGAAATTAGTGCATTTAGTCAATTTCAGAGTGAAAGCATATTATTAAACATGAAAAGTAATTTGGATTAAATTCAATTAAAATCTTAAATTAAAGTCTGTGAACCTTATCTTTCCAAAATAGAAAAGTCAAGTGCCCATATTGCAGCTTGCATGCAAGCATCCGCCATTGCTAAATTTTAGGTTTCTCGCTTGGAATTTTAAATAGTGAGAATTTGATTGAATTACTAAACTCGTGTTTGATGACCGTTATTTGAAAAAAATAATATTTTGAATAGTGAATTTTTTGAGAATTAGTGGTTAAAAAGTGGGACTGTACAAAAAAATCGCAAAATCGCAAATCGAACTGAAACCGTTGGTTTGGTTCCACGTGGACCCGTGATTTTTTTTCCATCAAACCGAACCAAACCGTTTTTAATTTTTTCAATTAAAACATTAATTTCATTAACTTATAAATTTTACAATTTGTACTTTTCAAAAAGAAAAAAACTAATTTAGCAATATAAATTACAACAACTCATTAAAATAATTATAGAAAGTACATTAGATTCATCATTATTGGACCATGGTTTAACAAGTTCATAACACATGTCCTCACCCAATATCTAAACTAAACTAAAATGATTTTCAAATCATATTAAATGAAAAAAAAAAATATATATATATATATATATATATATATATATATATATATATATATTCGACAATCCAAATCATAATTCAACAAAACTACGGCAGCAAATTACGTCCAAAGTTTTAGAAGTCTTAATATAAACTCTCATTTTCCAAACATTTGACGCTTGTCTACCCATTGTTGAACGAATCGTCAGTCGTCTTTTGCATGTCTGCTAATTTCTACCTAAATCGCATCTTTCTCTCCGCTCTTAGTAAGTCTCAAATTTTCATTCAAAACATTTTCCACTCTTTTTTCTTTTATTTGTTGTTTTTTTAACTTATTATACACTTGTGAGTTGTGGTTTGGATAGAAAAATGATTGTTTGTGTGCCTGGATTATTAATGAACTTATTTGTGGTTTGGAAAGAACGAAGAACAGAGCGTATTAATTGTGCGAAAAATGTTAAAGTTCCTTATTAACATATTTTCACAGCTAACTTTAAAAATAATTTCTTCATGGGTTTCATGGTAAATATGAATGTAATTTAACAATTAATATTATTAATTCTCGTTTAAACTTATACGTTAACTTGTTTTAAATATATTACTATATATCGATAGATAAATCGTTGATTAAAACCGAACCAAACCGCAAATTATGGTTTGGTTCGAAAAATAAAATAGTTTGGCTTGGTTTGAAAAAATTTCAAACCGCATAAAATTGTTTGAGTTGAAAATATTACACAAACCGCTCAAACCGAACCGCGTTCACCCCTATTAAAAAGTAAAGAAAAGTTTTGGATTTATGTACAGAATTTTTATTGTGCGAGTGTGGTTGAAAATGAGTTTGTAAAGGAAAAAAGAAGTTTTTTAAAAAAAAAAAAAATCCATCAAAAATGAGCTAACTTTTATCACACATAGGAATGCGGATGAGCAGTAAAACTAAATGGTGAACGTCGGTTATATACATGTGAGAAAGAAAAAGTGTTGTCACGCAGAAAAAAAAAAAAAAAACTTCAGTTTTTTGTTTGAATAAATGGATAGTTCGATATGATTTTGAAAGATTAAATACACAGTTAACGTGAAACAAATCTATTGTCAACACAGGCCGAAAATGATCTTAACCTTGTCTTTATAGAACTTCATTGGCTTATCATTTACTAATATTCACTCTTGCACATGGATATGATAGTGGTATTACTTTTAAAAAAATTTGTATGTAAAGAAGCTTCATAATTATACAAATGGCACACGTAACACGTAAAATTTATTTCTTGAAGAAGTAATTATTAGCATTTGGAATTTATGGAGTCATGATTTGATTCAATAAAGGTAAAGAGAAAACCAAAAAGATGTTAATTGGATTGCACAAGAATACATAATTATGATTTGAAACGTATTCAATATTATGGGCTCGCAAATTAAAAGAAGGTGGCAAACTAACACGCGCCACCATTGCGAATGGGCGTTTTTTTTGGTAGGAGGAGACCAAGGGACGGGCTAACCAATTTCGATACACTTCAAAAAGAAACGTTTACTTTTAATTTTATTCCATGCTTATGCTGCATTTACTTTATGAATAATTCCCTGCGTACAGTGGCGAATCCAGGACGCCAAGTCAGCTAGGGCGGGTTGACTTTGACCGTTGACCCTCGACAGTCAACGATCGTAATATTCCGGTCCGATCAAACGCCTTCTCTATTAAAACTTCCCCAATTTCTTAATTTCCCAAATTTCACAAATTCTCAATTCCCTAATTTGCTAAACCTAAATTCCGAGCATCCCGGATTCCCGATTCCCAATTCCCAAATAGCAAATCAAAAATAAAAACATCCTAATTCATAAACCAATTCATAAGGACCATAACTCATAAACCAATCCACAAACCACAATTCATAATTCATAATTCATAAATAAATCATAATTCATAAAATATAATTCAAAAAACCCTAATTCATAAACCAAATTAGCTAATGCATAATTCATATATAATAATTCATAAATCATAGTTCAATTTCACACTAATTAAATTAAAACCATAATCCAAAAAATAAAATAAAAAGGATAGCCAAACATTACCTCTCTCTCTCTCTCGGCCCCAAGACTCTCGCAGTCGCAGTCAATGGCGAATCCCCAACTCAGTCACCGGCAGCAGTCGGCAGAGAGCACTGAGCAGTGCGCACCCGGCACCTCCCTCCCCTCCCTCGCACTCCGGCAGCAGTGACCGGAAGAAGCCTTCGCCAGTGGCAAATCCAAAGCCAGTCTCCTCTCCCACAGACCACACTCCACTCCTCCCACTCGCAGCCTCGCAAATTGCAATCGCCAGTCAGTCTCCACTCTCCAGTCAGTGTCCAGACTCCACCAATCCACCAACACGGCAACACCAGTCCTCCGCCACTCGCCCAAGTCGCCAATCACCTCGCGAAGCCCAACTCCAAACGATTAGGAATTCTGAATTTTCCAATTAGGGATTTCATTTGGTTGGATAATTGGAGCCAATACCGTTTTGAATTGTTTTTGGGCCTTTTTAATTGGGCCTTTTTATTGTAACCCAAAACACAATAAAAAAAAAACTTGGCCCAATGACCCAACGTCCCAACGCCTGAACTCCGGTCGTCTTCTTCCTTGGAACGGAGTCACGGACCTCGCATCGCCAGCTCTCCAGCTCCCGGCGGCAGGCAGCAGATTTTGGCGAAGTCAGCTCGCGCGGCCGCGCGAGCTGGCCGGGTATTGGATCCGCGCCTGCCTGCGTATGGACCGTATGGTGCATTTTCTCCCGATATTCAATCAAAAGCAATGAAACTTACTAAGGACATATTGCATATTTTTTATATTGACCAGAAATGCTATTTTTTTGAACGTGAAGATGAAACCACAGCCACCTGTTTTTTAATGTCGGTTTACTCAAGCCAGGTACGGATTCAAGATTTCATTCGAGACGGGACTACAAAATTTTAAGTTGGGCCACTACACGAAAAAAAAAAAATTACACATGAAAAAACAATTTTTTCAAAAATAAAAAATAAAAAACCTTTAGAAAAAAAAATTTGGGCTTGAGTGGGGGGCTACAACCCAGCCAGCCCCCACCCCATTGAATCCGTCTCTAACTCAAGCTATTTGGAATACTATTCGTGCTTGGGTGGGTATAAATAGGTCTATGTCTAGGGGCGGATTTAGGGCCGAGCCCGACTCTCCAACCCAAATACTAATAAAAAAAAATGATGTGTAAATTTTTATTTTTTTCATATTAGCCCGGGCTAATATATTTTTTTTTTTTCCCCATATTAGCCCATACTAATTTTTTTCCTAGATCTGCCCCTGTCTATGTCTACTCACCCAAGTGCTATGAAGTGGATTAAAAAGGAATGCCGGGGAACTACTTGGCATAGCAATGCGAAATGTATTGCTTTCACCACTACCATGTACCACATTTGGATTGTTAGGAACAGGAAATTTTTTTATGATCTTAGGCCGAGGATTGATAGTATTGTACGACGAGTCTAAACACACGTATACAAACTTATGTTTACTTTGTATCCGAATGTTTTGATTCATTACGAGCCCTTAGCTATGGGACTCTAGTCGTTTCGATTTTTTCTTTGTATCTTTTTTCTTTGTTTGTATGGGGTTGCCCGGTGTTGTTGTATAGGCACTTGTTTTGAGTTCTTAGCCCGGGTATGCCCTGTGCATATGTATATTTCTTGATTTGCACTTGTTTGCCTGGGTATGTCCGGTGTACTTCTATTTGGTTTTGATCTATAAAATTCACATTTACCGATAAAAAAAAAAAAAAAAGCAATGAAAATTTGTCAAACGTTTTTTTTTTTTAAAAGTGGAAATTACATAGAAGCTTATTATTAAAGATCTCATTTCATAAATCATGTCGAGTTTAGTATTTCAAAAATCAGCTATTTTGTTAATTAACAATTTTACTATTAAATTAATTAACCAACTAACATCAATCCACCCCAACAAACCCTAATTTATTTCACACCGTCTCATTCATTTCACACCGATCTATTCTGCTGCATCATTTCACACCTTTGTCGGCGATCGGTAGCGGTGAAGCACAGTGTCGTTGCGCACGAAACAGTCGCGATACAGGCCATCGCGGCTCCTTATAACACCTAAACAAATTCCAGTTTTTTTTTTTTTTTATCTCAAAACATTGTATTCCAGTTCTTAGCCCCTTATAACACCTAAACAAATTGTTAAAGGAAGAATTAAATTTGATTGTGATTTAAGTTGTAAAGCCCCTTATAACACCTAAACAATTCCAGTTCTTCCTGATCTCAAAACATTGTATTCCAGTTCTTAGCGTACAAAAAGATTGGATTACTATTTATTTATTTTCAACTCCGCATCTTAATTTTCGAAGTCGTATTCGTTGTGATCATATTATTTTTAATCATCAAGATCATTAATACCATTGAGGAATTGTTCCTCCATAATTTGCTCATCATCCTTGCGTACAAATGTGATGTCATAATGTGATCATTTGGGACTTGGTTTCAGGGCTTATTTTTTCCTTTAAGTGAGATGATAATTTGTATAATATGTGCATTTTCTTTCATGCCCGAGTACAAGTTTTTATTTATGGCCGAAGCGTTGTTGTTAATATGTTTTATTGTAAAGCATATTTTAATGTTTAAACCGACCAATTCAACCCAACCCAACCAAAACTTGATTGGATTGGCTTGAAACATATAAATGAGTTGGGTTTATTTGATTTTACATTAAATCAAACATGTTGGGTTGGGTAAAAAATCGATACAACCCAATCCACGCTCACCCCTATCTGTGCATGTGCAGTCTAGTGAGCGTGTGAAATTCTTTGTTTTTAATCTCTTTACTATGTTGATCCCCGTTCTATTAGGTTTAACCAAGGCTCTAAATAGCGTAATGTGTGGCAATCCGTGTAGGCCAAACTAAGGGCTAGGTAAGCTTAGGCGAGGCTAATGCTTAAAAAGACGTTATCTTACTTTAATATTTTTTTAAATTTTTAATCAATCAAAAAATTATTTAATAATAAATAATAAAAAAATTTTAATAAAAAAATAAAAATAATGATAATAATAATAATGCCCGCCTAGACGCACCTTATCGGTCAACGCCTCGCGTTGACTGTCATATTACAAGTCAAGCGACTTTGCTTGGCACTAGGGACGCGCTATTTAGAACACTGGGTTTAACTTTGGAATGCAGGAAACTGCATGGAAATTTCTTGGGGCCCCAAATAATTGACCTTTGTACTGGCCTTTCTCGAGTCTCTAGTAGAGTTGGACAAAACTCTCGAATTGAATCGAACTAAACCAGACTCGAACCGAATCGAGTGGTTCTTCTTAAGTTAAATACCCGAATGAGTATCTAATTCGAGAATTGACGGGTTCGATTCGGCTCTCGATCAAGAACCGAAGAACCGAATATTTCTAATTTTTATAATTTATTTATTTTAAATAGGTCAAATTATTTTATTCTTTTCTAAATGAATTTGCTAACCCAAAAATATGATTTTCTAAATCAATTATTTTATCATAGTGTTTCTTCTTCTGGAAAATTCGAATTGAAACTCGACAACATTTCTCTTAATTATTATAAGCTCGCTATCGTCATCTTCCTATAATTTTCACAATCAAATCTATAAAGAACTCAGCAAAGAGAGATGTAAAAGACACATAAGATTGGACTACGTTATTTTCTAAGAGTTAAGATTGTACATGTCATTAGTTGAATTAATTTAGTTTTGTAAATATTAAAAAAATTAATTATAGTACAGAACCTGGGAACCGAATAAAACAGAACCGAAATGAAACCGAACCCGAATGGTTCCATAATTAAATTTGGACCCGACAATTTCACCTACTAAATAACCGAAAATTTCGGGTCCGGTTCAATTGTCATTAGAACCGAACTGGACCATGCCTCAGTCCTAATCTCAATTAGGCATCACGCAACTCTTTTAAGCCCTTGTATAATGAGAATTAAAATTAATTTTTTAATAGATTTTAATAAAAGTTAATAAAATATATGATTGAAAAGTTATATGTCCCATAAATATATTGTTAAGATTAATTATTGATTTTAATTTAAATTAAAATATCTACCAAGCAAGGAGCTAAATGTTTTGTTATGTCGCTATTTGGCCCTAATTTTTTAAATTTAATTTTTTTCAAAATTTTTTTTAATTATATATTTTATGGGTTCATATTTTTATCAATTTTTTAATCACATTTATTTTTATCAAAATTTATTAAAAATTAAATATTTAGTCTAACCAAATAGAGGTTAAAAGCCTGCACGAGTTAGCTAAGCTCGCCTAAAATCAGTGGGTTAGATTGCCACCCCTCAAACACGTACTAGTGTCTATGAGGTGTGTGGGGTTGACGGCAGGTGTTCCAACTTTCAACACACAAGAATATTGTGAGAATGGTAGAAAATAGCCTTTTATCCACGTTGGAGACCCTTTTTAGCCTTTGATAGAGGTCGGCGTAGGTTGAATTGGGTCGATTTTTTTTTCTAACTCAAACTCAACCCAACATGTAGAGGCGTCAAGATGGCCCCGCCTAGACCCACCCGAATGTGAACTGACCCGTAATTCGGCCCGTTAATCAAGCGGGCCAAATCACGGGACATATATTTTTAAGGGAAAAGTTCATAAGTTAGAGGTATTCTTTATCCCAATTCAAAAGTAAGATAAATAGTTTAAAAATTCAAAAATCAGGTATGTATTTAATTAATTAAAAATATTTATTAAATAAAGATAATAAAGTCACAGTTTGTGATTAATGGTCACAAATTCATAATTATAGATTACAGATTTATTTAATGGTCACATATCGTCAAATTAATTGATCACAGATTATTTCGTAGTCACAAATCAAAAATTTTGTAGGTCACATATTATTTTCGACGTCACATATCATTCAATTTATAGGTCACATTTTATCTATGGGTCACGTAAGTCATAATTTGTTGGTCACAGATTAATTTTAGTCACGTATACCTAATATTTAGTCACAGATCAGCCAAATAGTTGGTCACAGATGCCCCACCACCATCACCACCTCCACCGTCCCCTGCCACCGTCAAAGTCAACCAAACCCCTTCCACTCCCACCACCACAGCCACCAAGCACTACACACAACACCACCTCTCTGCAGAACCCCGCCTCTCTCCCTCTCTCTCTTTTCTCGTCGCTCTCTCTGCCTGAAGCAACCTGTCGAAATTCAACCGGTGAAGCAGCCTGGCACCACCACCACCATCACACAATCACAGGTCGCTTCAGGGCCTCGATGTCCTTGACGAGAAGTTCACATTCTTTAGGAAAGAGCTCATCCCAGGGGCAAAAGCATCTTCTTGTCCATAATCTTTAAGCCTCTCGAGTAGCGTCTGTGGTGGAGACGACGTCCACAACACCATTACAACCACCCACCGACAGAGCCATCACCACCGCCACCTCCTCGCACCACCACAAAATAGCCACCACACACCGCCGCTTGCACCATAAATCGCCATCAAACCCAGCAACCACCATCACCTCAGATCTACCATCACCACCTCCTACACACCACCACCACCACAAACCTGATCTCTCCTAGACTTTCATGCTCATCCCTGGATTCGGAATAGCTCGTCGGAGCTCAGCTGCCGGAGCTTTATGTCGTCAATGCACATGTCGCCGGAAGGTTAGAGAGAGACCGGCGTGAGAGAACGGAGAAGAGAGATTGGAAAGAAGAAAGGTAGAGAGAGAGTGACGTGAGAGAAGAATGGCGAGATCTAGGGTTTCGGTGTTTTAATATTTAATAATAAAATGATACCTGAAGTTTGATTAAAAAATTTCCTGACCTGTTTTTCGCACTCGAGTATTTGAAACACCTGTCATTTGTAATTTATCCTATTTTTAACCGGGCCGGGCCGGATTTTGGAAAACAGGCCCGCGATTTTTTTTAAAAAAAATTTACCATTTATTTTTTAAGTGACAATCTTTAAAAAAAAAAAAAAAAGGGGCTGACCCGTTCATGACCCAGCCCATGCGGGTTTCGCGGTCCGGGCCAGGTTATTTAGTTTTTCGGATCGGGCAGGACGGGCCCATAAGCCCGCATGACGCGACTTTTTTTTTTATAGCGGGCTGTGCACAGACTGTTTAATGTGCGGCCCGCCCATTTTGACATATCTACCAACATGGTTGGGTTGATTTTCTTGATCGAAAATCAACCCAACCTAACCCAATCGGTTTAAGTTGGGTTGGATTGATCGGTTTACGCTTCGACCCAATTAAAGTTGGATACGATTTATTTATTAAATTTGGTTATTTTTTTAGAATTTAAAATTACTTGAAAACCTACTTTTTAAACACACATATAATGAATTCTTTTCTAAAAATAATGTATAAATAAGTTTAAAATTTATGAAGCATTTTATTTTTATAATTTTTTGGAATTCATCAGCATATCTTTAATTTTTATTTTATCGTCAAATAACATTGTATTTGTACATAGTGTTCATGTGAATCGATCTACGTGAAGAAAATTGACATTTATATATTATAAATTATTCTCTTATCTTTACTATTATGTCTATTTAATTTTTTTAATTTACATATTAATTTTTGAATTCATCGGTTGGGTTGGGTTGAGTTTTAATTCATAACCCGAGACTCAACTCAACCCAACATCAAATTCAATTTTTCAACTCAATCAAACTCAATTGAACTTAAAAAATCAACTCAAATCGATCGATTTGGTTTGGGTTGATCGGACTAAGCGGGTTGGGTTGCGTTTTGTCCAACCCTAGCTTTGACCACAATTTACATTAAAAGAATATGTGAACAAAATATTAATATTGCTATTTCCCATTTTAACCTCTCTTCCCATTTCGTTTCTTCCCCTCAATCAACTTTTATTCTTACTTCTCTTCTCATTCCTCAACCTAAGCTAAAATCTGCAAAATCAAATCGTAGAATTTTAAATACAGCAATTCACTCCTCAAATAACAAATGAATAGTGATATTCAGCTTTGCGAAGAAAAAGCCGCAAATCATAAGTGCTCTTAAAAAATCTCTGTGTTGCTTCCTTTCGTAAATTATATCGTTCTTCTTAAATTTCAAGAAGCTAATATGGGTTTCCAATATTGATTTTTTGGAAATGTAGGCAATTTTATTTTTCTAGGGTTTAATTTAAGTATCTTTTACATTTTGATTTTCCTTTCCCCTGCCTTGATGAATTGAATTCTGTATGGTGTATATGATTAATGATATGAGCTTTCTTTATTGGAGTAATTAGGGATATTAGATGAAACAAGGAATTTAATTTACAATAAATCTTGGTGTACGTACATTACCAAGCACAACCCTTTAATTAAGTAGAAGAGATGAGGTGACAAAGAGGATAACTTGAATTGTTGGAAAGTCTAGTGAATTAAGTAATTTTAGGAGAACTAAGAAAACAAGAATAATGGAAGTTTCGTTACTATGAAAATAGGAATAAAGGTACCATTAATTTTTACTTTAAGAGAGAAAAGATAAGAAAAGCATGGTTTCAAATTTCTTGCATGATTACGGTAGCAATTCTCGTGGATTAGAACAAAATGCCTTGTAAACATAAAAGCGCACTAAAACTTGTAAAACAGAGCCAAACGATTGGGCTATCTTTGATATTTTTTTGTAAAACAAAACCAAACAATTGCGCATTAAAAATTATTCTATCAAATATGGAAGTATTAAAAATTATTCCATCAAATATGGAAGTTACTTTAGAATCAATGTCTACCTTTTTTACGCTTATCAACCAGTAGAATTAGAGGTCCATTTGCAGTCGAGATGTTAAACTTTAATTCAATTTTTGATATACTGTAAAAGAAAAAATTATGCATTTATTCTATTCTATTGTTTTTTTTTTCATTTTACAGAGAATCGAATTTATATCTGTTGGTGTCTTCTAAAAGAGGAATTTGCCTCACAAACTCTGACAAGGAAAACGACAATGAATATGACGTGGTTTTGGTCCTCCAAAGACCAATGTTGGCTGGCTTGGGTGTTTCTCTTTCTTTTATCATTGCGTTTGACTCACACAATCTACCTAGACCTTTTCTTTTTCTTCTGTAATTGCGTTTCATTTCCACAATCAACCTAGACCAAAAATCGAACAACCCTCTCTCCTGGATTGTTGTTCAAATATGTTGAAATCTTACCCATATTTTTTTGTTCGAAATGAAATCTGCAATTAACATTCTCCAATATCTACTGCTTATGTCTGGTCTTGTGCTCTGGCTACCTTCATCAAGCTCTGTCGTGGCTGATTTTACAAGGTCGGCAAAATTAGAGGTAGGAAACGACTTGGGTTTCTTTGTAGTTTATATTTTCCCTAAAGAACTTAAAACGAATATATGATTACATGTTAATAGAATTGACATTCAGACAGGCTTAGAAAGCGAAGGTATCCGAGAAGCTTATAAGTTCAAGAGACAAGCCCTTTCACAAGTGAGGTGAGATATAGAAGTGAATCTACTCCTCTTCACAAGTGACGTCGATTTTTAGCAGAGTTCTCCAATTTTTTTGATGACGGCCACTGTATAATTTAGCAGGAGCACAATTTAAATAAAAACAAGTATATTAAAATAATTTAATAAAGTTGTACTTTTATTTTCTTGATTCATTAGAATTATATTTTCTACGACTTTTAACTATTTTAAAATACTAGCCTTTGTTCTTGCGATGCACGGATTGTGTCAATTTGAAGGTAATGATAGCGTGTTCAATGCGAAGGAACAAATAGGCTTGTCGCTTACGTCGTGGAGTGTATTTCGGTCGAATGTGCTAGTGCATCTTCGACTGAAACCAAATAAATAAATATAAAATAATTAAACTGGAGTAATTGAGTGGAGTCTTAATCCAACACGCAACAGATTAATTCTAACATAAAAGTTACTCTGAGAAGCTTGGTAATATCCAAATGAAGTAGACATAAGCCACACAACTTAAGCATACATGGGGTCTCGTTTGGTAATCAAACGAACATTCAGAAGATATACAAAATCTTTCATCATATTGTATCTGCAATTCACATCCAAATGTTCTAAGCATATTTTCATGTTTTTACTATGCATGAACGAAAAAAATAGCAAATATATTCATGACACCGTGTCAAATTCTAATGAAAACAGGGTAAATGGTTTTACCTTGCCATCATATTCTTCCTTGAGTAACACTTCAGAAGAAATATATACAGGAGTTCCCACACAGGGCTGGATCTGCATAGAGACAAATGAGGCTGTCGCCTTAGGCCCAAAATATGAGAGGGTATTTTTTGGCCCAAATAAATTTTTAAAAAAAATATTAAGTAAATATTGTAATTTGTAAAAGGAAAACATTGTTTTCTCTCTTTGGCAGCCTAATTTATGAAGTTCGCCTCAGGTTCCGAAAATCACAGAACCGACTCTGTTCCCACAGTAGATTTTGGTTGAGTGCAGCAATGATGACCGTAAAGAACAAGCTATAATGAAGATTGAAAAGGTCATGGTAGATAATTATAAAATACAAAGGAAATAAACATAATAGGCTAGCTGGGTTTTCTATATTATCCAAAAGCTGATTAATATACAATTCACAATCTGTAGCATTACCTTAGAATACCCAAAAGGACAAATTTTGAGGCTTGGAGAAGGGCTTCCATCCATCAATGTGTTCTCCAGCTTGAAGTCCCTATGACATATTTGCTTTATCAAGAAGCATAAGAACGACAAATCAGCTTATTACCAATCAGAATAGGCAAAAAATATTAATAAATAACAAATGAATTTTAACTATAACATTAGAATACTAAAGTCTTTTATAATGTAATAGTGGAGAAATTTTTTAAATCAGTCATCCAAACTGTTAAGGGATATAATCTCACATTGAATAACAATGAAAACATAGACCAATTTATAAAGTCTTGAGTTATTCCTCTTAACAAAGTTGACATTTTAAGATGGATCTCAAGTCTTTACATGGTATCAGACAGGGACGGACCGAGACCATTTGTCTTGTGGGGTCAAAAATGAGAGTTCAAAAATATTGAGGTGAAAGGGGAGGGCACGGGGGCTGCCCCCGAATTTTTTTTTTTTGATACCTTATTAACAATAAAATAAAATAAAAAAATAAACGTATAAAAGAAAGTACTTATTGAGTACCAATATTATTGAGTATCAAATTATATTGGGATTGTTCCGGAAAAAAAAAAACTCTATCAAGCAAACTCCACCGAACATTTACTATCTGGCTTCCACGCACCACAAAAACTAAAACTCCAGGAAAAAAAATGTGGTGTCATCTGACACCACATGACCCCACATGACCCCACCTGGGTCCGTCCGTGGTATCAGAGTAAGCCAGTTTTGCAATGTTGGGTGTCCCAATATCGATTTATTCACAATTGTTTGTCATGGTTCAGGCTGTGCGTGAGGGGGCGTATTAGAATCTCACATCGACTAATGATATTTACACGATTCACTTAATAAGATGAGGACAATCATCCCCTAACAAGCCGATTTTGTTAGATTGAGTTAGGCTCAATATCCTTCATAATATGGGTATCAGAGCTGATTAAATTTTAACGAGCTATTCGATCCGATTAAGACTAAAAAAAATTAAACATACGAATTTTAAGATTGGTCTGTTCAAACGAGCCACCATCTTGTGAGGGCATGTTAAGGAATATAATTTCACATCGAATAAAGATAAAAATATAGACCAATTTATAAAGTTTTGGACTACTCATTTTAACAAACACAAACAACAATGAAAACTCGAATCGTATTGTATATCTCTGATGTAGCAAATTAATGGTACATCAAAAAAAGAACCAATAAGAAACATAAGAAAAAAAGGATGTGTTGTCATAAAGTGCATTAAAAATATCCTTCAACAATGAATTTAGCTCCGTCTGATTTCGCAATTATGGTACCATTTTCCTATTAAGCCTCGTATTTCGCTCGGATATTCGGATATATAATGATCATTAAAAGCTTATCTTATCATTTATTCCTTACGAGTAATACTATTTATCATAGGAATGGATTATGATGAAATCTCACAGTGATCCAGCTTGATCTTTACAACTAGGTTGCCCTTATAAATCTAGATCTTGAGATCTCTATTCAACTAGGTTGTCCTTCCAACATGAATTTTTTTTTTTTTTTTTATAATTATTAAGAATATGTGGTTAAAAAGTGAGGAAAATTTTTGAATTTACGTGTAAAATTATTTTATTGAAAAAATGTGTAATCAAAAATGAATTTATCATTCATTAATTAAGTATCGCTCGCAAGATAATAACAAAGAATCAAGTATCACTTCCAAGATAATGACATAAATTAGCATGGACAGAATATTGGGAGGGCAGAAAATGTAATGAAAAATTAGCGTAATGAACAAAAATTATAAGATCATAAATAATAGGAGGAAAGAGCTTGCTTGCCGAGTGTCAAGGAAAAGCACTACATATCGTATGAAAACAAGAAGGTTAGGGTGCGTTTGATTTACATTTTTATTTTTTATTTTTTATTTTTTGTTTTTAGTTTTAAATTTATTTTTTGTTTTCCGTTTTGAGAGATTATTTTAAGATTGCAAAAATTGCGTTTAGTTTATCATTTTGAAAAACTGTTTATCAATACAAAAAATTAAAAAACGCATTTGGTTTAAAAAATTTAGAAATAGTTTTATGAATTATTTTTTTCAATTAATTTGATTATTTAGTAAAATATATCAATCTTATGCTAATATGTGATCAAAAAATATAAATTTTAAAGTTGGTAAAAAAAAAAAAATCATTGTAAATATAAATTTTTAAGTCCACTTTCCTTGTTTTGAGATTTTTGAGTGTGTTCATTGAAAATACTTAAAACGTTAAAAAGTCATTTTGAGTTTTATGTTATAAATTTTTTCTTGTTTTCAAAAACTTATTTTTTAAAAGAGTCATGCTACTTTACATACTTGGTTGACACACACCCCTCATATTAGGGGGAAATATTATTTAGGATAAATCTAAAGAATCCACCCGGATGACCATTTGGATGACCACCTGTGAGTATGCGGCCCCTCATGAATAAAATAATATTTTCTCCCACACTCACACGCGGTCATCCAGGTGGTTATTGTAGCATTATTCTATTATTTAAATTTTAAAATACTCCAACAAGTTTTTTTATATTTAACATTTAATTTTACTATTTTTAAAAAATATTTTCTATTTTTCTTTATTTTTTATTTTAATTAGCTTTTTTTTAAAATTATTTTATTATTTTCATATATTGAAATTGAAATACTTTGAATGCATATAATTATAGAGACTAGAGAGTGAGTTTGGCTCTCCAAAATTCACTCTCTAAGTTAAAATGTTAATTTAAAATTTTTTTGAAGCATAATTTTAAATGTTGATTTTTTAAAATAGAGAGCATCTCATATTTAAATAGTCAAAAGATGCTCTTAAAAATTAAAAAAAAAAAAAAAAAAAAAAAACCTGTGTTTGGTCCACATTCTTTCAAAAATTTATTTTTTAAAACTCATTTTTAATCATACATTCTCTTAGAAAATAATATTACATGTAAATCAAAAAAAAATCTCTATTTTTTAACCACACAATATCCAACAAAACACTATTAAAAATATATTTTTGTCCAAAAATGAAGCTCAAACAAGGTGGTTTTTTTTAGTTTTTTCCTGCCCTTTTATTATACGCAATATGAAAATGGAAATTAGAAATGATGAAAATTCAACCATCTGATATTGTTGTTCTTAGGTCTATATTGGCACGAAGTCAAATAATAGTAGTTCAATCAAATTTATCCCTGTTTGGTAGCTATTTTTTTCAAAATGTATTTTTTCTTTTTACTTTTCAATCACACATTCTTCAATAAAATAATATTACACGCAAATCCAAAAAATTTCCTTAATTTTTAACTACATATTTTCCATTAATCAACTATTCAAAAATGCATTTTCTTCCTAAAAATAGCTGCCAAACATGGGCTTAATTGTCACATATATAGAAACACACGTTACACACCCAAGGTGGCTGTAACAGCCTTCTTTCCTGGTATAATCAAATTAATTTTGGTAATCACACTTCGGGTCTCTTAACATTTTATAGCCATGTTTATGCAAGTAGTATTTAATGGAGACTATTTTTCGAATTAGATATATTTAGACCCTAATGCACAGCGAAATAAGATAGCAATTAAAAGTAATAAGTCACTTTTTGAGCTGCATTAAAATTAACTTTAATGAACGACCTATAGTACATATATAGAGAGTTAAAAGATTACATACCAAAAGTTGTCGAATTTAGAAAAGGAAAGCTGTTTATTTCTTTTTCCCTTTTTTGGACTTTGCGTTGCACGGTTCAATTGGTGCGTACGCAAAACATATGTGATTCAGCCTCAATAGCTCCATATTGAATTTATGTTTTATCAATTTATTTTGTAAAATTTAACCCTTTTTCATTGATTTTTGGCAAAAAAAAAAAAAAAAAAAAAAGGTACTCACGGACAAATTTTTGATTGATCACAAAAGAATCTATGATATGAATTTAAACTTAATTCAATATTATGGGCACACGAATATTAAAGAATATATCTGTCCACGTTTCAACATCTAATAACTTATTGTTCGATTTTGCCTAGCATTCATTTCGTACGAGTCCGTATTGGATGAAATTAGTGCAAGTCAATTTCAGTGTAAAAGCATGAAAAGTAATTTGGATTTCAATTAAATCTTAAATTAAAGTATTGTTTTAGTTGGCCGTCTTTTGTTGTTTTTTGTTTTTGTTTTTTTATCTGTTTGTTGTGGTTCTGGTTCTATTACTTTTCTTTGTTTCCCCCGTTTTCAGCGCTGACATTGACATACGAGGAAGGGTTGCGCCATGTGGGTGAATATGGGAATATGGAATGGACCCACTAAAACAATTGGGCCAGTCAGGTGCAGACCGTGTTTGGAAGGGCGATCAATCGAGACCCCTCTTGCCACAATTTCATTTTTATTTTAATTTCTTTAAATATAAAATAGTCTATATTTTCAGGAATCAACATTTAAAATTATGCTCTATGTTATAAAATAGAGAAGAAGAAGAAGAAAAGAGAATTAGAGTCAATACCTTGTGTGTATTTTATTAATGACCAAAGTCCTATTTTTATAGGTAAGAATCAGGGATACAATGATAATAATTTCTAGAGTTACAGGGGTATAGTTGTCATTCACTACAAACCCTAATAAACTTTCCTTTTACAACACTCCCCCTTGAATGACACATTACAAAATATCTGCCTCGTTAAAACCTTGTTTGATAAAAACCTAATAGGACAAAAAAATCAAACGAAAGAAAAAGAGTACAGTTATTTTGGAGTATTAAAAATAAATGCTGTCTCATTAAAACCTTGCTAGGAAAATCCAGTGGGATAAAACATATGCGGAGGAAAAAGAGTACAACTACTCCCCTGATATTGATCACTAAAAATCTTTGAGTCGACGCATTCCAATCTCATGGACTAACTTCTTGAATGTAGATGTTGGCAGTGCTTTTGTGAATAAATCAGCCAAATTGTTACTTGAACGAATTTGTTGAACATCGATGTCGCCATTCTTCTAAAACTCGTGTGTATGAAAGAATTTTGGAGAAATATGCTTCGTCCTGTCGCCTTTGATATAGCCTCCTTTGAGTTGTGCAATACAAGCTGCATTGTCTTCATACAAAATTGTTGGACTATCTTTTGTTGAAGTTAACCCGCATGATGCTTAAATATGATGGGTCATGTTCCTCAACCATACACATTCTCGCCCTGCTTCATGGATTGCAATAATTTCAGAATGATTTAAGGATGTTGCTGTCAAGGATTGCTTCACAGATCTCCATGATATAGCTGTTCCTCCACGTGTAAACACATATCCAGTTTGTGATTTAACTTTATGTGGGTCAGATAAATAACCTGCATCTGCATATCCCACTAAAGTAGATCCAGACTTTTGGGAGTAAAATAATCTCAAATCAATCGTACCCTTTAGGTAACGAAAAATGTGTTTAACACCATTCCAATGTCTTTGACTTGATGTAGAGCTATATCTTGCAAGGAGATTTACAGAAAAAGTTATATCGAGTCGAGTGCAATTTGCAAGATATGTTAATGCTCCAATTGCACTAAGATATGGTACTTCAGGACCAAGAACCTTTTCTCCATCTTCAAGTGGACGAAATGGGTCCTTTTTCACATCAAGTGATCGAACAATCATAGGTGATGCCAATGGATGTGCATTATCCATATAAAATCGTTTTAAAACTTTTTCTGTATATGTAGATTGATGAACAAACAGTCCTTCTGGGAAGTGTTCGATTTGCAACCCGAGACAAAATTTGATTTTTCCTAAATCCTTCATCTTAAATTCATTTTTCAAATAATTAGTATTTTTGTTGAGCTCTTCAGGAGTTCCAATTAAGTTTAGATCATCAACATAAACTGCGACAATTGCAAATCCAATATTTATTTTCTTTATGAAAATACATGGGCAGACATCGTCATTTTTATAACCCTCATTCAACAAATATTCGCTAAGACGATTATACCAAATGCGTCCGGATTGTTTCAGTCCATATAATGATCTTTGCAATTTAATTGAGAACATGGTTCTCGGGCATGTATCGTTTGCTCCTGACACTTTAAGTCCTTCGGGAACTTTCATATATATGTCACTATCAAGTGAACCATATAAATATGCAGTTACTACATCCATAAGGCACATATCAAATTTTTGTGACAAAATCAAACTAATCAAAAATCTAAAAGTGATGATGTCCATTATGGGAGAATATGTTTCATCATAATCAATACCTAGTCTTTGTGAGAAACCTTGAGCTACTAGTCGACTTTGTATCTTGTAATTTCATTATTTTCATTTCTCTTTCGTACAAAAACTTATTTGTATCCTACAGGAATTACATTTTCAAGTGTTCGAACTATTGGTCCAAACACTTTTCGTTTCTCTAAGGAATTCAATTCCGTCTGTATGGCTTCTTTCCATTTTGGCCAATCATTTCTATTTTGACAGTCTTTAACTGACTGTGGTTCAGGATCCTCATTTTGCATAATATCAAGAGCCACATTAAAGGCGAAAATATTGTCTATAACAACATTATTCTGTTCCCATAATTTATGAGATAACATATAATTTATTGAAATCTCATTATTTTCGAACACTTGTGATTTTTCAGGAACCATATTTTCAATATTTGATTGATCAATTTTTTTTAATGTTACTTCTTCCGAAATTTTTGATTAGTTTTTCTCTTGTACTTTTCTTTTTCGAGGTACAGAGTCTTTTGAACCAACTGGTCGACCACGCTTCTGGCGTATGTTAAATTCATTTGCTACAGTAGATTGCCCTGCAGTGACATCAATTTTTGATGAAATATTTTCTGCTGGTATATATGACTTTGTCACTTTTTTCGTGTCAACAAATATATCGGGTAATTGATTTGCAACTCTTTGCAAATGAATGATTTTTTCAATCTCTTGCTCACATTGATTACTGCGGGGATCAAAGTGAGATAGAGTTATTTCATTCCAAGAAATTGTACATTGTCTTTTAGAATGTAGTTTTTCCCCTCCCAAAGTTGGGAAAGTCATTTCATCAAAATGACAGTCTGCAAAACGTGCAGTAAATAAATTACCCGTTAAAGGTTCCGGATACCTAATAATGGATGGTGAATCAAAACCCACATAAATCCCAAGTCTTCGTTGGGGACCCATTTTAGTACGTTGTGGAGGTGAAATAGGGACTTGGACGGCACAACCAAAAACTCGTAGGTGAGAAATATTAGGTTCATGACCAAATGCAAGTTGCAGAGGTGAATATTGATAATAGGCAGTTGGTCTAATACGAACCAATGATGCAGCATGTAATATGGCATGTCCCCAAACAGAAGCTGGTAACTTTGTTTTCATAAATAATGGTCTTGCAATAAGTTGTAAGCGTTTAATAAATGATTCTGCTAAACCATTTTGTGTATGGACATGCGCAACTGAATGCTCAATTACAATCCCAATTGACATACAATAATCGTCGAATGCTTGTGATCTAAATTCACCAGCATTGTCAAGACGAATAGTCTTAATTGAGTAATCAGGGAATTGTGCTCGTAATTTTATGATTTGAGCAAATAGTCTAGCAAATGCTACATTCCTAGTGGAAAGTAGGCAAACATGTTATCATCTAGTAGAAGAATCAATTAATACCATAAAATAACGAAATGGTCCACATGGTGGGTGTATTGGCTCACATATATCTCCATGAATTCTTTCCAAGAAAGTTGGAGATTCAACATCGACCTTTGTAGTTGAAGGTCTAATGACTAACTTGCCTTGTGAACAAGCTACACATGGATAATCATTAGGTAAAAAAATCTTCTGGTTCTTTAAAGGATGTCCATATGAGTTATTTATTATTCGACGCATCATTATAGCTCCTGGATGCCCAAGTCTATCATGCCAAAGTATAAAATTTTTTGGGTCAACGAACTTCTGGTTCGTGACATTATTTGATTCAACCATTTTTATAAATGTATAGTACATGCCAGATGGGAGTGAATGAAAATTTTCTTTTATCTGCTTCTTGCCAGATACAAAGGAAATTATGCAAAGATATTCAACACTATTTTCTTGCATCGTCTCAATGTGATATCCATTGCAGCGAATATCTTTAAAACTAAGCAAATTTCCTCTGGATTTGTTAGAGTAAAGTGCATCGTTAATATATAATTTTATATTATTTGGTAAAATAATACAAACTCTTCCGGAGCCTTCAACGATATTCGATGCACCAGATATCGTATTAACATTATTTTCCGCTAATGTTAAGTCAAAAAATATTTTTTGTTTTGAAAATTGTATGTGTAGTTGCACTATCAATCAAACAATTATCTTGACAATCCATCATCAATCTATAAATACAACAAAATACATATATTTTAATAAAAACTTGAATTTATGAATTTAAAGAAGTAAATATGAAATTGACGATACATAATAAAGTTTTTTTTTTTTGGTGAAAAATAAAAACATATTTCTAACTAAATTTCTAAAATAAAGTGAAATACAAGAAGTATAGAAAATAAATTAATCTACATCTTCCATCACACCACCCCCAATCAAGTGGTCAATATTTCCATTTGGATCGGCAAAGAAATCAGAGACATCCAAATGAGTCACATCAATTGGACCATCATAATTGGCGAAATTTGTCTCAACTTTTCGTTTTCCCTTGATTGATTTTTAATAAAGATCCACAAGGTGTTTTGCCGTACGACAGGTACGTGTCCAATTTCCTTTCATTCCACATCTAAAACAATTTTTTTCATGCACTTTTTTGAATGTGCTACTTTCTTTTGCTTTGTACCTTTTGAAATTGTTGTCTTGCTGATGATAACTTTGTTGATTATTTCGTCCATGATTTATTCCACGTGTACGTCCGCGTCCACGTCCAAATCCGTGTCCACGTCCGCGTCCACGTCCTTGTCTTGATATTGCATTTGTTTCAGGAAATGCAGTACCATTTGCTTCAGGCAATGGTACAGAACCAGTTGGACGTAACTCATGATTTTTCATTAGAAGTTCATTATTTTGTTCAGCAATAAGCAAGCAAGTTATAAGTTCTGAGTACTTTTTGAAACCACGCTCATGATTGTTGCTGCAGGAGCACATTTGAGGCGTGAAAGGTAGAGAAAGTTTTCTCCAACATATCTTCATTAGTGATTTTTTCTCCACACAAGATCAATTTTGAAGATATTCTAAAGAGTTCAGAATTGCACTCACTTACATTTTTGAAATCTTGCAAACGAAGGTGCATCCACTCATAGCGGGCTTTGGGGAGGACTATAGTTCTCTGATGATCAAATCTTTCAGTCAATTTTTTCCCAAAGAGCATGTGGATCTTTCTCAGTGAGGTATTCAATTTTCAACTCATCGTGAAGATGATGGCGAAGGAAGATGAGTGCTTTTGCACGATCCTGCAGGGATTCTTTGTTTCCTTCTTTTATTGTCTCTCCCAAACCTTTTGAGACAAGATGGATATCAGCATCGAGTACCCATGATAGATAGTTTTTGTCAGATATGTCAAGTGCAGTAAACTCAAGTTTTATGATATTTGCCATTTGATTAACTACACAATAAAATAAGTAAAAATACAATTAGTTTCGAAGAATGCATAATAGTTAATTAAATAATATCAACATAAGTTACGTGTTTTCCTTCAGGGAATAAACACTAATTTAAAATAATATGTTTTTCGAAACACGTGCTACTTCGGGAGCACATTGTATTTTATTATTGTTCTTCAAGAGCAATATATCAATATTCTTCTGGAATATTGAAAATTATAATTTATACTCTTCAGGAGCAAATAATATTCTTCAAGAATATCAATTATAATATTTTGCTACTTCAGGAGCAACAATAAATTATTTGTAATCGATAAATTTACTTCTAATATTCTTCTTGAATATTAATTATATAATGTTGTGCTACTTCGGGAGCAACAACAAATTATTTATAATACAAATATATAAGTGTACTACTTGTGTATATTGTAAAAAAAAAAAAATCACATGTTACTAAATTAATTTTAGTACACGGGAAAAGAAAAAAATTACTACCTTCAATGGATTTTGAAAAATTAAGCTTTCGTGCTGATAACGTGTTATAAAATAGAGAAGAAGAAGAAGAGAGAATTAGAGTCAATATCTTATGTGTATTTTATTAATGACCAAAACCCTATATTTATAAGTAAGAATCAGGGATACAATGCTAATTATTTCTAGAGCTACAGGGGTATAGTTGTCATTCACTACAAACTCTAATAAACTTTCCTTTTACAACACTCTAAAAAAAAATTTAAATTAACATTTTAACTTACATCGCACGGTTCAATTGGTATTTAAAATAATCTCTTAAAACGGAAAATGAAAAATGAATTCAAATCTCAAAACAAAAACATAAACCAAATGCATCCTAATTTTCTTGTTTTCATACGGTCCGTAGTGCTTTTCCTCGACACTCAGGCGAGCAAGCTCTTTCCTATTATATATGATATAATTTTTTATCATTATGCTAATTTTTCATTACATTTTCTGCCCTCCCATATCTTGTCCATGCTAATTTATGTCATTATATTGGAAGCGATACTTGATTCTTTGTTATTATCTTGCGAGCGATACTTAATCAATGAATGATAAATTCATTTTTATCTAAACATTCTTCCAATAAAATAATTTTACACGTAAATTCAAAATTTTTCCGTACTTTTTAATTACATATTCTTAAAATAATAATAATCATGCTGGAAGGACAACCTAGTTGAATAGAGATTCCAAAATCTAGGTTTATAAGGGCAACCTAATTGTAAAGATCGTGCTTGATCACTGTGAGAATTCATCATAATTCATTCCTACGATAAAAATAGTAATACTCATACGGAATAAATGATAAGATAAGCTTTCAGTGATCATTATATGTCGGAATATCCGAGCAAAATACGAGGCTCAATAGGAAAGTGGTACCATGATTGCGAAATCAGACGGAACTAAATTCATTGTTGAAGGATATTTTTTAATGCACATTTTGGTTGCTGTACTCTCTCTCTACACAAACTTTATGACAACACACCCATTTTCTTATGTTTCTAATAGGTTCCATATATTTATTTGATGTATAGAGCCGTACCTGTTTTTAGCATGAGACGAATTTCAAAATTTGGATTCTTAAATCATAACAAGCAAAAAAAAATTTATTTATAAGAATTTTATAGAATTAAATATGTTAACTTAAAATCAACAATAAAACAACAAATAAAATGAAATATTCTAAATATTTATATTACAATTAAATAATAATGCAAAAAATGTTCTAATTGATAAATTAAATACAACTAGTCTTGCACGTAAAAATATCAATCAATTTTGAATAATCGATTTGTTCAACAATTTTTTTTTTCAATGCATAACATGGCCAGTCCATTCAATCTTTATTATGACATAATTGATCAGAGACAAGTTTGTCTTAAACAGCTTGCAACAAAAACAAAAGATCTTGTCCAAAGAAATTGAAAACACTAGTCATTTTCTATCGGTTGTTTGTCCATTTTCCATTAGCTTATATTGTGATGATTCGAAATGCCTATTTTGACTATCTTTAGGAAACAAGATGCCATCAACTCTTTTTAGATCAATTTTAACTAAAAAAATTTCCCATCTTTTGATCAATGTGAATGTCCTTCAATTTTCACGATCATCCAAATTCAAAGAAAAACAATTTTCTTGATTTAAAACTTCATGTTAAACAATATCTTCATCATTCTGCTTTGAATCAATCACATTGACATGTCCAATCATTTTCTCCTTCTTTTTCAATGTATCCACATTATCATTGTCATTCTGATTCTGTTGTTCCTCAATCACCAAATTTTCTAGTGTTTTTTCCTTCTCTTTCTTTTCTTGCCATTAAAGTACTTATCTATATCTCCAACCTGACTTCGAATTAATGTATATACTCTTTCTGTCTTCTTCTTTTTTTTAAGCTCCATATGCATATTTACGAGCCATGGTATATTGATATTTGATTCAACAGTAAATACTAGCGGAAACGAAAGTGTAAAAAGGGGCTCAAATTAGTTTAAGAAAGAAAGATTAAAATATGATTTTTTTGTCAAAGCATTATCCACAAATAAAATTTGTTTAATAAACCAGAAAATGTAAACAAGTCACTAGTCAGACACCAAATCCGACATTCTTAATTAATACAGAGTGAAGGCATTTTCATTTTTTTTTGATCGGTAAAAGTGAAATTTATAGATCAAATACTGTACAATGTATAAATACTGCGGGCATACTCGAGCAATCAAAACCAAGTTCGAAATACAACTACACCGAGCGAACTCGTGTTATCAAAGGACATGAAAACCCAAGCAACAACAATGGACAATCCCTATCAAAACAAAGACCTCGAAGCAACATCAACTAGCCACAAGCTAAGGACTCATAACGAATTAAAACATACGGATACAAAGTAAAGATAGCTTTGTATATGTGTGTTTTAATTCTAATAACAATCTTATCAACATGTTGCACAATGCTAAATATCATCAAGCAATTATTAAATAAAAAATAGTATTTGACATGCGATATACTTCTATAATGACCATAGTGATAATTTAGCGAAGATTTACACGTTTTTGTGAATCAACAATGCAATTCTCTAGTAAAACATTTTTCCTCGAGAATATAATTAAGGGATTGTTTGACAAAGTTTTTATAAAAATTTTAATGAATTATGGTAAAAGTTGATAAATTTTATAATTATAATTGATATAAATTATGAATACTATAAAATATAATGTTAAAATTAAAGTTTTACGGTTATAACTTTTTAGACTAGATAGAAGAATGAAAATAAAAATTATAATGTGTATCATGGACTAAACCCAATTTCCATATCCTAATTAATTCATTAAACTATTCAAGAAAGAGAGGCATCTTTATCTTAATTAATTATTGGCCAAAGCTCTAATTTTTCTCTTCAGTTTTGTCTATAGTACCCTCTTTGGCTCTTTCCCCCAAACTTCCGTTCCTCTTTCTCTTTCTAACTTTCTTGCATTCTAAAAATTCTTGGTGGGTTGTGTTGTAGTTCAAGAACAGTAGGGTACTTGGATTCTACAGTTCATTAAATAAAGGATTTTCTGCATTTTGAGAGTAAATGGGGCGTACTCCTTACAAGACAATTTTGGATGCTATTCTAGGTACTACTATAATACTAAGCCCATTAACTATTTCATCAATTTTACGTTTCTCAGAGTAGAACCGGAAGAAGTTGAAAATGGTAAAGTTAAAGCTATAGATACAAGGTATGAAAATAGACAAGTACATAATTCAGTTTAAGAAGAATTGAGCGGTGACTGAAAGATACGTCATAAGTGGGAAAATTTATTTAAACATGCTGAAAATTTCCAAATATGTTCTACATCATGAAATTCAGATATATTGAAATTCTAAAGTATTTATACAGAGCATTATTTTCACTATACCTCAACAACTTGGAATTCTCAAACCTCAATATCAAGCATGGTGGACGGAGAGCCCCCAGTGTTAGCCCCGATTTCTACTTGCCCATTTTCATGATTTGCAGCTTCTTGGTGGCTCTCCCCTTCATTCAACCTTTGAAACAGCTTTAGGAGGCCTATTACGATTACCACTAAGGCAGTTGCAACGGTGATTTTAATTGAGAGGGAGAAATTGATGATCGGTTTCTCGACCGCTCTGTACATTTTACCCAATATATTGCAATGGGGAAATTAAAAGATTGCCCTCGTTCCGAATAAATTAAAAGATCTAGTATCTTTAAGAGGTAAAAAGTATACCTGGGGCTAGATGGATTTTCACATTCAGAAATTGCAGCTGTAAATTAAAGAAAAGTTAGCATCATTCAAGATATATTTTTTCTGCTTTTGGATGTAAGAGAGAGGCTTACGAGGTGGCTCTTGAACTACGGTGGCGGTGTTCGAGAAGCTACAGGTCCCCTGTATCTGCCCGTTTCTCTGGTAATAGCTATTCACGGCAAAATTGCAGTGATCCTTCACAGTATTTGGCTGGAAACGGGCGCCATTTTGCATAATTGGAGTACAATCTGCTCCGGCTCCACATGCATAATCAATGTTCATCTGGTAAATTTCATCAGTCAATTCCTCGTTACAAATGCAATAATGTGCAGCATCTGCAAAATAAAATTTAAAAATTACAGTAAAGACTAAGCGCTAGAAAAGACTATAAAACAGGACGCTAGATCTTGCTTGCCTGAATTTCCAGCTATGGCAAGGAGAAACAATAAAGCTGGTAACATGATTATTTGAAGATGAGACATCTTTGGCAATGAATCTAGGCAGTATGGTCAACTTTCAAGACACAAGAATGTGTATGGTCAATTTGTAAGGAATGTAGAGCCACAAGCATGACACTGGCAAATACATCAAGAAATTTTCATTTTGTTGATGTATGACCACTGGTCATACATCAAGTGGTCATATATCAAGTGGTCATACATCAAGAATCATTTGACACTGGCTAATTTCATTTTAAGATGTATTTGGTGACACTGGTAATTAGCAGAATAAATATGCTTGATGAATCATAGGGTAAACCCCCTTTTGTTTCCTAAAACCCTTGTCATCCCCTGCCAGAATACACTTGTAATAAAGAAAAAGTGTTGTTGCGTAAAAAAGCAAAAGATTATACACATGAATTAATCATTATCAAAGAAACTTGAGTTTTTTTGTTTTAATAAATGGATAGCTCGGTCTGATTTTGAGAGATTAAATAGATGGTTAACGTGAAATGGAATCTATTGTCAACACGGGCCGAAAATAATCTTAACCTTCTTCTTTATGAAAATTAATTGGCTTATCATTTACTAATATTCACTCTTGCACATGGATATGATATTCGTATTACTTTTTCGTTCTTGTATGTAAAAGAAGCTTCGTAATGATACAAATGGCACACGTAACATTCTGAATCCATTTCTTGATGAAGTAAAAATTATTAATTTATCACGTGGGTGTACATATGTAATTAATTGTATACAAGACATTTAATTATAGAGAGTGAGTTTGACTCTTCAAAATCCACTCACTAAGTTAAAATGTTAATTTAAAGAATTTTTGGAGCATGATTTTAAATGTCGACTCTTTAAAATAGAGAGCATCTCATATTTAAAGAGTGCTCTTAAAAAGAAAAAAGAAAAAAAAACTATATTTCTTTTTGTAAAATTTTCTATTTTTTTGTTGAAAAGCGTTTGTTGTTACTTTGAGACGATGGGATGATAGTAATACACACTTTCTTCTCAAAATAAATGTGGTTTTTTTAGTTCTTTCCTGCCCTTCTTTTATACGCAATATGAAAATGGAAATTAGAAATGATGAAAATTCGACCATTCTGATATTGTTGTTCTTAGGTCTATTTTGGCATGAAATCAAATAGTAATAGTCCAATCAAATTTAATTGTCACCTATATAGAAACACGCCCAAGGTGGCTGTAACAGCCTTCTTTCTTTTTTTCTTGGTAATCAAATTAATTTTGGTAATCACACTTCGAGTCTCTTAACATTTTATAGCCATGTTTATGTAAGTAGTATTTAATCGAGACTATTTTTCGAATTAGATATGTTTAGACCCTAATGCGCAGCGAAATAAGATAGCAATTAAAAGTAACAAGTCACTTTTTGATCTACATTAAAATTAACTTTAATGAACGGCCTATGGTACATATATAGAGGGTCAAAAGATTGCATATCAAAAGTTGTCGAATTTGGAAATGGAAAGCAATTTTCCCCCTTTTTTGAACCCTACGTCGCACGGTTCAATTGGTGCGTGCGCAAAACGTACGTGATTCAGCCTCAATAGCTACATATTGAATTTATGTTTTATCAATGTATTTTGTAAAATTTAACTCTTTTTCATTGATTTTTGGCAAAAAAAAAAAAAAAAAAAGGGTATTGACGGACAAATCCTTGATTGATCACAAAAGAATCTATAATATGAATTTAAACTTAATTCAATATTATGGGCACGCAAATATTAAAGGAAATCTCCATCCACATTGAAAATGTTTAATAACTTACTGGTCCATTTTGCATAACCCTCATTTCTTACGAGTCCGTATTGGATGAAATTAGTGCATTTAGTCAATTTCAATGTGAAAGCGTATTATTAAACACGAAAAGTAATTTGGGTTTAATTAAATCTTAGAGTCTTTTGTGAACCTTATCTTTCGAAATTAGAAAAAAGTCGAGTGCTCAAAATCTTAATTAAAGTCCTTTGTGAACATTAACAATAAGAATTTAGTTGGCCCTCTTTTGTTGGGGTGGGTGTGTGTGTGTGTGTGTGTGTTTTTTATCTTTTTGTTGTGGTTCTATTACTTTTCTTTGCCTATTGTGAAATGTGTGTTTCGTTTTCGAATCAGCTGGTATCAGTTCAACGTCTCCCAACTTCGCATAAAATGTCTGAAAAGGAGAAAAAAAAATACCACTGAAATAAATTAAAATAAAAGTAAAAAAAAAAATGTTCGAATTAGTGTTAAGGTAAATGAACTTAAACTCAAATATAATCCCTAGCAACAACGTCAAAAACTTTTGCAAAAATATTTTCGTTTAAAATACTGCAAGTGCACGATTTATTAATAAGTAGTAAAATGAATTTTTGAGTCCAACACCCACATAGATTATAATGGTTAAAATTCAAATTAACTTAACATTAACTGAAACAATAAAAATTGTGATTTTTTCTAAAATTAAATTGTAATTAAATAATCTACTTATGAATTCAAGACACAACTTAACTAAAATCAATAAAAAGTTATAATGAATGCAAGTTAGATGAAAATATAACGATGAAAAATATACGAGGATTTAGAATTCCTTTATATCAATCTCCTTTAACTCCGAACCTTTAAATTTTACATCACGAGTCAATTATGAAGATCAATATTCCTAAATAACAATCTCTCCTGAGCAGAATTAAACATGTCTCCAACTTGTGCTCCAACTATATTTTCATGACGGATACAAATATGCAAGAATACTTTAAGGATTTTTGAATACTTAAAGATCATATTGAGTATATCGATATATTGTTTTCTTGTGTGCATGTGCGTGTGTAATTCTCCGTCTTTAATCTCTTTTCTGTCTCCCCCTTTTTCGTGTCGGCCGTGCGTCTCTCTCTCTCTCTCTCACATCAATTCCTACACTTGTCTAATTCTAAGTCCAAAATGGAAACAAATTCCATTTCCTTTCTTCCACTAATCTACCACCAACTAGGATTCTAAGAGTCCGTTTGACATGCTTTTTGACAAGTTAAAAGGATCTTCTAAGATCCAAAGTTACTTCTGGACATGTTTGGCTAATTTTACAAATGTGCTTTTGATAATTAGAAAAGTTTTTATAGGAAGTTAATTCAATATGACTTTCTCTAAAATTACTTTCAAAATAAGAAGAGCTTTTAAAAATTAATTTTTAAACAAAAATTAAGTAGTATTCCCCCAAAATCTCTTTTACAGGAAATAAAAGTGGAAACAAAAGCTATGTCAAATGGATCATAATTCCCTTCAATTCATTCCAATTGTAAGTTGAATGCCCAAGTAAAATAATATTTTCATCAAAGCCTGAATTTTCTCAATTAATGCAATTCAATCCCTTGGAGTCCATTTATTTGTGAAATCCATGTCTTCTTTAATTTTGAAATATTTCATTCTTAATATCATTTTGAAGTACTCATGACCTAGTTTTCTACATCGTTAATGGCAAGCGAAAAAGGCCAATCGTAGCAATTGTTACGACTTGTCAAAATAGGTCATGTCAATATTTCGAGAATTTCGATAACATGCTAACTTTAAAAAAAATCGACGATCTTACGCTAGTCGAATCCACAATCAAAGTCATTTTGAGAACTACATTATAGACATATTGAAATGGTCCAAACAGACATTGAAAATAATTAAAGATGTATCAAATGTGCGTCTTAAAAAAGAAGCGTCTAACTTGTCTTTTCTTTAAAAAAAATTTAATTATTTCATTAATATTTATTATTTTTGCACAACGAATTTCTTAATATAATTTACATCATTTTAGTAGAAAATTTTACATGGGGTATGACGTCAAAAAATTTTGGAATTTTACATCCTAAAAAGTCATACCACATGTAAATTTTCGAATGTAAATTTATATATTTTTTTGGATGTAAATTTTTTAATGTAAAATTTTCACAATTTTTTTGCAAGTTTGATTGTACTTCCTAACTCAAATATCTACATTCGCCGGTGTACGTGGTCTTGAGACTAAAATAGTGCAAGCTCATGGTTTCAATATATAGACTAGTTATCACTGTATTTAACTGAAATCAGTTCTAGTATATATCCTTTAGTCACGAAATTAAACTCTCTCACACACTGAGTTGGAGAAGATTAATGAGTCTGGAGTCGACTGGTGCTGAGCTGCAATGGCTTGACTCATCGTGTAACTCCTTAAGAAAGCACAATGTTTGTATGTATGTACTGCATATGCTCAACCTGATTGCTTTACCTGTCATGTTTCTTTTTTGGTTGTAATACAAGTGATCTATTAGATTAGTTCATCATTTTTTAATGGTCTTTTTCGTAGTTTGTAACAGGCGCAGATGCAGTTGCAAATTCCCTTTTTTTATGCGCAATATGAAAATGGAAATTAGAAATGATGAAAATTCAACCATTCTGATATTGTTATTTTGGCATGAAGTCAAATAATAATAGTCCAATCAAATTTAATTGTCACCTATATAGAAACAGATCCAAGGTGGCTGTAACAGCCTTCTTTCCTGGTATAATCAAATTAATTTTGGTAATCACACTTCGAGTCTTGACATTTTATAGCCATGTTTATGTAAGTAGTATTTAATCGAGAATATTTCGAATTAGATATGTTTAGACCCTAATGCGCAGCAAAATAAGATATGTTTAGAAAAGGAAAGTTGTTCCCACCCCCCCCCCCCTCCCTCCTTTTTTTGAACCCCACGTCGCACGGTTTAATTGGTGCATACGCAAAACATACGTGATTCCGCCTCAATAGCTCCATATTGAATTTATGTTTTATCAATTAATTTTGTAAAATTTAACCCTTTTTCATTAATTTTTGGCAAAATAAAAAAAGGTTACTCACGGACAAATTCTTGATTAATCACAAAAGAATCTATAATATGAATTTAAAGTTAATTCAATATTATGGGCACACAAATATTAAAGGATATCTCCGTCCACGTTGAAAACGTCTAATAACTTATTGTTCGATTTTGTGTAGCATTCATTTCTTACGAGTCCGTATTGGATGAAATTAGTGCATTTAGTCAATTTCAGTGTGAAAGCATATTATAAAACATGAAAAGTAATTTGGATTTCAATTAAATCTTAAATTAAAGTATTGTGTGAACCAAAATCTTAAATTAAAGTCGCGTGCCCAAAATCTTAATTAAAGTCCTCTGCGAACCTTAACAATAAAAATTTAGTTGGCCCTCTTTTGTTGTTGTCTTTTATTATTTATTTCTTTTTCTTTTTTCTTTTTTTTTTTGTTGTGGTTCTATTACTTTCCTTTGTTTCCCCCGTTTTCAACGCTGACATTGACATACGAGGAAGGGTTGCGCCATGTGGGCGAATATGGGAATATGGAATGGACCCACTAAAACAATTGGGTCAGTCAGGTGCAGACCGTGTCTGGAAGGGCGATCAATCGAGATCCCTATTGCCACAATTTCATTTTTATTTTGAATTCTTGGAAAAAGATGAATGTACAAAAATTAAATCACAGAATAACTACAGATGTGAGATAGATGTAGGTCACATGTGTGAATAAAAAATATCAAAAAATTCACTACCCACCTCACCAATGTGTTTTGTCTATAAGACTTTGGTAAATTTTGCTTCTGTACGTCTAGCATTTCTCTAATTTCTTTTAGATATTGTTAAGGTCTGAACATGATAGAACGCCGAAATGCATGTAATTTATTTTTCATTTCGAGCACTTTACTATTAATGTTGGATTTCTAGTCTTGTTGCATCGCATGTTTAAAATAAAAAGCATCACGCGTTTAAAAAGTCTCTTGAATATGTTCTAAGAGCATCTCTTGACGTTTAAATATAAGATAGTCTATATTTTAAAGAGTTGACATTTAAAATCATACTTCAAAAGATTTTTTAAATTAACATTTTAACTTACGTTGCACAGTTCAATTGGTGTTTAAAATAATCTCTTAAAACGAAAATTAATTCAAAACAGAAAACAAAAACGTGAACCAAACGCACCTAATTTTCTTGTTTTCATATGATCTGTAGTGCTTTTCCTCGACACTCAGTCGAGCAAGCTCTTTCCTCCTATTATTTATGATCTTATAATTTTTGTTCATTATCCTAATTTTTCATTACATTTTCTGCCCTCCCATATCCTATCCATGCTAATTTATGTCATTATCTTGGAAGCGATATTTAATCAATGAATGATAAATTCATTTTTAATTATACATTCTTCCAATAAAATAATTTTATACGTAAATTCAAAACTTTTCTCACTTTTTAATTACATATTCTTAAAATAACAATAATCATGCTGGAAGGACAACCTAGTTGAATAAAGATCCTAAAATTTAGGTTCATAAGGGCAACCTAATTGTAAAGATGGTGCTTGATCGTGAGAATTCATCATAATTCATTCCTATGATAAAAATAGTGATACTCATACGGAATAAATGATAAGATAAGCTTTTGATGATCATTATATCTCGGAATATCCGAGCAAAATACGAGGCTCAATAGGAAAGTGGTACCATAATCGCCAAATCAGATCAGACGGAACTAAATTCATTGTTGAAGGATATTTTTAATGCACATTTTGGTTGCTGTACTCTCTCTCTCTGTCTCTCTCTCTCTCTCTCTACACAAACTTTATGACAACACATCCAATTTTTCTTATGTTTCTTATAGGTTCCTTTTAATGCGTAGAGCCGTACCTGTTTTTAGCGGTCTTGGACGAATTTCAAAATTTGGGCTCTTAAATCATAGTAAGCAATAATTTTTTTCTTTTATAAGAATTTTATAGAACTAAATATGTTAACTTAAAATCAACAATAAAATAACAAATAAAATGAAATATTCTAAATATTTATATTGCAATTAAATAATAATGCGAAAAATGTTCTAAATGGTCAATTAAATACAACTCGTCTTGAACGTAAAAATATCAATCAATTTTGAATAATCGACTTGTTCAACAATTTCTTTTTCAATGGATAACATGTCAATTCATTCAATCTTTATTGTGACATAGTTGATCGGAGATAAATTTATCTTAAACAGTTTGCAACAAAAATAAAAGATCTTGTCCAAAGAAATTAAATACACTAGTGAACTTCTATTAGTTGGCTGTCAATTTTGCATTAGCTTATATTGTGATGATTTGAAATGCCTATTTTGACTAGCTTTAGGAAACAATATGCCATCATCTCTTTTTGAATCCATTTCAACTAAAATATGCTTCATCTTTTGATCAATGTGGATATCCTGCAATTTTTCATGATCATCAAAATTCAAAGAAAAACTATTTTCTTGATTTAAATCTTCATATTGAACATTATCTTCATCATTCTGCTTTGAATCGATCACATTGACATGTTCAATCATTTTCTTCCTCTTTTTCAATTTATCCACATTATCATTGTCATTCTGATTCTGATTCTGATTCTGTTGTTCCTCACTCACCAAATTTTCTAGTGTTTCTTCCTTTTCTTTCTTCTCTTGCCATTAAAGTACTTATCCATATCTTCAACCTGACTTCGAATTAATGCATCTACTCTTTCTCTCTTCTTCTTTTTTTAAGCTCCAGATGCGTATTTACAACCCATGATATATTGATATTTGATTCAACAGTAAACACTAGCGGAAAAGAAAGTGTAAAAGGGGCCCAAATTAGTTTAAGAAAGAAAGATTAAAATATGATTTTTTTTTGTCAAAGCATTATCCACAAATAATATTGTTTAATAAATCAGAAAATGTAAACAAGTCACTAGTCACACACTAAATCCGACATTCTTAATTAGTACAGAGCGAAGGCATTTTCTGTGTATGCTAAATATCATCAAGCAATTATTTAATAAAAAAGAGTATTTGACATGAGATATACTTCTTTAATGACCATAGTGATAATTCAGCGAAGATTTGCACGTTTTTGTGCATCAACAATGCAATGCTCTAGTAAAAAATATTTTTTTCCTCGACAATATAATTAAGGGTTTAATTTAAAAAATGATCACTGAAATTACGTAAAAAACATAAAACGGTCACTAAAATTCAAAAGTTGCAAAAACGGTCACTGAAATTTCAAGTGGTTTCACAAATAATCACTAGAGGACCAAACCCATTTTCAGCCCAACCAGCCACATTTGGACCATCATAACTCCAATTTCGGGCCATGTTAGCCATCGACCAACATACCTTCTTGAAGCCCTCAATGCTCTCTTCGCAACCCATCCAATCACTGGCCGTAAACCTATCGAAATTGGCCGAAAAATCAAGCCAAAGTGGGCTGTTTGGGCTGAAAATCCCGGAAAATCAGTCCAAGCACCCACTTTTGGACCACCATGACTCCAACATCAAACCACCTTGGGCACCGCCCAACGTACCCAACCAATGGCCGTAACCCTGTCGAAATTGGCCGAAAAATCGAGTCAAAGTGGGCTGTTTGGGCTGAAAATTCCGAAAAATCAGTCAAAGCAGCCAGTTTTGGACCACCATAACTCCAACATCCGCCCACTTTGGTCACCGTCCAACATACCATCTTGAAGCACTCAATTCTCTTTTCGCAACCCACCCAACCACTGGTCGTAAACCCAATGAAATTGGCAAAAACATCGCTCCAAATTTGGCCGAAAAATCGCTCCAAAATCGCTGTGCGCGCGTAGCCAATTTTGGAGCGATTTTTCGGCCAATTTAGATGGGTTTACAGCCATTTGTTGGGTGGGTTGCGAAGAGAACGTTGAGGGTTTCAAGATGGTACATTGGGCGGTGGCCAAGGTGGCCGGATGTTGGAGTTATGGTGGTCCAAAAATGGCTGCTTGGACTGATTTTTCGGGATTTTCAGCCCAAACAGCCCATTTTGGCTCGATTTTTCGACCAATTTCGATAGGATTACAGCCAGTGGTTGGGTGGGTTGCAAAGAAGGCATTGAAGGTTTCAAGAAAGTACGTTGGTCGATGGCCAACGTGGCCCGAAATTGGAGTTATGGTGATCCAAAGGTGACTGGTTGTGCTGAAAATGGGTTTGGTCCTCCAGTGACTATTTGTGAAATCACTTAAAACTTCAGTGACCGTTTGTGCAATTTTTGAACTTCAGTGACCGTTTTATATTTTTTACGTAACTTCAATGACCGTTTGTTAAATTAACCCTATAATTAAGGGATTGTTTGACAGTTTTTATAAAAAAAATTAATGAATTATGATAAAAGTTGATAAATTTTATAATTAAAATTGATATAAATTATGAATACTATAAAATATAATGTTAAAATTAAACTTTTACGATTAGAACTTTCAGATTAAATAAAAGAATGAAAATAAAAATTATACATATCCTAATTAATTCATTAAACTATTCAAGAAAGAGAGGCATCTTTATCTTACTTTATTCAAGGCCAAAGCTCTAATTTTTCTCTTCAGTTTTGTCTTTAGTACCCTCTTTGGCTCCTTCCCCCCAAACTTCCGTTCCTCTTCCTCTTTCTAACTTTCTAACTTTCTTGCATTCTAAAAGTCTTCGATTTTGTTTCTTGGTGGCTTGTGTTGTAGTTCAAGAACAGTTGGGTACTTGGATTCTACAGTTCATTTAAATGAGGCGTACTCCTTACAAGACGATTTTGGATGCCATTGATTCCAGGTACTATAATACTAAGCCCATTAAGTGTTTCATCAATTTTACATTAATCAGAGTAGAACCGGAAGAAGTCGAAAATGGTAAAGTTAAAGCTATAGATACAAGGTATGAAAATAGACAAGTACATAATTCAGTTTAAGGGGAATTGAGCGGTGACTGAAAGATACCTCATAAGTGGGAAAATTTATTTATAAATGTTACGGGTCCAAAAAGGACCCGACACGTGTCAAGCAGAAGAAGCCCCTCGCATAGGCGAACTGATTTGGTGCGGGGGACCGAACTGAAGTGTCTTGACAGTCAGAACTGAACTCATCCGCACCTCTTACCGGATGCAAAGGCCCGTACTCCGCAAACGACGCCTCGCCGAACTGCCCCACCTCTCCCTAGTCGAAGTCCTTTCGTGCAAGTCTCCAACATTAAGTATTTGATTGACTGATGGGACGTGTGGCAGGGTTCAAACGGTCAAATCAGCCGCAAGCCGCATAAATCAGAGTAATAAAGATCCGCCAACCTATTGATGGACGGATTGACGTCTAGGATGGAACAGGGTGGAAGGATCCGAGGCCACGTGTTTCCTCATCCAATGGTTCTCCTCCTCTCGCCCTTAGTATAAATACCATCCCCTTGTCCCAGAAGAAGGATTGGCTTTTTTACCAACCTAAATAGCATAAGTTATTCTCTCTGTTCATATACACTTAAACTGATTTCATAATCTTTTCACGTCTCCGGTGACCACACACCCACCGGCGACCTAAAACATTTATACTGAAAACTGACTTGACCGTCGGAGTGCTCGCGGCCGCCACCACCCTCTCCGGGAAAAAAGGCCACGAGTGGCTAACGACTTGCTATTGAACGCAGGAAGGAGTGACTTGAAGACTTATCTGTTGACGGCTCGGAGGTCCATTTTTCGAGGTCAACAGATTGGCGCCGTCTGTGGGAAACTTGCTTAAACCACGAGTTTTCCACCAAAAAGCTTGCTTGAATACCCGGTTGATTCACCCTTGGAAAAGGAGCTAAGCTCTTGAAAAAGAGCTAAGAGTCGTGCATCATCCCTGTCAACTCGAACCATGAGCTCTGGAGACGATGTGGATGTTACCAGGGCTAGGAATATCTCTGAAGAAGAGGTTATTCGAGCCAATGTCACGCACCAAAGGCCCCATCATCGACATCGCAGAGGTGCAAGAACCGCTGCAATGCTAACTGCCGAAGTGGCACGCATGGCCGCAGATATGAGGAACATAGCGGCTCAAAACGCCGCCATGCAAGAACTCCTCATGCAGGTGCACAGCCAAGGTGGTTTCCAACAAAACCAGCAGCAAACTTACGGGCGAACCGAAGCAGAATCAGGAAGGAGGACCCATTTAAGCCCTCAAGAGGCCCCTCTCGAAAGAGAAGTGGAAATGGAGGTCTCCAGCTATACAGTCGCTCCGGCTAATGATGGAGCCACTGAAGAGAATAATTTTGCCCCGGAATACGAGGCACAACCCCAAAGGTCCGCAAGCGTTTTCGACCGAATTGGGCGAACCACCAGAAACAGGGATCAGCTCCCCCGCCAAACAGTTCGTCCACAACAGCAGCAGAATCAAAGGGAACCAGCCCCACCACCTAGAAATAGGCGGGAGAGGCGGAACCTAGTAGATTGGGGGAGCCGGGGTGAGAATGCTCAACACGAACCTCGTCCCACAGTTAACATGGGAGAGATGGACGAACCGTGCCGTTCCTACGAGCTGGATGATGATGATGACAATCTCCCCTTCTCCAAGGAGCTCCGCTGTTTTCCCATGCCCCAAAATTTCGTCCCACCAAAAGTCCCTAAGTATGAAGGGAAAGGAGACCCGGAAAAGCACCTCAACAAATACAAGACACAGATGAGCCTCAGAGGCGCCTCTCCTGCACTTAAGTGCAGGGCATTCCACTTGACACTCAGCGGTTCAGCCGAAGTGTGGTACAACAGGTTGGCACCATCTAGCATAAGGAGCTGGCCAGACCTGAAAAGGGCTTTTCTGAACCAGTACCTTTCTAAGAGAGATGGAGAGGCGCCAATCCAGCGCTTGCAGGATATGAGACAGGCACCTGGGGAGACGTTAAAAAACTATCTTGCCCGCTTCACTGACGAAATCACCTACTGTGAGCAGGTTACAGACAAAGAGGCCCTATCAGCTCTGAAGGGAGGATTGAATATGAACACTTTATTCTGGAGGGACGTCCGAAGCAAAAATCCATCAACTTATGATGAACTGGTGGAAATGATGAAGGTTGAAATAGTGAATGAAGAGATGATTGACCACAGAAACAGGGCGGCACAAGGGCTTCCTCCACCCCAGAGACAGATTGGAAAAGGCCCAACATCACATATGGTAAATCAATGGACACAAGCTGGACACACCGTGGCCCCCACATCAGGGCAGGCGCTTGCCTCTGCTACATTGAATGCCGTGCCAACCCTGGCCTATGAGAATGTTGAACCCAACACCAACAACCCAGTTAGGAACACTCAAAGACCTTCAACCTCTAGAAATAGGGGAAGAGGCGGTGGGCCTAGGAATAGGCCCCAAGAGGAAGGAGCGCCTTATTGCACTTTCCACCGCTTTTATGGCCATGACACAAGGGATTGCAGGGATGCCAATAGGCCAAGAAGCAACCCCAGAAATGCAAGGGAGAACCGTCGTCAGGATGACGAGCCAAGGCAAAGGTCCCCCAGATGGAGAGAAGAGAGGCCACCATCGCCTCGGAATGCAAGGAACAATCAAAGGGAGAGGCCCAGGAATGGGCAGCACCCCAGGAGGGGTCCTGCCGCCGCGGAGGAACATCCAATCCGCGAAATTGATACCATCATAGGAGGACCTCACCTGGGAGGCGAGACGAGGAATGCCCAAAGAAATTACTCTAGGGAGGCGAAAGATCCACCATTGGCCAGTTACGTGGTGAGCCAATCCCAAGGGGGGAGAGCTGCAGAACCGATATCATTCACCCCGGAGGACGCAATTGGCGTGCATTTTCCCCACTGTGATGCCCTAGTGGTAAGGGCAGTAGTGGCACGAAACGGACTGAAGCGAATGCTGGTGGATAACGGGAGCTCTGTAAATATATTGTTCGGGTCAACATTTGAAAAAATGAAAGTGGATCACGAACTGACCCCCATGACTTCTCCATTGTATGGATTCACGGGAGATAGCATCATTCCAAGGGGCAAAATCACACTGGCAGTGGAAATGGGAACAGCCCCCCAAGTGGCACATCACTTCATGGAATTCTTGGTCGTGGACCGCCGATCTGCTTACCACGGGGTACTTGGGCGACCCGCATTGAAAGAACTGTTTGCCATCACCTCGATCCATCATCTATGCATGAAATTCCCCACTGAACGGGGGATCGCCACAGTCAGAGGTGACCAAAGGGGCTCCAGAGAATGTTACCTCAGTTCTCTGAAGAAGGCCGAACCGAGGGTCAACATGCTTCACTGCGACGCTGAAATGGCAGAGGCCCCTGCAGAAGGGCTGCCCCCCATTGAGACGTCGAAATGACAGAGGCCGGACCTGAAACTTCTTTGGAGGAGCTGGATCCAAGGATTAGCGAATCAGAATCACTCAATGCTCCAATGGAAGAACTGGAGTGTTTTCCCGTAGATCCCCAGGATGCCACGAAGGTACTTCAGGTCGGAAAGGACCTGGAAGACGGAATGAAGGAAGAACTGAAAAACTTCCTACGGAGAAATGTGGATGTTTTCGCCTGGAAACACGAAGACATGGTGGGGATAGACCCAAATGTCAGTTGCCACCATCTGCAGATCGACCCAAACTGCACCCCTCACAGGCAAAAAAGGAGGTCATTGAACAACGAGAGATATGAAGCCCTCAAGGAAGAAGTGGAGAGGCTAGTAGACAACGGCTTCATCAGAGAATCCGTATATCCGAAGTGGATTTCCAATCCCGTGCTTGTCAAGAAACACAACGGCAAATGGAGGGTCTGCATTGACTTCTCCAATCTTAATCAGGCCTGCCCAAAAGACAGTTTCCCTCTCCCACGAATAGACCAATTGGTGGATGCAACTGCAGGCCACGAGCTGTTGAGCTTCATGGACGCCTACTCAGGCTACAATCAAATCCCCATGCACCCCGGTGACGAAGAGCACACATCTTTCATCACTGACCGGGGATTATATTGCTACAAGGTAATGCCCTTTGGACTGAAGAATGCAGGGGCGACTTATCAGAGGCTGGTCAACAAGATGTTCGCCAATCAGCTCGGAGACACCATGGAAGTCTATGTTGATGACATGCTCGTAAAAAGCCTCAGGGTAGAAGATCATATCAGACATCTGGGCGAAGCGTTCCAGATACTCAAGAGGTTCCAGTGGACACCGGAGTGTGAAGAGGCTTTCCAAGAGTTGAAAAACTACTTGGGACGAACTCCCCTCCTCAGCAAACCCAAAGAGGGAGAACCCCTGTTACTATATCTGGCGGTAGCAGAAGAATCAATCAGTTCGGTATTGGTCAGGGAGGAAGAAACACATCAGTTGCCTATTTACTATGTGAGTAAGTCACTGCTCCCCGCCGAAGCTAGATATCCGGATATGGAGAAGTTGGCCCTGGCCCTAATCACTGCTTCAAGGAAGCTAAGGCCATACTTTCAGGCCCACAGCATTCGTGTCCTGACAAATTTTCCGCTAAGGCAAGTTCTTCAGAAGCCAGACGCTTCGGGGAGATTATTGAAGTGGGCAGTAGAACTCACTGAGTTCGATTTAACGTATATGCCCAGGACGGCAATAAAGGGTCAGGCCCTAGCTGATTTTGTTGCAGAATTCGCCAAGGCACCAGAGGTCGAATTGAATATGGAGCCAGCAGAGGCACCCACCTGGAGCCTTTTCGTGGATGGTTCTTCAGGGGAAAGTGGGTCCGGAGCTGGAGTGATTTTGGTGAGCCCAGAGGGACACAAGATGAACTATGCATTGAGACTTGGCTTCAAAGCCACCAACAATGTGGCTGAATATGAAGCCCTCCTAGCCGGGCTGAGGTTGGCAAAGGAACTGCAGGTCAGAAGGCTAATTATCAACAGCGATTCACAGCTTGTGGTGAATCAAGTGAATGGAATTTTCGTGGCCAGGGACAAAAACATGGCAGAGTACCTGAAGTTGGTCATGGATCTTCTTCCCATTTTTGAAAAGTTCGAACTGATACAAGTGCCACGGCAGGAGAACTCCCAGGCAGATGCTCTATCCAAGCTCGCGAGCAGCAAAGATTCAGAGCTCCTCAAGATAGTGCCGGTTGAACACTTGGCCGAACCCTCTACAAAGAAAGGTGAAGAGCTGATGTGGATTGAGGGAACTCCACCTTGGATGCAACCAATTTTGGCTTACTTGAAGGAGCAGATCCTCCCAGAAAATGAGGCAGAGGCACGCCGACTCAGAAAGAGAGCCGTTCGCTTCGTCTTACAAGACGATGTTTTGTATAGGCGAGGATTCTCATCCCCCCTCCTCAGGTGCACCGGAGGCGAAGAAGCGAACTACATTTTGAGAGAGGTCCACGAAGGTGTTTGTGGAAATCACTCCGGCGGTCCGGCTCTGGCTCACAAAATACTTAGGCAGGGATATTATTGGCCTACCCTGAAAAGGGATGCAAGTGATTTTGTGCGCAGATGCGATAAGTGTCAACGGTTCGCCAACGTGCAGAGGCGACCCTCCCAGGAACTAACTGTTGTATCAAGCCCCTGGCCGTTCGCCAAATGGGGAGTGGATTTCATTGGCCCCTTGCCTAAAGGAAGAGGGAACGCTCGCTTCGCCATAGTTGCAATTGACTACTTTACTAAGTGGGTTGAAGCTGAGCCACTGTCCAAGATTACCGAAGCGAATACGTCTAAATTCTTATGGAAGAACATCATCTGCCGCTTCGGAATACCGCACTCTCTGGTTTCAGACAATGGCAAACAGTTCGACAACAAGAAGATAAGGGACTTGTGTGATGAGCTCGGGATCAGGAAACACTTCTCCTCACCCCATCATCCACAAGCAAACGGCCAGGTCGAAGCTGTCAACAAAACCATTAAGCTCACATTGAAAAGAAAGCTGGAAACTTCCAAAGGGGTCTGGGTAGACGAACTCCCACAAGTGCTCTGGGCTATAAGGACCACTTGCAAAACAGCAACCGGGGAAACTCCATTCTCCATGGCATACGGTGCTGAGGCTATGAGCCCAGTAGAGGTTGGTGTCCCCTCTCCTCGCCGCATTCATTTCAATGAAATAACAAATGACGACCTGAGGAACCTTGATCTGGACCTCCTTGAAGAAAGGAGAGATGACTCCCAAATCAAGCTTGCCTCTTACCAGCGAAAAATGATGCGATACTACAATGCAAAGGTAAAGAAGAGAGTCCTACGCATCGACGACCTGGTACTTCGCAAGGTTTTCCCTTCATCCCAAGAACCAGGGACCGGCCCTCTTGGTCCTACCTGGGAAGGTCCGTATCGAATTTATGAAGAAGTGCGACCTGGCACTTACAGAATCGAAGATCTTGAAGGAAGAATCATGCCCCACCCCTGGAACATTGAACACTTGAGAAAATACTTCCAGTAAAATCCTTGTAACCTCGATCAATAAAGAGCTGTTTTCAATTACTTTTCTTAATGTCATCACCCAAGCGTTCTCACGCATCAGACATCCTAGCTGAGGTCCAAATCCACCAGGGATCACCTCCGAGGATAAAGCTTAATCAGAGGTGGTGCGGGTGCCATCTTTGATGAAGCCCCAAGCGTTCTCACGCATCAGACATCCTAGCTGAGGTGCAAATCCACCAGGGATCACCTCCAAGGATAAAGCTTAATCAGAGGCGGTGCGGGTGCCATCTTTGATGAAGCCCCAAACGTTCTCACGCATCGGATATCCTAGCTGAGGTGCAAATCCACTAGGGATCACCTCCAAGGATCAGCCTAGTCAGACGTGGTGCGAAAGCCACCTTTGACGAAGCCATAAGCTTGCACATTTAACTCGCCGAGGTGATCACGTATACAATTAACTTGTCATTTTCTTAAATGATTTAAGCCCTCGCCGAGGTGATCACGTATACAATTAACTTGTCATTTTCTTAAATGATTTAAGTCCTCGCCGAGGTGATCACGTACGCAATTAACTTGTCATTTTCTTAAAATGATTTAAGTCCTCGCCGAGGTGATCACGTACGCAATTAACTTGTCATTTTCTTAAAATGATTCAAGTCCTCGCCGAACCGATCACACGAAAGTTGACTTATTTCTTAAAAGATTACGACTGCTACGCAGAAGACATGCAAATCAACCAACTTGAGTATTATATTTGTGCCGAAGTGAGCTAACACGATCAAACGGAAGCGACAAATTCAAAGAGCCAACATGGAAGAATAAAAATTTTCATTAAGTACAAATTTGGCCGAAGCAATTTACAATGTGGGCCGAAGCCATTACAAAATTAGATCCTTTCTTACTCCTTGGGCACTTCTGCCTCCTCTTCCAGGTCAGGTCGCCCCCCAGTTGGCCCACCGAACTCTTCCTCGAGGAACCCAATGTCCAGCTTTGGGCACTTCTCCCGCAGGCGAGACATCATCTCTCTGGCACTCCACGAAGCCCAATAATTGGCGAAGTCATCATACTCAGATGTTTCAGTGAAATTATCTTTGTACTTCTGAACCGCCCTCTCTTCTGCTAGGCTCGCTTCGGCCTTCAACGAGGCTATCTCTTCAGCCTGGGCCTCCGACAGCATTTTTAGCTCAGCCTTCTCCTTGTTTGCCGCCTCCAAGGCTTCGGAGGCGAGGCGCTGATGCTCGTTGGACTGGTCAATTCTCTTCGTGAGGGCAGCCACCTGTGAGACGACCTCATGCAGTTCATTCCGGAAGCGAGTTACTTCCATTGTAGAAGAATCCAGCTTCGTCGTGGCATCGACCCACCTCGCCTCGAAGTCATCAGCCCTCTTCTTCGCCTTATCCACCTCCTCTTCCCAAGCAGCAGAAGCCTCCACCCTCTTCTCCAAATCTTCTATTTTCCTCCGTAGGCCTCGAACCAAGTCATCTGCGGCCGAACTGAGGGTCAAAGCTCTGGCCAAGCATGCACTGTTGGCAGCCAAGAGATCCTCCACCTCGCAGGAAGCAGTATGATCCTGCCACGCCTCAGTCCAGTACTTGTTGTGGACCCTTGCAGCAGAGGCGGTCTCGGGAGGGAGCATCTCCAACACAGCCTCCGACAATTCCTCATCGTTACTCCCAATGAAGTCAGGAGTTTTTCGCTGGGCCGCAGAGGTGGCTGATTTCTTCAGCCTCTTCCTTGAAGGACCCCCAGCTGGAATGGAGGAGATGGGCACTGCAGCTTGGGCTTCAGCCGGGATGGCAAGAGTCACATCGGCAGAGACAGTGGGCGAGATCACAGGGGGACTCGCAGATGTGGCAGGAGCAGAAGTGGAAGTTGCTGCCGGACCCTTCCTCTTAGTCCGTATTAAAGGAGCAGTTTCCTCAGTAGTCTCCTCCTCGGCAACCCTCTTGGTTTTGCTCAAGGAGTGCAGCCTCTCCGACTGCTTCTTATAATCAGTAGCGCCGAGGCGAAGAGTCCTGGCCTCGGTAAGGCTACGCCTTATGGTGGAGAAGTCAGGCCTGAGAGGCTTCTTCTTAACAAAATCCTCTGTAAAATGGAAACAGCTGAGTAAAACAGATCGTACCAAGAGAGGATAAATGACGAAGTGATGGAACTTACGCTGGGTAGACATCAGACCGTGGCGGATGAGGTCGACGTTCAAGCAAATGAGCTTGTTGAAGCTCCTCTCTCGAGGGTCGAGGTGATAAATATCACTGATAATGCCCCACTCCTCCTCGGAAATCTCGCACTTCGGCTTGGAACCTACAAACAACAAAAATATTAAACACATGAGGAAGTAGACCAAAATCAAGTCACTTCGGAAGCGAAACTTACTGGGAGTGGAGTAAGTGGTGGGAACTGTCAGAGGCGCCAGGGGGTCATCCTCCATTGTGTCCCACCTCCCTGATGCCCAGAACCATGAATCTTTCCACCCCTTTACCGAAGAGGGGAGGTCGGTCACGAAAGGGGAATGGGATCCCCAAGGAGCCAGGTAATACCACCCATTGTTTCCCTCCCCAGCCACACACTTCGGCATATAAATGGAGTGGAAAACACTGAAAGGCGTGTCAACCCCAATGCTGACCTGCCTCCACAGCATCCACGACCCCACTAGTTGGGACCAAGAGTTCGGGTTTAGCTGGGTCGGGGCCAACCCATACGATCGAAGGACTAACCTAAAGAAGGGGTGGAAAGGAAGCCTAAGACCAGCCCGGAATAGGCTTTCACTCACTGCCACGCACCCCGGCCTCGGATAACAAGCCCTCTCGTCCGGCCTTGGTAAAAGTAATTTCATAGAATCTGGGACCCTACAAACAGTCCTACACTTCTCTATTGTGGCCGGAGTGGCCTTTGAAGGGTAATTAGAAGCCCCCCACTTAACCGAAGTATCTACTGGAGAATCTGGACGTCTCCAGACGTTCTCCCCTGCCCTAATGGCCCTACTTACTTCCTCCGAACTGACTAGGATGGGCTCTCTCAGCCCAGCACTCTCCTCACCTCGCCCCTCCACACTTGCAGAAATCCTAAAATCACCCTCAGCAGCCATTGTTCTTTCAAAAGGGACTCAAGAAAAAGATGAAAGGATACGAGAGTCGATTTACCTAGACTTGAGAAAGATTCGCCGGTCACTGAAATCACCAACGTACTTGCCGGAGTTACTTGTTCGCCGGAGAAGGAAATTTGACAGAGTTTGGGAGCGTTTCTGGATTTTTTCACAAAGCAAAACCGTCAAGTGGCGAAGGAAGGGGTTTATATAGGAACCCAAGGATCACCCCAGCCGTCAAATCTTCTCAAAGCAAATCTGGGCCATTCAAATCTAAGGCTGATCATCACCGTTCAAACCAAAAGCCATTTGAATTAAGGGCTCTGATGAAGCCGTGGAACTCACACGAAGGCAAAACGCGTCATCTTGAATACTGGGGAGCCGTTGCCATAATTACCTCCTAGGATAAAGGGGAAACGTGCCCTGGAAGAAAACAACGCCCCCGCTCATTATTGCCTTGAAAAAACGCGAGAAACTTGTCATACACACAACCCAAGGCAGTCAATTCACTGCAATCACTTCGTCCAACTCAGACCGCATAAGTTGCAACAGTTCTCCTAAGAGCTGCCAACTGCAATCACTTCGTCCAACTCAGATTGCATAGTTGCAACAGTTCTCCTAAGAGCTGCCAACTGCAATCACTTCGTCCAACTCAGATTGCATAGTTGCAACAGTTCTCCTAAGAGCTGCCAACTGCAATCACTTCGTCCAACTCAGATTGCATAGTTGCAACAGTTCTCCTAAGAGCTGCCAACTGCAATCACTTCGTCCAACTCAGATTGCATAGTTGCAACAGTTCTCCTAAGAGCTGCCAACTGCAATCACTTCGTCCAACTCAGATTGCATAGTTGCAACAGTTCTCCTAAGAGCTGCCAACTGCAATCACTTCGTCCAACTCAGACCGCATAAGTTGCAACAGTTCTCCTAAGAGCTGCCAACTGCAATCACTTCGTCCAACTCAGATTGCATAGTTGCAACAGTTCTCCTAAGAGCTGCCAACTGCAATCACTTCGTCCAACTCAGACCGCATAAGTTGCAACAGTTCTCCCAAGAGCTGCCAACCGCAACCACTTCGTCCAACTCAGATTGCAGGGTTTCGGCAATCTTAGGAGTTTCCCCCTACAATTGCCTCAGAAAGTTCATAATCAAAGTCACCAGCTCTCGAAAACTCCCCACGTCATAGGCCTCCAGTTAACACACGGTAAGACTTGAGTAATTATAGTTACGGGGATGAACAGCCCCGCCATCCAACGTTACGACGCTCGTCTCACACACGGCCAAAGAATCACACACATTCTCCAAACACCCCTGCAAGCAAATCAACTCCGAAAGTCCACGCATTATATAAATAATCCATACATGGACTTGGGGGACTATTGTTACGGGTCCAAAAAGGACCCGACACGTGTCAAGCAGAAGAAGCCCCTCGCATAGGCGAACTGATTTGGTGCGGGGGACCGAACTGAAGTGTCTTGACAGTCAGAACTGAACTCATCCGCACCTCTTACCGGATGCAAAGGCCCGTACTCCGCAAACGACGCCTCGCCGAACTGCCCCACCTCTCCCTAGTCGAAGTCCTTTCGTGCAAGTCTCCAACATTAAGTATTTGATTGACTGATGGGACGTGTGGCAGGGTTCAAACGGTCAAATCAGCCGCAAGCCGCATAAATCAGAGTAATAAAGATCCGCCAACCTATTGATGGACGGATTGACGTCTAGGATGGAACAGGGTGGAAGGATCCGAGGCCACGTGTTTCCTCATCCAATGGTTCTCCTCCTCTCGCCCTTAGTATAAATACCATCCCCTTGTCCCAGAAGAAGGATTGGCTTTTTTACCAACCTAAATAGCATAAGTTATTCTCTCTGTTCATATACACTTAAACTGATTTCATAATCTTTTCACGTCTCCGGTGACCACACACCCACCGGCGACCTAAAACATTTATACTGAAAACTGTCTTGACCGTCGGAGTGCTCGCGGCCGCCACCACCCTCTCCGGGAAAAAGGGCCACGAGTGGCTAACGACTTGCTATTGAACGCAGGAAGGAGTGACTTGAAGACTTATCTGTTGACGGCTCGGAGGTCCATTTTTCGAGGTCAACAATAAACATGCTGAAAATTTCCAAATATGTTCTACATCATGAAATTCAGATACAGAGAAAAGTATTATACAGAGCATTAATTACATGACATGCCACTATAGATGTCTAAAGCTCATTTTCGCTATACCTCAACAACTTGGAACTCTGAAACCTCAATATCAAGCGTGGTGGACGGAGAGCCCACAGTGTTAGCCCCGATTTCTACTTTCCCATTTTCATGATTTGCAGCTTCTTGGTGGCTCTCCCCTTTATTCCACCTTTGAAACAGCTTTAGGAGGCCTATTACGATTACCACTATGGCGGTTCCAACAGTGATTTTAATTGAGAGGGAGAAATTGATGACCGGTTTCTCGACGGCTCTGCCAATAGATTGTAATGGGGAAATTAAAAAATTGTATCAGTTCTTTTCCTCGTTTCGAATAAATTAAAAGGGCTAGTATCTTTAAGAGGTAAAAAGTATACCTGGGGCTCGATGGATATACAAATTCAGAAATTGCAGCTGTAAATTAAAGAAAAGTTGGCATTATTCAAGATATAATTTATCTGCTTTTGGGTGTAAGAGAGGCTTACGAGGTGGCTCTTGAACTACGGTGGCGGTGTTCAAGAAGCTACAGGTCCCCTGTTTCTGCCCGTTTCTCTGGTAATAGCTATTCACGGCAAAATTGCAGTGATCCTTCACAGTATTTGGCTGAAAACAGGGGCCATTTTGCATAATTGGAGTACAATCTGCTCCAGCTCCACATGCATAGTCAATATTGTTCTGGTAAATCCCTTCGCTCAATCCATCATTACAAATGCAATAACATGCAGCATCTGCAAAATAAAATTTAGAAATTACAGTAAAGAATAAGCGCTAGAAAAGACAATAAAACAGGATGCTAGAGCTTGCTTGCCTGAATTTCCTGCTATGGCAAGGAAAGCACTAAAGCCGGTAACATGATTATTTCAAGATCCTGAGACAGACTTTTTTAGCAATGAAACTAGGTAGTGGAGACCGAAGTCTATAGGAAGCATTTATAAGGAATGTAGCCTGTAGGACTGTGGGAGGCGGATCTTTTCATTTCGCTTTATAGTGTACGGGGTCCCACGATTAAGATTGCCGTCGGTCTGACATCATTCTCTATTTAGCATGATTCATTAGAAGTGACCATTATCTACTAATTTACTAATATTCACTCTTGCACATGGTACAAATGTTCACTCTTGCACATGGAAATGTAGTCGTACTACTTGTTAGTTTTTGCATGTAAAAAAGTTTCATAATGATACAAATGGCACCTGTAACATTCTGAATTTATTTCTTGACGAAGTAATTATTAGAATTTTAAATTTATGGAGTCATGATTTGGTTCAATAATGTAAAGCGAAACCAAAAAGATGTTAATTGAATTGTTGGTAAAAAAATTATTAATTTATTACGTGGGCCTATATGTAATTAATTGTGTATAAGACTATCTTAAAGTTAGGTCTAAAATTTAAAGTGGTTTAATAAAGAATGAAAAAAATACATAACTATTAGACTATAAGAATCACATTTCATAACTAACAATTTTATAAAATAGTTTCAAATGTGCCTTTTTCTTGTAGGGGGAGACCAAGGGACAGGCTGACCAATTTCGGTATAAAAACTAATGTTAATGCACTTCGGAAAGTAAGAAACATCTACTTTTCCAAAGTTAGAAACATCTACTTAGTTTATGAATAATTCCTACGTATGGTGCATTTTCTTCCAATATTCAATCCACAAGCAATGAAAATTTGTCAAACGTTATTTGATAAAATGTGAAAATTACCTAGAAGCTTACTTTTAAAGATCTCATTTCATAAATCATACGTGAGGTTTACTATTTTAAAAATCAGATATTTTGTTAATTAATAATTTTACTATTAAATTAATTAACCTACCAACATCAATCCACCCCAATAAACCATAATTTATTTCACACCATCTCATTCATTTCACACCGATCTATGCTGCTGCATCATTTCACACCTTCGTCGACAACCGATAGTGGCGAAGCACGGTGCAGCTGCACACAAAATAGCCGCGATGCACACCCATCACGGCTCCTTCCTGTGTGCAGCGGCGATCTGCCACGACTTCGTTGATCGTCGTTGCATGAAGCGCGCAGTGATGTGTGTACATCAGTAGTGGAGTCGTGCTTTTCGCGGCAGTCGCCATTAACTTTTATAGATCACATATTTTATAGAATCTACAACTTTTCAACTACACATTTCATTAACTTTTATCAAAATTTACTAAAAAATGTAATTTTAATCCGCACTAAATAGGGGTTATAGCTAATAGCAAGCACGTGCATTATACGTCTTATGTATTGAATAAATGACACGCACAATATTTTTGAAGTACTAATACAGTTTTTAAAAATAGCCGAGGTAATTAATATTGTTAAAAGAAAAATTAAATTTGATTGTGATTTAAGTTGTAAAGCCCCTTATAACACCTAAACAAATTCCAGTTCTTTCGGATCTCAAAACACTGTATTCCTCCAAAAGTATTGTTAATATTTCTAATTTTCAGTCCAAACCCAACTTAATCAAATTAATCTAAGTTTTACTGAAATCTGTTATTCTGTCGTAGTGCCATTTTTACCGTTCTTAAAAAATCGAATTGAAGCTCGACTGTGTAGTTCTTAATTATTGTGAGCTCGCTATCTTCATCTTCTTGTGATTTTAACAATCAAATCTATGACAAACTCAGCAAAGAGAGACGCAAAATATACATAAGATTAGATTTCGTTATTTTGTAAGAACTAAGATAGTACTATCATTAGTTGAATTAATGTAACTTTGTAAATATTAAAAAATTTAATCATAGTACAGAACCCGGGAACCGAACCGAATTGAAGTGAACTCGAACTGTTTCATAATTAAATTTGGATCCGACGGCTCCACTTACTAAATACCCTAAAATTTCGGATTCAATTCGATTCTTTTTCGAATCAAACTGAACCGGATCATATCCAACCCTATAAATGACTTTTGAAGCACCAAGGTACTGGGAGCAAAAGATGTGTTAAGTGGCATGTTTTGTTCCTTGTTTATAGGGAACATCTCACTGCAGTCAAAGTTGATGACATTTTTACTATAATCAACGCTAATTATTTACCTCATAGCCACACTAATTAACTTCTAAGATACTATACCAAAAATAAAACAAAAACATGATTTGCTATGGGATTTTTGAATTATTAACTCAGAATTAGAATAGGTGTAACTGATAGAGATTCTGAGCAATCATAATTTTAAATGTTAATTACACGGGACACTGCAATAAACAAGATTTTAGGGGTTTTTTTTCTTGTTTTGGGTCTAATACTCTTGTGTTCAGCTTACTGAAAGCGTGCTAAATTCTTTGAATTCGTGCAGGGAATTGGTTGAAAAGTACAGCAAAGAAGTGGTTGAACTGGGTGGAAAACTGATGAAAATTTTCTCAACAAATCTTGGGCTGAAAGAAAATTACCTTCAAGAAGCATTTGGAGGAAATGAAAACATTGGTGCATGCTTAAGGGTAAATTATTACCCTAAATGCCCACAACCAGGCCTTACATTAGGGATTTCACCACATTCTGACCCAGGTGGCATGACCCTTTTGTTCCCGGATGAAAATGTATCAGGGCTCCAAGTACACCATAAAAATAACTGGGTTACTGTTAAACCACTTCCTAACGCCTTCATTGTCAACTTAGGAGATCAACTGCAGGTTCTTTCTCTAGACTCCCAATTTTTATTTTTATCATATTTAAAACATGTTTAGGAGTTATTTATAAACTATTTAAATTAAAAATATATAAAAAAGAGTGGTGAATTAAGTGGGTAGTACTTATGGATCACACAAAATATATGGATACAATTGATTTTATCGATTATAAACAATAGCCAAACATGTACTCGTGTTGTTTCTCTCATGTGCACGAGTTACTATTAAGCAACGTCACTTTTAATGACGAAAACGTATCTTGTAAAGTTTTTCGACAACCATTTGCACAACGACACAGTCTAAAAATGTCTTTACCACCAACGTGGCCCGAGATTGGAGTTATGGTGGTCTAAAGGTGACTGGTTGGGCTGAAAATGGGTTTGGTCCTCCAGTAACCATTTATGAAATCATTTAAAATTTCAGTGACCGTTTGTGCAACTTTTGAACTTTAGTGAGCGTTTTGTGTTTTTTACGTAACTTCAGTGACCGTTTGTGAAATTAACCCTATAATTAAGGGATTGTTTGACAGTTTTTATAAAAAATTTAATGAATTATGATCAAAGTTGATAAATTTTATAATTAAAATTGATATAAATTATGAATACTATAAAATATAATGTTAAAATTAAACTTTTACGATCAGAACTTTCAGATTAAATAAAAGAATGAAAATAAAAATTATACATATCCTAATTAATTCATTAAACTATTCAAGAAAGAGAGGCATCTTTATCTTACTTTATTCAAGGCCAAAGCTCTAATTTTCTCTTCAGTTTTGTCTTTAGTACCCTCTTTGGCTCTTTCCCCTCAAACTTCCGTTCCTCTTTCTCTTTCTAACTTTCTTGCATTCTAAAAATCTTCGATTTTGTTTCTTGGTGGCTTCACTGGCTTGTGTTGTAGTTCAAGAACAGTTGGGTACTTGGATTCTACAGTTCATTTAAATGAGGCGTACTCCTTACAAGACAATTTTAGATGCCATTCCAGGTACTATAATACTAAGCCCATTAAGTGTTTCATCAATTTTACGTTAATCAGAGTAGAACCGGAAGAAGTCGAAAATGGTAAAGTTAAAGCTATAGATACAAGGTATGAAAATAGACAACTACATAATTCAGTTTAAGGGGAATTAAGCGGTGACTGAAAGATACCTCATAAGTGGGAAAATTTATTTATAAACATGCTGAAAATTCCCAAAAATTCTACATCATGAAATTCAGATACAGAGAAAAGTATTATACAGAGCATTAATTACATGACATGCCACTATAGATGTCTAAAGCTCATTTTCGCTATACCTCAACAACTTGGAACTCTGAAACCTCAATATCAAGCGTGGTGGACGGAGAGCCCACAGTGTTAGCCCCGATTTCTACTTTCCTATTTTCATGATTTGCAGCTTCTTGGTGGCTCTCCCCTTTAGTCAACCTTTGAAACAGCTTTAGGAGGCCTATTACGATTACCACTATGGCGGTTCCAACAGTGATTTTAATTGAGAGGGAGAAATTGATGATCGGTTTCTCGACGGCTCTGCCAATAGATTGTAATGGGGAAATTAAAAAATTGTATCAGTTCTTTTCCTCGTTCCGAATAAATTAAAAGAGCTAGTATCTTTAAGAGGTAAAAAGTATACCTGGGGCTAGATGGATATACACATTCAGAAATTGCAGCTGTAAATTAAAGAAAAGTTAGCATTATTCAAGATATAATTCATCTGCTTTTGGGTGTAAGAGAGGCTTACGAGGTGGCTCTTGAACTACGGTGGCAGTGTTCAAGAAGCTACAGGTCCCCTGTTTCTGCCCGTTTCTCTGGTAATAGCTATTCACGGCAAAATTGCAGTGATCCTTCACAGTATTTGGCTGAAAACAGGGGCCATTTTGCATAATTGGAGTACAATCTGCTCCAGCTCCACATGCATAGTCAATATTGTTCTGGTAAATCCCTTCGCTCAATCCATCATTACAAATGCAATAACATGCAGCATCTGCAAAATAAAATTTAGAAATTACAGCAAAGAATAAGCGCTAGAAAAGACAATAAAACAGGATGCTAGAGCTTGCTTGCCTGAATTTCCTGCTATGGCAAGGAAAAGCACTAAAGCCGGTAACATGATTATTTCAAGATCCTGAGACAGACTTTTTTAGCAATGAAACTAGGTAGTGGAGACCGAAGTCTATAGGAAGCATTTATAAGGAATGTAGCCTGTAGGACCGTGGGAGGCGGATCTTTTCATTTTGCTTTATAGTGTATGGGGTCCCACGATTAAGATTGCCGTCGGTCTAACATCGTTCTCTATTTAGCATGATTCATTAGAAAGTCACCATTATCTACTAATTTACTAATATTCACTCTTGCACATGGTACTAATGTTCACTCTTGCACATGGAAATGTAGTCGTACTACTTGTTAGTTTTTGCATGTAAAAAGGCTTCATAAAAAATTATTAATTTATTACGTGGGCCTATATATATAATTAATTGTGTATAAGACTATCTTAAAGTTAAGTCCAAAATTTAAAGTGATTTAATAAAGAATGGAAAAAATACATAACTATTAGACTATAAGAATCACATTTCATAACTAACAATTTTATAAAATACTTTCAAATGTGCCTTTTTCTTGTAGCGGGAGACCAAGGGACGGGCTGACCAGTTTCGGTATAAAAACTAATGTTAATGCACTTCGGAAAGTAAGAAACTTCTACTTTTCCAAAGTTAGAAACATCTACTTAGTTTATGAATAATTCCTACGTATGGTGCATTTTCTTCCTATATTCAATCCAAAAGCAATGAAAAATTGTCAAACGTTATTTGATCAAATGTGAAAATTACCTAGAAGCTTACTTTTAAAGATCTCATTTCATAAATCATACGCCAGGTTTACTATTTTAAAAATAAGATATTTTGTTAATAAATAATTTTACTATTAAATAAATTAACCTACCAACATCAATCCACCCCAATCTCTGGTAATAGCTATTCACGACTTCATTGATCGTCGCTGCACGAAGCGCGCAGTGATGTGTGTACATCAGTAGTGGAGTCGTGCTTTTCGCGGCAGTTGCCATTAACTTTTATAGATCAAATATTTTATAGAATCTACAACTTTTCAACTACACATTTCATTAACTTTTATCAAAATTTACTAAAAAATGTAATTTTAATCCGCACTAAATAGGGGTTATAGCTAATAGCAAGCACGTGCATTATACGTCTTATGTATTGAATAAATGACACGCACAATATTTTTGAAGTACTAATACAGTTTTTAAAAGTAGCCGAGGTAATTAATATTGTTAAAAGAAAAATTAAATTTGATTGTGATTTAAGTTGTAAAGCCCCTTATAACACCTAAACAAATTCCAGTTCTTTCGGATCTCAAAACACTGTATTCCTCCAAAAGTATTGTTAATTTACCTAGCGTACTAAAAGATTGGACTCCATTACTAAATTTTTTTTTTTTTCAACTCCGCATCTTACTTTTTCCAAGTTGTATTCTTTTTTATCATAAAGATCATTAATACCATCATTTTCTTTCGTGCCTGATTACAAGTTTTTATTTATGGCCGAAATGTTGTTAATATGTTTTTATTGTAAAGCATATTTTTATGATTTTTAATGTTTAAACCGATCAATCCAACCTAACTCAATCAAAACTTGATTGGGTTGGGTTGAAACACATAAATGTGTTGGGTTGATTTGATTTTAGATTAAATCGATCATGTTGGGTTGGATAAAAAATGATCCAACCCAACCCACACCCACACCCACCCCTAATTGTTTCTAACTGTGCGTGTGTGAAATTCTCTGTTTTTAATCTCTTTACTATGTCTCTCCCGTTTTTATTAGGTTTAACTTTCGAATGCAGGAACTGCATGGAAATTTCTTGGGGCCCCAAATAATTGACCTTTGCACTGGCCTTTCTTGAGTCTCAAGTAGGCATCACGCAACTCTTTTAAGCTCTTGTATAATGAGAATTAAAATTAAATTTTAATAAAAGTTAATAAAATATATGATCGAAAAGTTATAGGTCCCACCAATACATTGTTAAAATTAATTATTGACTTTCACTTAAATTAAGATATCTACCAACTAGGGGGCTAAATGTTTGGTTACGTCACTATTTGGCCCAAATTTTTTAAATTTAATTTTTTTCAAAATTATTTTTAATTATATATTTTATGGGATTCATATTTTTATCAATTTTTTAATCACAAATTTCATTTATTTTTATCAAAATTTATTAAAAATTCAATTTTTAGTCTAACCAAATCAAGGTTAAAAGCCTGCACGAGTTAGCTAAGCTCGCCTCTATTGATTTCGCACCCTAAAATCAGTGGGTTAGATTGCCACCTCTCAAACACGTACTAGTGTTTGCCAGGTGTATGGGGTTGACGGCACAATCCCATTTACTTTGTTTTCATTTGAGTCCCTAATGGACAATTTTAAATTTATCTTTGATTAATGCCTTGTTTAGTGTATATTAAGATTTGATAAGAATTTCAAATCAAATTCAATAATTTTAATCACACATTCTATAGAATTCACAACTTTTCAACCACATAAAAAAAAAAAAAAAAAAAAACCCAAAGGCCAAATCCACCAATCTACAACTCGCCCCACTATATATTAGTTGGGCTTGATTTTTTTTCTTTGACTTTTATTTTTTTTGTTTTTATTATTGTTTTTAATTTAACATAAGGATAATATATTATTATTAATAGAATGATGAAAAGTATAAAGTAAAATCATCAACCGAGGATCCAAATATTACAAAAAAAAAAAAGAAGGAAACGTTGAAGACTGAGGCTGCTAATACAATAGGCTGGGAACTTAGTTGCTACACTTTCAATAATTTAGGGACCTCAGCTGTAATGTTTCCTAGAATAGTGTTTGTGTGTATGAAATCAAATGAAAAAGGCGAATCTTAGGATATGTATGTATTACCATCTCCACTAATTTCATACTTTGGAGGGGGAAACACAAAGTCCAAGTCAATGTAAGAATTTCGGTTTAAATCAACCAATGGTCATCTAACTTTGTATTTAGTGTCATCATGATCACCCAATTTTATTTTATTTTATCATTGTCACCCAACTTTATATTTAGTGTCACCATGACCATGACCATGACCATGACCATTCAATTAAATTTTATTTCGTCATGGCCACCCAATTTCATAAAATATTACACCATGACCATCTAATTTTATATAACATTTCAGTATACCCGATTTTCTCCTAAATACAAATCTAAAAATGCAGAAAATTTCCAAACATATATTCTACATCATGAAATTCACATACCCTGAAATAGTCAAGAATATATGGACTATAACACGACATGCCATTCATTAAAAATGTCTAAAGCTTCACCATATTTTCACTAAAACATTTTGATCAATATGTCAATTCTTGGAATTCTCAAAACTTACTCACTTTCAAGCATGGCGGACGGAGAATCCATAATGCGAAGCTCGATTTCTCCCGTCGGCCCATTATGATTATTTGCAGCTTCTTCTTCGTTGCTCTCCTCTTCATTCAAGTGGGTCCTTCTCGGCCAATACCTTCCAAATAGCTTATAAAGGCCTATTACTATTAGTATTAAGCCAGTCGCAAGAGTGATTTTATGGATGATTCGTTGTTGGTTGGGCAAGTCCATGGCTCTGTACACATTAGCGAGTAATTGAAAATTAAGAATTTTATACAAAAATCACCCAGGGAAGATCGGAAAGGGAAAAAATATAAATTTGTCTCAGTTCTTTCATATATATAACTTGACTCGTTAATTACAAAACATTTATGTACTGGTTTCAGCACATACATGAAAGAAGCAGAATAGAATACATATTTTTAGTATTTGATTTAGAGTTAAAATGAGAGGAGTGATGTTTATGATTGTGAAAGAAATTTAGTATTAGTTTAGTTATGAATAATAAGTAATTTGTATAACAAGTGATTTTCTTTATCAATCAAAACTAGAGATAAGAAAGTTACTTAATGGTTAAGCCAGACTAACATTTTTAGCTCATGTTTGCATTCCATTTTAATGTGATTTTGGGATGAAATGTATTTTAGAATAGTGATTTTTGGAAGATTGTGTAGTTAAGAGGATAAGAAAAAAAATTTGGGTTTACGTATAATATATTATTGAAGAATGTGCGATTGAAAAAGAGAGAGAGAGAGAGAGAGAGAGAGAGAGAGACATTAAAATTAAAATGGAATCCAAATAGGAACTTAGTTGAAAGTGATGAAAAGGTCAATTATATAAAACGGGGTGGATCCGGGAAAAAAATTAGTACTGGTTAATACGGGAAAAGAATTTTTAGCACAGGCTAATATGAAAAAAAAAAAAAATTTACACAAAATAAATAAATAAATAAATAAAATTTATTAGTATTTGGGTTAGAGGGCCGGGTTGTAATCAGGCCTAGCCCGACCCTAAATACGCCCCTGTATATAAACAATCATGCTTTGTTTACAGACATATTAAGTCAAATAGAGTTACATGTTATCAGACAGCAACATTTCATTGGAATATGGCCAAAAATGAATTATAAAACATCCAATTAGGCCTGGGCACGGGTCGGTTCGGTTCGGTTCTGAAGAGAATCGAACCGAACCGAACCGAAAATTTTCGGGTAGTTAGTAAACGGAACCGTCGGGTCCAAATATAATTTTGGAACCGTTCGGGTTCGGTTCCATTCGGTTCGGTTCGGTTCTGTTCGGTTCCATAGTATGATTAATTTTTTTTAACATTTATAAAAATATTACAGTTTGACATGTTCAATCTTAACTTTTACAAATTAACGTATTCCAATTTAATAAGATATAAATAACAAGTTGTCTAATAAGATTAATTTACCAATATATACAAATAACAAAAAATAGATAGTAAATTAGTAATACTAAAACATCGGTGATCCATATAAATTAAAAGTCATAGACTCGTAGAGATAAAATATTTTAAAGTATTAATAATACAGTAGTACTTACTTAACAACTATTTGATTTAACCATCAATTACTTGACTTACCATACTAGATACTAAAAAACTCTACAAGAAAGATTGAAAAATCACAATTAACAAACATAAATAAACAAAAATTGTTCAACTAATAAAATTTAATAAGAAAAAATATAATATATATTTTTATTACATGTCTCAATGCCATCATAGAACCCAGTCTCTTCATTGCAAATTCTATATTTGTTAATTTATTTTTAAAAAATTAAATAATTTGATTTATCCTATATATAAAAATTAAAAAATTCGGTTCTTATTCGGTTCTTCGGTTCTGGGTCTAGAACCGAGAACCGACCCGTACCCGTCGGTTCTTGATTCTGATACCCGTTCGGGTATTTCATTTACGAAGAACCGCTCGGTTCGGTTCAGTTCGGTTCGGGTCCGGTTCGGTTCAGTTCGATTCGGGATATATGCCCAGCCCTACATCCAATCATGCAGCTCATATACACTGCCTTGGCAAAGTTCCCTGTAACTGGGGGCTTATTCCTTATATAAGCATGTTCACTTATTTTTAAGCTCATCAAAACTTGCCCAATTAGTATATGTACCTCTTGGAAGTGCCATTGTCATATATCTGCATTGGTAGTTGGCTGTGTTTAAGCTTGCAAAATTTAATTGTTACGTAATCAAGTATTTTTCTGATGAGTTTAATTTTTAGACAAGATAAAGAAGTTAACTAATATTTTTAGATGGGAAAGTAATATCATTTTTTTTCTTATTTGTTAGTAAGAGTTCATATAGTGACTTGTCAATATATTATTGATGAAATAGCTAAACATAAATAGTAAATGTCAACTGGTCTAGATAGTTTAGGAAGTTAAATTTTATGAAATGTGACATTTCCTTTATAAGCTATTAAACTTCATCATTTCTTTCTCGGAAAATAACTATTATTTATCTATTTTGACATTGCGTCTAAAGATTAAAATCTTGAAGCTTCAATTTTACGATATCATTCTGATATAGTTGTCAACGTGAAAAGAAAATTTCTCAAATGATCAAGAAAAACTCGTTCTCAAATGACATCAATTGGTTCAATAAAAATTGTGTTTCCCATAATTGAGAGAGGGATCCGGACGAAAAAAAGCAGGTCAGATTTAAGGTAGTCCCACCACATTTTTTCATCATAGGGGGTATCTTTTCTTGTCACAACTATTCATGATAGGTTCAAACTTCAAAGGAAACAAAATTAGATTCTAACGGGGATCGCATGGCCCAAGCGATTTGTCCTCGATGGGGTGGGCAATCAGGGGCTCATGCCGTCACGAGGTTGCAAGGGCTTCTTCTTTGCCTCTTTGATTTTACATATAAGTCCAATGATATTGATTTTAAAAAAAAAAAAAAAAAAAAAAAAAAAATTATTTGTATTTTCTAATTTTTTGAATTTATTATATTTAATTTAATAATACAAAAATCAGGAATTTTTCTCTAAACAAGTTCAAGTAAACATTCCAGAAACATTTACGGAATAAAGTAATGTTTTTTTCCCGATCATAATATGCATGTAGACCGCTCTAGAGAACAAGTTGAATAAGGAAAGAATTTATAAACATTTTAATATTAAAATAGATAGAAATGAGTGCGGAATAAGTGGATACTACTTGTGAATCAATTTAAATATGTGATTGATTGTGGAACAGGTGCCAAGTATTAGTGTTTAAACACTGGTGAAGAGGATTTTTCTGTTGGGGTAGCGACGCGTCTTTCCTAGTTGGACAATGAGTTCAATGCAATGAATTTAAAATGTTTATTGATCCTTTTTATCTTTTATTAATTCTCAGTTTGAATAACCTCTTTTCGACTTAGGATGCATTTGATTACCAATATTTCTCATGGAAAATGTGTTTTTCCACTCAAATTTCTACTTTTGTGTTGTTTGATTGACATTTTTTTTATGAAAAAATATTTTCCTACTTTCAGTCACATGACCATATTTTCCTCAAAATCAAGGAAAATATTTTCTTTGGGGGATTATGATTTTATTTTTAAGGTAATCCACTTTTTTTTTTTTCTCTCTCCCTATCTATCTATTCTCTCTCGCCTACCCACTAATAAAAAATGAACAAGTATAATATTTTCTAGGTTGAAAACTAAATCAATCAAACACACTTAATTAATATTTTCATACAAATAAGTTCTAGGCAATTGAATTGTTTAGAATTTATTTTCTTTCAATGCAAATTTTAACACGTTGATCAGTAAAAATAGTGTTTATTTTAGCACGTCTCAACTCATAAGTGAATTTTTAAGTTTAGCCAAACATGCTCTAAATCCAAAGTATCTCTGACTCTGTATCTGTTCTAAATTCCAGAGCGAAGAAGGCTCTGCCTGAGAAATATCAAAATATGATGGAAACATCCATGGCCACCAGCCTTGATCTCAGCCACAATAGCCACACTCGCATGCTATCCTTTGGACACGGTTAGGCGACGAATGCATATGAGGTGTACTCCTTACAAGACAATTTTGGATGCCATTCTAGGTACTACTATAATACTAAGCCCATTAACTATTTCATCAATTTTACGTTTCTCAGAGTAGAACCGGAAGAAGTCGAAAATTGTAAACTTAAAGCTATAGATACAAGGTATGAAAATAGACGAGTACATAATTCAGTTTAAGGGGAATTGAGCGGTGACTGAAAGATACCTCATAAGTGGGAAAATTTATTTAAACATGCTGATGATTTCCAAATATGTTCTACATCATCAAATTCAGATACAGAGAAAAGTATTAGACAGAGCATTAATTACATGACATGCCACTATAGATGTCTAAAGCTCATTTTCGCTATACCTCAACAACTTGGAACTCTGAAACCTCAATATCAAGCGTGGTGGACGGAGAGCCCACAGTGTTAGCCCCGATTTCTACTTTCCTATTTTCATGATTTGCAGCTTCTTGGTGGCTCTCCCCTTTATTCAACCTTTGAAACAGCTTTAGGAGGCCTATTACGATTACCACTATGGCGGTTCCAACAGTGATTTTAATTGAGAGGGAGAAATTGATGACCGGTTTCTCGACGGCTCTGCCAATAGATTGTAATGGGGAAATTAAAAAATTGTATCAGTTCTTTTCCTCGTTCCGAATAAATTAAAAGAGCTAGTATCTTTAAGAGGTAAAGAGTATACCTTGGGCTAGATGGATATACACATTCAGAAATTGCAGCTGTAAATTAAAGAAAAGTTAGCATCTTTCAAGATATAATTTTTCTGCTTTTGGGTGTAAGAGAGGCTTACGAGGTGGCTCTTGAACCACCGTGGCGGTGTTCGAGAAGCTACAGGTCCCCTGTTTCTGCCCGTTTCTCTGGTAATAGCTATTAATGGCATAATTGCAGTGATCCTTCACAGTATTTGGCTGGAAACAGGCGCCATTTTGCATGATTGGATTACAATTTGCTCCCGCTCCACAGGCATAGTCAATGTTCTTCTGGTAAATCGCATCTTTCAATCCATCATTACAGATGCAATAATATGCAGGATCTGCAAAATAAAATTTAAAAATTACAGTAAAGAATAAGCGCTAGAAAAGACAATAAAACAGGATGCTAGAGCTTGCTTGCCTGAATTACCAGCTATGGCAAGGAGAAGCACTAAAGCTGCTAACATGATTATTTCAGGATCCTGAGACAGGCTTTTTTAGCAATGAAACTAGGCAGTGGAGACCGAAGTTTATAGGAAGCATTTATAAGGAATGTAGGACTGTGGGAGGCGGATCTTTTCATTTTGCTTTAGAGTGTATTGGGTCCGGCGGGAGTTTATTGGGTCCGGCCCCCACCCCGTCACCTACATATTTTCGAATTTGGACCCTCCATTTTCAGTAAGCTGGCTCCACCATTGATTCAAAAATTGTCCATTCGTAGCTTACGTTGTCATTTCAAGTTGTCCTTAGAAAGTAGAGTTATGCTACACTACCACCTTGGTTGACATCGTGGATGACCGAACACACACACCTCGGGAGTTGGACATTATTTTATTCATGCGGGACCCACTCTCTTTGTGAGAGTCGGTCATCCAAGGTGGTGCATTTCTTCTGGCAAACTTGCATTTTCCTAGAAAGTAAATACTAAAGTGCTTACATTCAGAACCTTAGCTTACTAATGTAGTTTACCAGTGCTTACGTAGCACTTCACGTCAACCTTGGATGACATTGCTCCGACTTTTTTGACTTTTAAAACATTCAAATCATTTTTTTCAGGTTTTTCTTTTCATTTTGCTTTATAGAAGATTGCTTTATATTTCAGTATCTACTAATGCTCACCCTTGCACATGGAACTAATGTTCTCCCTTGCCCATGGAAATGTATTCATACTACTTTTTAGTTTTTGTATGTAAATTCATAATGATACAAATGGCACACGTAGGATTCTGAATTTATTTCTTGACAAAGTAATTCTTTCCTGGCAATCAAATTAATTTTGGTAATCACACTTCGAGTCTCTTAACATTTTATAGCCTTGTTTATGTAAGTAGTATTTAATCGAGACTATTTTTCAAATTAGATATGTTTAGACCCTAATGCGTAGCGAAATAAGATATCAATTAAAAGTAATAAGTCATTTTTTGAGCTACATTAAAATTAACTTTAATGAACGGCCTATGGTACATAGAGAGTCAAAAGATTGCTTATCAAAAATTGTCGAATTTAGACAAGGAAAGCAGTTTTTATTTTCCCCTTTTTTGAACCCTACGTCGCACGGTTCAATTGGTGCGTGCGCAAAACGTACGTGATTCAGCCTCAATAGCTCCATATTGAATTTATGTTTTATCAATTTATTTTGTAAAATTTAACTCTTTTTCATTGATTTTTGGCAAAAAAAAAAAAAAGGGTACTGACGGACCAAAATCTTAAATTTCAGTTTGAAAGCATATTATTAAACATGAAAAGTAATTTGGATTTCAATTAAATCTTAAATTAAAGTATTGTGTGAACCAAAATCTTAAATTAAAGTCGAGTGCCCAAAATCTTAATTGAAGTCCTCTGCGAACCTTAACAATAAAAATTTAGTTGGCCCTCTTTTGTTGTTGTCTTTTATTATTATTTATTTTTATTTTTTTTTTTTTTATATCTTTTTGTTGTGGTTCTATTACTTTCCTTTGTTTCCCCCGTTTTCAGCGCTGACATTGACATACGAGGAAGGGTTGCGCCATGTGGGTGAATATGGGAATATGGAATGGACCCACTAAAACAATTGGGTCAGTCAGGTGCAGACCGTGTCTGGAAGGGCGATCAATCGAGATCCCTATTGCCACAATTTCATTTTTATTTTTATTTCATGGAAAATGATAAATGTACAAAAATTAACTCACAAAATAACTACAGATGTGAGATAGATGTGGGTCACATGTATGAATAAAAAATGTTAAAAAATTCACCACCCACCTCATCAATGTGTCTTGTCTATAGGACTTTTGAATATTTTGCTTCTGTACGTCTAACATTTCTCTAATTTCTTTTGGATATTGTTAAGGTTTGAACATGATTGAACGCCGAAATGCATGTAATTTATTTTTCATTTCGAGCACTATACTACTAATGTTGGACTTCTAGTCTTGTTGCATCGCATGTTTAAAATAAAAAGCATCACGCGTTTAAAGAGTCTTTTGAATATGCTCTAAGAGCATCTCTTGACGTTTAAATATAAGATAGTCTATATTTTAAAGAGTCAACATTTAAAGTCATACTTCAAAAGATTTTTTAAATTAACATTTTACCTTACGTCGCACGGTTCAATTGGCGTTTAAAATAATCTCTTAAAACGAAAATTAATTCAGAACAGAAAACAAAAACGTGAACCAAACACACCTAATTTTCTTGTTTTCATACGATCTGTAGTGCTTTTCCTCGACACTCAGTCGAGCAAGCTCTTTCCTCCTATTATTTATGATCTTATAATTTTTGTTCATTATCCTAATTTTTCATTACATGCTAATTTATGTCATTATCTTGGAAGCGATACTTAATCAATGAACGATAAATTCATTTTTAATTATACATTCTTCTAATAAAATAATTTTACACATAAATTCAAAATTTTTCCTCACTTTTTAATAACATATTCTTAAAATAACAATAATCATGCTGGAACGACAACCTAGTTGAATAAAAATCCCAAAATCTAGGTTCATAAGGGCAACCTAATTGTAAAGATCATGCTTGATCATTGTGAGAATTCATCATAATCCATTCCTATGATAAAAATAGTGATACTCATACGGAATAAATGATAAGATAAGCTTTTGATGATCATTATATGCCGGAATATCCGAGCAAAATACGAGGCTCAATAGGAAAGTGGTACCATAATCGCCAAATCAGATCAGACGGAACTAAATTCATTGTTGAAGGATATTTTTAATGCACATTTTGGTTGCTGTACACTCTCTCTCTCTCTCTCTCTCTCTCTCTCTCTCTCTCTCTACACAAACTTGATGACAACACATCCAATTTTTCTTATGTTTCTTATAGGTTCCTTTTTTTTTTTTTTTTTTTAATGCATAGAGCCGTACCTGTTTTTAGCGGTCTTCGGATGAATTTCAAAAATTGGGCTCCTAAATCATAGTAAGCAATAATTTTTTTTCTTTATAAGAATTTTATAGAACTAAATATGTTAACTTAAAATCAACAATAAAACAACAAATAAAATGAAATATTCTAAATATTTATATTGCAATTAAATAATAATGCGAAAAATGTTCTAAATGGTCAATTAAATACAACTCGTCTTGAACGTAAAAATATCAATCAATTTTGAATAATCGACTTGTTCAACAATTTCTTTTTCAATGGATAACATGTCAATTCATTCAATCTTTATTGTGACATAGTTGATCGGAGATAAGTTTGTCTTAAACAATTTGCAACAAAAATAAAAGATCTTGTCCAAAGAAATTGAATACACTAGTGAACTTCTATTAGTTGGCTGTCCATTTTCCATTTGCTTATATTGTGATGATTCGAAATGCCTATTTTGACTAGCTTTAGGAAACAATATGCCATCAACTCTTTTTGAATCCATTTCAACTAAAAAATCCTTCATCTTTTGATCAATGTGAATGTCCTTCAATTTTTCATGATCATCAAAATTCAAAGAAAAACAATTTTCTTGATTTAAATCTTCATGTTGAACATTATCTTCATCATTCTGCTTTGAATCAATCACATTGACATGTTCAATCATTTTCTCCCTCTTTTTCAATTTATCCACATTATCATTGTCATTCTGATTCTGATTCTGTTGTTCCTCACTCACCAAATTTTCTAGTGTTTCTTCCTTCTCTTTCTTTTCTTGCCATTAAAGTACTTATCCATATCTTCAACCTGACTTCGAATTAATGCATCTACTCTTTCTCTCTTCTTTTTTTTTTAAGCTCCAGATGCGTATTTACAAGCCATGGTATATTGATATTTGATTCAACAGTAAACACTAGCGGAAAAGAAAGTGTAAAATGGGCTCAAATTAGTTTAAGAAAGAAAGATTAAAATATGTTATTTTTTTTTTGTCAAAGCATTAAAGATTAAAATATGATTTTTTCTTTGTCAAAGCATTATCCACAAATAATATTGTTTAATAAACCAGAAAATGTAAACAAGTCACTAGTCACACACTAAATCCAACATCTTTTTTTTTTTTTTTTGCCCCTCGGGGCACATTCAAGTTGGTAAAGGACGGACATTACGGGGCTTGCAATCTCAGCGTGGGGAGTTCAATTATTGGTTGGAGCAGTTGAGTGATGTAATAACCATTTATTGGTTGAAACAGTTTGGTGATGTAATAATCATGGAGGAGACTCCTTTGGGGCCAGGAGTATAAAGGGTGCACGGACCCTGGTCAATTTGGGCATAAGTCGCGGTTTACTTTCGCCAGTTACTAAGGGGTCGGTGGATGGTGATCTAGGATATAGTCTGACGTAAGTTGGTAAACCTAGGTATCAAAAAAAAAATTATATATATATATATATATATATTTTTTTTCTTTCTACCGATCAAAAAAAAAAAAAAATTTTCCTCGACAATATAATTAAGGGGTTAATTTCAAAAACGGTCACTGAAGTTACGTAAAAAACACAAAACGGTCACCGAAGTTTCAAGTGGTTTCACAAATTGTCGCTGGAGGACCAAACCCATTTTCAGTCCAACCAGCCATCTTTGGACCACCATAACTCCAATCTCGGGCCATGTTAGCCATCGACCAACATACCTTCTTGAAGCCCTCAATTCCCTCTTCGTAATCCACCCAACCACTAGCTGTAAACATGTCGGAATTGGCCGAAAAATTGAGCCAAAGCGGGCTGCTTGGGCTGAAAATCCCGAAAATCAGTCCAAGCAGCCACTTTTTGACCATCATAACTCCAACATCCGGCCACTTTGGGCACCGTCCAACGTACCATCTTGAAACTCTCAATGCCCTCTTCGCAACCCACCCAACCAATGGCAGTAACCCTGTCGGAATTGGCCGAAAAATCGAGCCAAAGTGGGCTGCTTGGGCTGAAAATCTCGAAAAATCAGTCCAAACAGCCAGTTTTGGACCACCATAACTCCAACATCCGGCCACCTTGGCCACAGCCCAACATACCATCTTGAAGCCCTCAATTTCCTCTTCACAACACACCCAACCACTGGCCGTAAACCTGATGAAATTGGCCGAAACATCGCTCCAAAGTTGGCCGGAAAATCGCTCCAAAATCGCTGTGAGCGCGTAGCCAACTTTGGAGCGATTTTTCGGCCAATTTAGATGGGTTTAAGGCCATTGGTTCAGTGGGTTGCGAAGAGGACATTGAGGGCTTCAAGATGGTACATTGGGTGGTAGCCAACGTGGCAGGATGTTGGAGTTATGGTGGTCCAAAAGTGGCTGCTTGAACTGATTTTTCGGGACTTTCAGCCCAAATAGCCCACTTTGGCTCAATTTTCCGGCCAATTCCGACGAGATTACGGTCAGCGGTTGGGTGGGTTACGAAGAAGGCATTGAAAGCTTCAAGAAGGTATGTTGGTCGATAGCCAACGTGGCCCGAGATTGGAGTTATGGTGGTCTAAAGGTGATTGGTTGGGCTGAAAATGGGTTTGGTCCTCCAGTGACCATTTATGAAATCACTTAGCATGATTCATTAGAAGTGACCATTATCTACTAATTTACTAATATTCACTCTTGCACATGGTACTAATGTTCACTCTTGCACATGGAAATGTAGTCGTACTACTTGTTAGTTTTTGCATGTAAAAAAGCTTCATAATGATACAAATGGCACACGTAACATTCTGAATTTATTTCTTGACGAAGTAATTATTAGAATTTGAAATTTATGGAGTCATGATTTGGTTCAATAATGTAAAGCGAAACCAAAAAGATGTTAATTGAATTGTTGGTAAAAAAATTATTAATTTATTACGTGGGCCTATATATGTAATTAATTGTGTATAAGACTATCTTAAAGTTAAGTCCAAAATTTAAAGTGATTTAATAAAGAATGAAAAAAATACATAACTATTAGACTATAAGAATCACATTTCATAACTAACAATTTTATAAAATAGTTTCAATTGTGCCTTTTTCTTGTAGGGGGAGACCAAGGGACAGGCTGACCAGTTTCGGTATAAAAACTAATGTTAATGCACTTCGGAAAGTAAGAAACATCTACTTTTCCAAAGTTAGAAACATCTACTTAGTTTATGAATAATTCCTAAGTATGGTGCATTTTCTTCCTATATTCAATCCAAAAGCAATGAAAAATTGTCAAACGTTATTTGATCAAATGTGAAAATTACCTAGAAGCTTACTTTTAAAGATCTCATTTCATAAATTATACGTCTGGTTTACTATTTTAAAAATCAGATATTTTGTTAATTAATAATTTTACTATTAAATTAATTAACCTACCAACATCAATCCACCCCAATAAACCATAATTTATTTCACACCATCTCATTCATTTCACACCGATCTATGCTGCTGCATCATTTCACACCTTTGTCGGCAATCGATAGTGGCGAAGCACGGTGCAGCTGCGCACAAAATAGCCGCGATGCACACCCATCGTGGCTCCTTCCTGTGTGCAACGGCGATCTGCCACGACTTCGTTAATCTCCGCTGCACGAAGCGCGCGGTGATGTGTGTACATCAATAGCGAAGTTGTGCTTTTCGCGGCAGTCGCCATTAACTTTTATAGATCACACATTTTGATCACATATTTTATAGAATCTACAACTTTTAAACTACACATTTCATTAATTTTTATCAAAATTTACTAAAAAATGTAATTTTAATCCGCACTAAATAGGGGTTATAGCTAATAGCAAGCACGTGCATTATGTCTTATGTATTGAATAAATGATATGCACAATATTTTTGAAGTACTAATACTATTTTTAAAAGGAGCCGAGGTAATTAATATTGTTAAAGGAAAAATTAAATTTGATTGTGATTTAAGTTGTTAAGCCCCTTATAACACCTAAACAAATTCCAGTTCTTTCTGATCTCAAAACAATGTATTCCTCCAAAAGTATTGTTGTTCATTTACCTAGCGTACGAAAAGATTGGACTCCATTACTAATTTTTTTATTCAACTCCGTGTCTTACTTTTTCCAAGTCGTATTCGTTGTGATCATATTTTAATCATCAAGATCATTAATACCATCATTTTCTTTTATGTCTGATTACGAGTTTATTTATGACCGAAATGTTGTTAATATGTTTTTATTGTAAAGCATATTTTTATGATTTTTAATGTTTAAACCGATCAATTCAACTCAATCTAACCCAACCCAATCGAAACTTGATTGAGTTGGGTTGAAACACATAAATGTGTTGGGCTGGAAAAAAAATGATCCAACCCAGCCCACTCCCACTCCCACTCCCACTCCCACTCCCACCCCTAATTGTTCCGAAATGTGCGTGTGCCATCTAGTGCGTGTCTGAAATTCTATGTTTTTAATCTCTTTACTATGTCTCTCCCGTTTTTATTAGGTTTAACTTTCGAATGCAGGAAACTGCATGAAACTTTCTTGGGGCCCCAAATAATTGACCTTTGCACTGGCCTTTCTTGAGTCTCAAGTAGGCATCACGCAACTCTTTTAAGCTCTTGTATAATGGGAATTAAAATTAAATTTTTAGTATATTTTAATAAAAGTTAATAAAATATATGATCGAAAAGTTATAGGTCCCATAAATATATTGTTAAAATCAATTACTGACTTTGACTTAAATTAAAATATCTACCAAGCAGGGGGCTAAATGTTTCGTTACGTCACTATTTGGCCCTAATTTTTAAATTTCATTTTTTTCAAAATAATTTTTAATTATATATTTTATAGAATTCATATTTTTATCAAAATTTATTTAAAATCCAATTTTTAGTCTAACCAAATAGAGGTTAAAAGCCTGCACGAGTTGGCTAAGCTTGCCTCTATAGCGTTCCCACCCTAAAATCAGTGGGTTAGATTGCCACCTCTCAAACACGTACTAGTGTCTGCGAGGTGTATGGGGTTGACGGCACAATCCCATTTACTTTGTTTTCATTTGATTAATGCCTTGTTTAGTGTATATTAAAATTTGATAAGAATTTCAAATCAAATTCAATAATTTTAATCACACATTCTATGGGATTCACAACTTTTCAACCACATAAAAAAAAAATTTTAAAAAAAACCCCAAAGGCCAAATCCACCAACCTACAACTCGCCCCATTATATATTAGTTGGGCTTGATTTTTTTTCTTTGACTTTTATTTTTTGGTTTTTATTATTGTTTTTAATTTAACATAAGGATAATATATTATTATTAATAGAATGATGAAAAGTATAAAGTAAAATCATCAACCGAGGATCCAAATATTACCAAAAAAAAAAAAAACCCGTTGAAGACCGAGGCTGCTAATACAATAGGCTGGGAACTTAGTTGCTACACTTTCAATAATTTAGGGACCTCAGCTGTAATTCTTCCTAGAATAGTGTTTGTGTGTATGAAATCATATGAAAAAGGCGAATCTTAGGATCAACCAAAGTTTAGCACATTGGCCTACGAACATACATAAGGCGAATCTTAGGATATGTATGTATTACCATCTCCACTAATTTCATACTTTGGAGGGGGAAACACAAAGTCCAAGTCAATGTAAGAATTTCGGTTTAAATCAACCAATGGTCATCTAATTTTGTATTTAGTGTCATCATGATCACCCAATTTTATTTTATTTTATCATTGTCGCCCAACTTTATATTTAGTGTCACCATGACCATGACCATGACCATGGCCATCCAATTTAATTTTATTTCATCATGGCCACCCAATTTCATAAAATATTTCATTATGACCATCTAATTTCATATAGCATTTCAGTATACCCGATTTTCTCCTAAATACAAATCTAAAAATGCAGAAAATTTCCAAACATATATTCTACATCATGAAATTCACATACCCTGAAATAGTCAAGAATATATGGACTATAACACGACATGCCATTCATTAAAAATGTCTAAAGCTTCACCATATTTTCACTAAAACATTTTGATCAATATGTCAATTCTTGGAATTCTCAAAACTTACTCACTTTCAAGCATGGCGGACGGAGAATCCATAATGCGAAGCTCGATTTCTCCCATCGGCCCATTATGATTATTTGCAGCTTCTTCTTCGTTGCTCTCCTCTTCATTCAAGTGGGTCCTTCTCGGCCAATACCTTCGAAATAGCTTATAAAGGCCTATTACTATTAGTATTAAGCCAGTCGCAAGAGTGATTTTAATTGAGAGAGAGATATGGATGATTGGTTGTTGGTTGGGCAAGTCCATGGCTCTGTACACATTAGCGAGTAATTGAAAATTAAGAATTTTATACAAAAATCACCCAGGGAAGATCGAAAAGGGAAAAAATATAAATTTGTCTCAGTTCTTTCATATATATAACTTGACTCATTAATTACAAAACATTCATGTACTGGTTTCAGCACATACATGAAAGAAGCAGAATATAATACATATTTTTAGTATTAGATTTAGAGTTAAAATGAGAGGAGTGATGTTTATGATTGTGAAAGAAATTTAGTATTAGTTTAGTTATGAATAATAAGTAATTTGTATCACAAGTGATTTTCTTTATCAATCAAAACTAGAGATAAGAAAGTTACTTAATGGTTAAGCCAGACTAACATTTTTAGCTCATGTTTGCATTCCATTTTAATGTGATTTTGGGATGAAATGTATTTTAGAATAGTGATTTTTGGAAGATTGTGTAGTTAAGAGGATAAGAAAAAAAATTTGGGTTTACGTATAATATATTATTGAAGAATGCGCGATTGAAAAAGAGAGAGAGAGAGAGAGAGAGAGAGAGAGAGAGAGAGAGAGAGAGAAATACATTAAAATTAAAATGGAATCCAAATAGGAACTTAGTTGAAAGTGATGAAAAGGTCAATTATATAAACAAGGGCGGATCCGGGAAAAAAAATTAGTACTGGTTAATACGGGAAAAGAATTTTTAGCACAGGTTAATATGAAAAAAAAAAAATTACACAAAATAAATAAAATTTATTAGTATTTGGGCTGGGGGGCCGGGTTGTAGCCAGGCCTAGCCCGACCCTAAATACGCCCCTGTATATAAACAATCATGCTTTGTTTACAGACATATTAAGTCAAATAGAGTTACATGTTATTTCATTGGAATATGGCCAAAAATGAATTATAAAACATCCAATCATGCAGCTCATATACACTGCCTTGGCAAAGTTCCCTGTAACTGGGGGCTTATTCCTTATATAAACAAGTTCACTTATTTTTAAGCTCATCAAAACTTGCCCAATTAGTATATATACCTCTTGGAAGTGCCATTGCCATATATCTGCATTGGTAGTTGGCTGTGTTTAAGCTTGCAAAATTTAATTGTTACATAATCAACTATTTTTCAGATGAGTTTAATTTTTAGACAAGATAAAGAAGTTAACTAATATTTTTAGATGGGAGAGTAATATCAATTTTTTTTTTTTCCTTATTTGTTAATAAGAGTTCATATAGTGACTTGTCAATATATTATTGATGAAATAGCTAAACATAAATAGTACATGTCAACTCGTCTAGATGGTTTAGCAAGTTAAATTTTATGAAATGTGACATTTCCTTTATAAGCTATTAAACTTCATCATTTCTTTCTCGGCAAATAACTATTATTTATCTATTTTGACATTGCGTCTAAAGATTAAAATCTTGAAGCTTCAATTTTACGATATCATTCTGATATAGTTGTCAACATGAAAAGAAAATTTCTTGAATGATCAAGAAAAACTCATTCTCAAATGACATCAATTGGTTCAATAAAAATTTTATATTTATGTATTTAATAAAAAATTATCAAGTCTACAGATAACGGCATAACGCATTGAAAAGAGAATTTATTTCCCATAATTGAGAGAGGGATACGGATGACAAAATGCAGATCAGCTTTAAGGTAGTCACACCACATTTTTTCTTCATAAGGTGTGAACTTTTCTTGTCACAACTTGTCACGGTAAGGTTCAAAGGAAACAATGCCTGGCCCAAGCGACTTGCCCCGGGGGTTGAGCAATCAGGGGCTGATGCGGACACATGGGCTTCTTCTTTGCCTCTTTGATTTTACATATAAGTCCAAGGATATTGATTTTAAAAAAAATTGTATTTTCTAATTTTTTGAATTTATTATAATTAATTTAATAATAAAAAAAATCAGAAATTTTTCACTAAACAAGTTCAAGTAAACATACCAGAAACATTTACGAATAAAGTTATGTTTTTTTCCCGATCATTATATGCATGTAGACCGCTCTAGAGAACGAGTTGAATGAGGAAAGAATTTATAAACAATTTAATATTAAAATAGATAGAAATGAGTGCGGAATAAGTGGATACTACTTGTAAATCCATTTAAATATGTGATTGATCGCGGAATAGATGCCAAGTATTAGTCTTTAAACAATGGTGAAGAGAATTTTTTTTGTTGGGGTAGCGACACGTCTTTCATAGTTGGACAATGAGTTCAATACAACGAATTTAAAATGTTTATCGATCCTTTTTATCTTTTATTAATTCTCAGTTTGAATAAACTCCTTTAGACTTATTTCTGATATGCAAATTTATTCCATTAAGTGGGGTATTTTATTTAAAAAGAAATCTAATAAGTTTGTGTCCATTTTCTATGCATTCTGGACTCTATCTCGTCCCATGTTTGAATAGAAAAGTAAATCTCAGTTAATAGCAACCTGCGACTTTTAGCACGTTGACCAGTAAAAATGTTGTTTATTTTAACACGTCTCTACTCATAAGTGAATTTTTAAGTTTAGCCAAACATGCTCTAAGTCCAAAGTATCTCTAACTCTGAATCTGTTCTGAATGCCAGAGCGAAGAAGGCTCTGCCTGAGAAATATCAAAATGTGATGGAAACATCCATGACAACCAGCCTTGATCTCAGCCACAATAGCCACACTCACATGCTATCATCTGGACACGGTTAGGCTACGAATGCATACGAGGGGTACTCCTTACAAGACAATTTTGGATGCCATTCCAGGTACTATAATACTAAGCCCATTAACTATTTCATCAATCCAGAACCGGAAGAAGTCGAAAATGGTAAACTTAAAGCTATATATATACAAGGTATGAAATAGACAAGTTCATAATTCAGTTTAAGGGGCATTTAGCGGTGTCTGAAAGATACCTCATAAGTGGGAACATGCTGATGATTTCCAAATATGTTCAACATCATGAAATTCAGATACGGTGAACAGAGCATTATCTTCACTAGACATTTCTTCTTCTTTTTTTAGTTGAAGGAGGACGGTACCTCCAAGATTTTATTAATTTGCCCTCACTTGTGGCGGAGAAATACTATAGTTACATGTGGAAATAATGAAAGCAGTAAATAAGGAAAACTACTTTCCTTACAATGAAAGTAAGTGCTAAAGAGTAAATGTAGAGCAGTAAAAGATGAAGTACTACTTCCCTTACAATCTTCACTATACCTCAACAACTTGGAATTCTCAAACCTCACTATCAAGCAATGGGGGACGTAGAGCCCGCAGTGCTAGCCACGAGTTCTAATCCACCATTGTCATGATTTGCAGCTCCTTGGTGGCTCTCCCCTTCATTCAACCTTTGAAACAGCTTTAGGAGGCCTATTACGATTACCACTAAGGCGGTTGCAACAGTGATTTTAATTGAGAGGGAGAAATGGATGATCGGTTTCTCGACGGCTCTGTACATTTTAGCCAATAGATTGCAATGGGGAAATTAAAAAATTGTCCTCGTTCCGAATAAATTAAAAGATCTAGTATCTTTAAGAGGTAAAAAGTATACCTGGGGGTAGATGGATATGCACATTCAGAAATTGCAGATGTAAATTAAAGAAAAGTTAGCATCATTCAAGATATGATTTTTCTGCTTTTGGGTGTAAGAGAGGCTTACGAGGTAGCTCTTGAACTACGATGGCGGTGTTCGAAAAGCCACACGCCCCCTGTTTCTGCCCGTTTCTCTGGGAATAGTTGTTCACGACGAAATCGCAATGATCCTTCACAGTATTTAGCTGGAAACAGGCGCCATTTTGCATAATTGGAGTACAATCTGCTCCGGTTCCACATGCATAATCAATTATCATCTGGTATATTTCATCTGGCAGGCCTACATCACAACTGCAATAATGTGCGGCATCTGCAAAATAAAATTTAAAAATTACAGTAAAGAATAAGCGCTAGAAAAGACTATAAAACATAACAGAAATTGTAATAGCAAGAAAAATTGCTTTTGTATCTTTTTCTTATTTCCCTTTACATTACAACTGAATTATATAGCAATGTACAGAACCATGTAAATAAAGAAATCAAATCCTAACAAGGAAAATACAAATATTCTAACATAATTACAGCTCAATCATTTGCATATATTCTAGGAGATTCTCTGTTCCCTAATTTTAGCTGAGAAGATGCTGAGGAGCTGTGATCATCCGTGATTGTGGTAGCTGAATTGGAATGTTTTGATGGCATATTTTGAGTAAATTCCAACACCCCCCCGCAAGATGGAGAGTGGATACTGAGAACTCCCATCTTGAGCAAAAGAGAAGATAATAATGGAGATGGAAGTGCTTTGGTGAGTAAGTCAGCCAATTGTGAGCTTGATGGAGTGTAAGAAGTAGAAATGATTCCTTCTTGAATTTTGTCATGAATCAAATGGCAGTCTAATTCAATATGTTTGGTACATTCGTGAAAAATGGGATTAGATGCAATGTGCAATGCAGATTGGTTGTCACAATATAAAGTTGCAGGCTGTGAGTGCATAACTCTGAGATCAGCAAGAAGATATTTGAGCCATACAATCTCACATGAGGCAGCCGCCATTGATCGATATTCAGCTTCGGCAGAGCTTCGAGAAATGGTAGTTTGCTTCTTGGATTTCCAGGAAATGAGAGATTGACCAAGAAATACACAATAACCAGTGGTGGATCTTCTAGTATCGGGGCAAGAGGCCCAATCCGAATCACAATATGCAGTGAGATGACAGGAAGAGGATGCAGAGAAAAACAAACCTTGTGCTGGAGAATTCTTGACATATTTTATCACCTTATATGCGGCCTGTAGGTGGGGGAGGCGTGGGGCTGCCATGTATTGGCTGAGCAAGTGAGTCGAGTAAGTTAAGTCTGGCCTGGTAATGGTCAAATAAAGGAGTCTGCCAATGAGTCTCCTGTATACACTGGGGTCTTCAAGCAGAGTACCTCCATCTTTTGAGAGCTTGAGATTAGGGTCCATGGGTGTTGTGCTTGGTTTGCAACCAATGAGACCAGAATCATGCAAAATATCAAGTGCATATTTACGCTGACAGAGATGAATACCAGTGGAATTTCTCGCCACTTCCAGTCCTAAGAAATATTTTAGTGTGCCGAGGTCTTTAATTTTGAATTTGGTGTGCAAAAAACTCTTAAGGTCGGAAATAGCATGAGGGTCATTAGATGCCACAACTATGTCATCAACATAGACAACTAATGCAAGGAAAGAATGTCCAGATTGCTTGGTGAAGAGACTATAATCAGCTCTAGATTGAATAAAACCAAAGCTGAGTAAGGATGATGAGAATTTAGCATACCACTGCCGAGAAGCCTGTTTAAGCCCATATAGACTTCTTTTCAGCTTGCACACTTTGTCTTTTCCTTTAACCAAGTATCCCGGAGGGAGTTTCATGTAAACCTCTTCTTCTAATTCTCCATGTAAGAAGGCGTTGTGAACGTCAAATTGATGGAGAACCCAGCCTTTAATAGCAGCAATAGCCAAGAGAGTTTTGACAGTCACAAGTTTGGCAACGGGGGAAAAGGTTTCGTGATAGTCAAGTCCTTCTTGTTGTGTGTATCCTTTGGCAACGAGACGTGCTTTGTGTCTTTCAATGGTGCCATCCGCGTGGTATTTAATTTTGTAAACCCACTTGGATCCGATAGCAGTTTTGCCTTGAGGAAGATCAATAATGTCCCAAGTATTATTTAATTCAAGAGCAGCAATTTCACAGTCCATTGCTTTACGCCACTCAGAGAATTGAATAGCTTGTTTATATGATGTTGGTTCAGATTGTTTAATGATGGAAGCAGAGAAAATGGCATGTTGGGGTGATAATTTTTCATGTGAAATAACAGATGATAAGGGATATGGATGAGTTTTATGTGAAATACCTTTTTCTTGGGAGCAGATCAGCGAAAGAGGAGGGCCACCAGCTTGTTGACAGTAGTAATCCTGCAGGTAAAGGGGTTGTTTCTTGGGTCTGTCAGATCGTCGAGGAGCTGTTTGGAGTGTTTGAAAAATGGGAGAAGGTGTAGATGTCGATATAGGTGATTGGGGAAAGGGTGATTGAGGTGGGGAAGTGATATCTGGTGGAGGGATAGAGTCGAAACTGTGAGGAATAATTTCTGGCAGCTGAATTAGTGAAGGAATATCTGGTGAAAGAGTAGAGTCGAAGCTGAGAGGGTTGATGACTGGTTGGTGAGTTGATGATGTAATATCTATGGAAGGTGTAGTGTTGAGGCCGAGAGTAATATCAGTCTTGCATGGGAAAATTTGTTCATAGAAAATGACATCACGAGAGTTAAAAATAGAGTTGGTTTGTAAATCCAATAATTTATAACCTTTTACTCCAAAGGGGTACCCAAGAAGGATGCATTTTCTAGCACGGGGGTCAAACTTGAGGCGACGATTTGTCAAAGTGGAGGCATAGCATAGGCAGCCAAAGATTTTTAGGTGGCTATATGATGGTTTTACTTTGAATAAAAGTTGGTATGGTGTTTGATTTTGGAGATTGGGAGAAGGGGTTCGGTTAATTAGATAGGTGGCAGTCATAACACAATCATTCCAATAGGAAATGGGAATGCCAGATTGAAAACGTAATGCTCGAGCAATGTTCAATATGTGTTGGTGTTTGCGTTCTACAATCCCGTTTTGTTGGGGATTTTCAACACAACTTTTCTGATGGATTATACCCTTTTCCATATAGAAATTTGTCATGGAAAATTCCACACCATTGTCTGATCGAATGGTTTTGACTTTTGTTTGAAATTGTGTCTCTACAAGATAGCAGAAAGATTGAAGGAATGGTCGAGTTTGTGATTTGTTTTTCATTAAATAAATCCATGTTGATCTTGTGAAGTCATCAACGATTGTAAGAAAGTATTTGGATCCATCATAGGCCATGTGAGAACAAGGTCCCCATATATCGCAATGGATTATATCAAAAGGTTGTTGTGCTCGTGTTTGACTAATGGGAAAAGATAAATGGTGCTGTTTTGATAAATGACAAGTATCACATGGAGAAATTTCATTCATGAATTTTTTATTTGATAAATCTTGTTGTAACAATAAAAGGCGAGAATCAGATGGATGTCCCATTCTACAATGCCATAATTTATGCTCAGAATGGGGGCTAGAGACAGAATTAAAATGGAAAGGTAAATTAGAGGAGGTGGTAGCAAGGACTTGAGCAGGTACTGCTGTCAACTGTAAATGGTATAAGCCATTGTAGGCCTCACCCTTCCCAATCGTGCTCTAAGAGGAAAGGTCCTGCACAAAGCACTCATTGGTGAAAAAAAGCAAACAACAATTGATGTCCATAGTTAGCTTTCTGGCTGAAAGAAGATTAAAAGTAAATGAAGGAATGCAGAGAACATTTTTTAGAATAATGGTAGGAGTGAGCTGAACCGTGCCCCGATGAGTGACCTGTGCTTGGTTACCATTTGGTAATTTAACATAGAAAGAAATTTTTGTTGGTTCTAAGGTGTAAAGGGAGGTACAGCAGATCATGTGATCTGTTGCACCCGTGTCTATAATCCATGGAATTTTTGAAGCTAAAGAAGATGAATTAAAAGTCGAGAGACATAAGGGAATACCAGATATGGCTGAAGATGATGGGTGAGTGGATACATGATTAGCCGTAGGTGTTGGGGTCTGGGACTGCAGCAAAGCAAGTAGATTGTGATATTGCTCTTGAGTCAAAACCTGCTGTTGACCAGTAGTGATCTGTTCTTGGTCAGAAATGCTAATTTGGTTAGCAAATGAATCTGTGACCTTGGTCCGATTGTGAAGCTTGTGACCTGGTGGGTATCCATGAAGCCTGTAGCACCTATCAACAGTGTGTCCAGCAAGATTACAATGAGTGCAAATAGGTTTTTCCAAATTAGGATTGGCTTTAAAACATTTTTCCAAAAGAATGGCCTGAAATTTTGCAATGGGTGCAAAAGGGTTTGTCTCTCTTTGGAAAACCAGACTGTTTGGTGGGATCTTTGTTGTAGGTAAAGTGGTTTCTGGTTGCAAAGGCAAGGGAATCAGAAGGGATAGGATGGTTGGAAAGGTGTTTACGCTTTTCTTCTTGCTGGACAAGGGCATATACTTCACTTAAACTTGGTGGTGGCTTAAGTAAAATAATTTGAGCTTTGATGTTGGTGAAAGAATCATTAAGTCCCATGAGGAACTTCATCATCCAGTCACGTTGCTGGTTGTCAATGACAGTTTTCATAGCACCACATGTGCAGGGTGGTATGATTTCAAAATTCACGAGTTCGTCAAGCAAGCTTTTCAATTTTGAAAAATAAAGGCTGACTGAGTCGTCTCCTTGAGAGAGAGCATTGATAGATTGTTTCAACTCATAGAGCCGAGGACCATTGTTTTGTGCAAAACGTTGTTCTAACTCAAGCCAAAGGGCGAGAGCAGTTTCAACATACACAACGCTGTTCTTGATTTCCAAGGACATGGCATTTTGTAGCCAAGTTACAACCATGTCATTGCATTGAAGCCATGGTTCTAACAAGGTACTGGAATTAGATGGTTGAGGAAGAGTTCCATCGATGAATCCTAGTTTCTTCTTGATACGCAAAGATCTGCGAATGGTGCGAGCCCAAGAATGATAATTATCGGCAGTCAAAGGATGATGTGTGAGTAGTGTGCCAGGGCCATCGTTGGGATTGAGAAAATAGGGGCTAGAAGGGTCTTTGGGGTGGAGGTTAATGGTTTCTGGTTCTGCATCATTGGGATTAGAAAGGTCTTTGGGGTTGAGGTTAATGGTTTCTGGTTCTGTCATTTAACCAGCTCTGATACCATAACAGAAATTGTAATAGCAAGAAAAATTGCTTTTGTATCTTTTTCTTATTTCCCTTTACATTACAACTGAATTATATAGCAATGTACAGAACCATGTAAATAAAGAAATCAAATCTTAACGAGGAAAATACAAATATTCTAACATAATTACAGCTCAATCATTTGCATATATTCTAGGAGATTCTCTGTTCCCTAATTTTAGTTGAGAAGATGCTGAGGAGCTGTGATCATCCGTGATTGTGGTAGCTGAATTGGAATGTTTTGATGGCATATTTTGAGTAAATTCCAACAAAACAGGATATGCTAGAGCTTGCTTGCCTGAATTTCCAGCTATGGCAAGCAGAAACACTAAAGCTGGTAACATGATTACTTGAAGATCTTGAGACATTTTTGGGAATGAAGCTAGGTAGTGAAGACGGAAGTTTACAGCAAGCATTTGGAATGAAGCTAGATAGTGAAGACGGAAGTTTACAGCAAGCATTTGTAAAGGATGTGGGAGGGAGTGTGTGTCTTACACTATTTATGAACTTTTGAATTAGACGGAATAATATTGACAAAAAAGCAAGTCTCTTCGTTTCTTTGCGAGACCGTATTAAATGAAAGTAGTGCATTTAATCAAATAAGGAGAAAGCATAGAAAAGTAATTTGGATTAAATTCAATTAAAATCTTATACATGTAATAAAACTAAATGGTGAACGTGGATCATATACATGTAATAAAGAATAAGTGTTGTCGCATAAAAAAAGAAGAATGTTTAATCAATCGTTGTCAAAGAAACATGGGTTTTAAATATATACATGTAATAAAGAATAGGCGTTGTCCCGGCTAAAAAAAAACAAAAGAAAATGTTTAATCAATCGTTATCAAAGATACATGCGTTTTTTGTTTAAACGAGTGGAAAGCTAGTTAGGTCTGAATTTGAGATGCTGATTACACTGTTTTCGATGTGATATATTCAGTGTTGAAAAGGAATCTATTGTCAACATGGAAAGTTTATGTATTGTATGCAAGAAAAATGTTAAACAATCCGGATGATCACTTGCTTGATCATACTCTCATGTCATATGGGTGTGTGGATCCTACAAAAATAAAATAATATTTTTCCTCCCAATGTGTGTGAATATGGTCATCCAAACGGTCAAGCAAATAGGTACTATAACATGGCTCTTGTATACAAAAAAGATAATGATACAAGTGGCACACGTAACACGTAACATTCTGAATTTAATTAGAGAGGTATTTTAAAAAATGTCTAAAATTAAGGGGGTGAATTAAAAAATGTCTACACTTTTGAAAAATGACCAAATTGTCTATTATGCACTTAATGATATTCTCGACACTTTAAATGTCGTTCTCGACATTTGATTTTTTTCAATTTGTCACGAATTTCGAGAAGTACTTTCATGATAAATTATATTAAAATAATATTCTCGACATTTCAAATATCGTTCTTGATACTTCATTTGTCTAGAATAACATTTCATTTTGAACATGACAATTCTCTACATTTGAAATGTCGAAAATAATATTTTGCAAAAATGTCCATTTTTGGGGTTAGTGTGGAATTATAAATTGTTAACAAGAATATTTTGGTTTAAATTATTTCAAAATGATCATTTTTACAATGATGAACATTTTTGCAAATAAACATGTGAAAATGGACATTTCTTGAAATTTTCTCTTAATTAGATTTGAAATTTATGGAGTCATGATTTGATGTAAAGCAAACCAAAAAGATGTTAATTGAACTGTTGGGAAAAAATTATTAATTTATTACGTGGGCCTACTGCCTACATATGTAATTAATTGTGTATAAAATTATTTTAAAATTAAGTCCAAAATTTAAAGTGATTTAATAAAGAATGAAAAAAATACATAACTATTAGACTATAAGAATCACATATCATAACTAACAATTTTATAAAATAGTTTCAAAAATCAGGTGGTAATGCAATATAAGATTATATAATAATTTATAAACATGCTCACTGTATATACACCCACAAATTCATTCACATACATCCATCTCACGGCAACCCCACCTACGCCATTTTCTTCCTAATTGAAATATGTACTCACTTTCTCTTTCACAATTTTTCACCACTCGCATATACAAAAATATTGTACAAATAGATTAATTCATATGCATGTAGAGCGTTCTAGAGAACAAGTTGAATAAAGAAAGAATTTATAAATAGTTTAATATTAAAATAGATAAAAATGAGTGCAAATTAAATGGATAGTACTTGTGAATCCCTTTAAATGTGTGATTGATCGCCCAAACATATGCTAAAGAGCTCGAAAAGGAGAAAGTGCTACTATCGGATGAATTAGATTCCCAACTTATTTCTTTCTATTTAGTTGAAGGAAATTTAAAATAATTCTTAGATTATTTTAAGGTTATCTAGAAGATTTTATTCGTGGAGGAAAATTTTATGGTATTTTTCAAATAGCCTTTGTTTTTCTTATTATTTTCAATTTCAAAAAAATGATCAAGTCCAAAAGATGTGGGAATTTCATTTATACCAACAAAATGATTCCGTTAACGTAATTGAGAGAGAAACGGATGAATGGTTGCTGGTTGGGCAAGTCCATGACTATGTACACATTGGAAATCAGGAATTAATAATTATAGACAAAAATCACATGGGGAAGATAAAAGTAAAAATTCATCTCAGTTATTTTCATAATTATAATTAGTCGTAAATGGTAGATCGTGAATTCAGTATTTTATACATGATAAAAGGCCAAACACAACCTTATCCTTTTTACGATAAGAAAAGAATCCTAATATACTTACTTTTTGTATTTCAATGAAATTAAGGTGTTTGGGTACATTTTTCTGAAGAATGTCGATTTTTTTAAAAAGTAGCAACATCTAATTTTGTGTAGTGCGCCTTTATTTGAAGACGTTTATTTACTTAATTGCCCCTATCTCATTCATGTCCCTTCTTCACTTTTATTCAATATTTTGGTTAGGTAAAGGGCAATATGGACTTTTCAGATGGCTTAGAAAGAAAAGGTGTCCAAGATGAGAGACGTAAAATTATAAGATCATAAAAATAGTAAAAAAGAGCGTGCTTTCTTGAACGTGAATGAAAACAACGAGATTATCTCAAGATCGATCCTGACTAATAAAAATATTGTTTATTTTAACCAATGTTTTCAAAATCGGCCCGGCCCGGCCGGTTCAACCTGTAAACTTGGGAATCGGGTCAATCACGCTCGGTTAACCATTTTTGAGAAAATCGGCTTCAAACCCACTAAATCGGCCGGTTTAACCGTGAACCGGTCACAATTCTTTGGTTTTTCCAATTTCCTTTTCTTTTTTTAGTTTAAAATTTTTTAACTTTATGAATATGCCTCATAAACTACAATTCAAATGCCCATTCAGAACTATTGGATGACCAGAAAAGATTCGGGGAAGAGATAACTTTCCCGATTGGGAAAGTTGGCCTAGATGCCAATTTTTTTTGGCAATTCCGTCATATTCTATATCCAATTGTAAAAAAATTTATCCCTTTAGATGAAAATTTTAGTATAAAACAAAGTCAAACGAACACGAAAAGTTAACTAATTTTTATTAACTTTTGGGGTTCGTTTGGCCTTGTTTTCTATCGAAATAAACACCAAAGGAGATAAAAAAAAAAAAAAAATTTACAATTGAGTATAGTATTTGATAGGATTGCCAAAAAAAATTTGGCCCTTAAGCCATTTTTTTTATTCGGGAAGAGAGCAGCTCTGATTGGATGACGTGCTTGTTTTATAGATGCACTTCTCTTAAATGGCTTCATAAACTTTTAATGTGAAATAATGTCTTTTATAGATGCACTTCTCTCTAATGGTTTCATAAACTTCCAATGTGGGATAGTTGAATAACAAAAAAAATGTTAAAATTCCCTCAAAATCATTTTTCAAATTCTGTCTAGTTGAGATTTTGAATCCCAATTATCCAAATTGTAATATCTATCTATAAGTTTAAACTATTTTATTTTAACATAGCAAACTATTCTAACATATTGGTTTTTAATTTTTAAAATATTAAGACTAATTGTAGGATAATGAATATAATTAACAAAGATAGATTTACTTTGAATTATTAATATAAAAAAATTATTGTTTTCATAGTATTTTATTATTTTTGTATGTATTTATTGCATCCGGATCAATTCCGATTCGATCCCAATTGAACCTTTTGACCCTTTACATTTTTCGGGTTGACGACCGGGTCGGTTTACAAAAAACATTGATTTTAACATGTCTCTACTCTCAATTTATAAGTGAATTTTTAAGTTTAGCCAAACATGCTCTAAGTCCAAAGTATCTTTAACTCTGAATATGTTCTTAATGCCAGGGTGAAGCTCTGCCTGGAAAATATCAAAATAGGACTGAAACATCCATGGCAACAGCCTTGATCTCAGCCACAATAGCCACGCCAGAGTGGTACTTGTTTTTAGCGGGCTTGGGCGAATTTCAAAATTTGAGCTCCTAGATTATGCATAGCAAGCAATAATTTTTTTTTTTTTTCCTTTATGGAACTAAACATGTTAACTTAAAATCAACAATAAAACAACAAATAAAATAAAATATTCTAAATATTTATATTACAATCAAATAATAATGCAAAAATGTTCTAAATGATCACTTAAATACAACTCGTATTGCAGTTTTAGAGGCAAAAATATCAATCAATTTTGAATAATCGACTTGTTCAACAATTTCTTTTTCAATGGATAACATGATCAATTCATTCAATCTTTATTGTGACATAATTGATCGGAGATAAGTCTGTCTTAAACAGCTTGCAGCAAAAACAAAAGATATTGACCAAAGAAATTGAATACACTAGTCATCTTCTATAAGTTGTGTGTCCATTTGCCATTAGCTTATATTATGATGATTCGAAATGTCTATCTTGACTATATTTAGGATACAAGATGTCGTCAACTCTTTTTGATCCATTTCAACTAAAAAATCCCTCATCTTTTGATCAATGTGAATGTCCTTCCAATTTTCATGACCATCAAAATTCAAAGAAAGACAATTTTCTTGATTTAAATCTTTATGTTGAACATTAACTTCATCATTCTGCTTTGAATCAATCACATTGACATGTTCAATCATTTTCTCCTTCTTTTTCAATTTATCCACATTATCATTGTCATTTTGATTCTGTTGTTCCTCAATCACCAATTTTTTCTGGTGTTTCTTCCTTCTATTTCTTTTCTTGCCATTAAAGTACTTATCCATATTTTCAGCCTGACTTCGAATTAATGCCTCTACTCTTTCTCTCTTCTTTTTTTTAAGCTCCATATGTATATTTACGAGCCACGGTATATTGATATTTGATTCAACAGTAAACACTAGTGGAAAAGAAAGTGTAAAAAGGGGGCTCAAATTAGTTTAAGAAAGAAAGATAAAAATGTGATTTTCTGTCAAAGCATCATCCACAAATAATATTGTTTAATAAACTAGAAAATGTAAACAAGTCACTAGTCAGACACTAACCACGACATTCTTAATTAATAAAGATTTAAGGCATTTTTTGTGTATGCTAAAAGGTTGTGGGACCCAAAAACAATGTAGTTGATATTAATTGTTTGACTTTGACTTAAATTAAAATCAGATTTTAATCTGAAATAAGCGAGCAATTCTACAGTTCATTTAAGCAAAGGATTTTCTGCATTTTGAGAGTAAATGAGGCGTACTCCTTACAAGACAATTTTGACTATTAAATTCAAGTGCCCATATAGCAGCTTGCATGCAAGCATCCGCCATTGCTAAGTTTTAGGTTTCTCGCTTAGAATTTTAAATAGTGAGAATTTGATTAAATTACTAAGCTCATGTTTGATGGCCATTATTTGAAAAAAAATATATATATATATTTTGAATAGCGAATTTTATGAGAATTAGTGTTTAAAAAGTAGGAAAAAGTTTTGGATTTATGTACAGAATTTTTATTGTGCGAGTGTGGTTGAAAATGATTTTGTTGAGGAAAAAAGAAGTTTCGAAAAAAATTCCATAAAAAATGAGCTAACTTTTATCACACATAGGAATGCGGATGAGCAGTAAAACTAAATGGTGAACGTCGATTATATACATGTGGGAAAGAATTTTGGTCACATATTTTATAGAATCTACAACTTTTCAACCACACATTTCATTAACTTTTATCAAAATTTACTAAAAATATAATTTTAATCCACACTAAATAGGGGCTATAGCTAATAGCATGCACGTGCATTATACGTCTTATGTATTGAATAAATGATATGCACAATATTTTTGAAGTACTAATACTGTTTTTAAAAGTAGCCGAGGTAATTAATATTATTAAAAAAAAATTAAATTTGATTGTGATTTAAGTTGTTAAGCCCCTTATAACATCTAAACAAATTCTAGTTCTTTCTGATCTCAAAACACTGTATTCCTCCAAGAGTATTGTTGTTCATTTACCTAGCGTACGAAAAGATTGGACCCCATTACTGATTTTATTTATTTATTTTTTTTTTTCAACTCCGCATCTTACTTTTTCCAAGTCGTATTCGTTGTGATCATATTATTTTTAATCATCAAGATCATTAATACCATCATTTTCTTTTATGCCTGATTACAAATTTTTATTTATGGCCGAAATGTTGTTAAAATGTTTTTATTGAAAAGCATATTTTTATGATTTTTAATGTTTAAACCGACCAATCCAAGTCAACCGAAATTTGATTGGGTTGGGTTGAAACACATAAATGTGTTGGGTTGATTTGATTTTAGATTAAATCGATCATATTGGGTTGGATAAAAAATATCCAATTCAATCCAATCCAACCCACATCCACCCCTAACTTTTTCTAAATGTGCGTGTGCCGTCTAGTGCGTGTGTGAAATTCTCTGTTTTTAATCTCTTTACTAATGTTCTCCCGTTTCTATTAGGTTTAACTTTCGAATGCAGGAAACTGCATGGAAATTTCTTGGGGCCCCAAGTAATTGACCTTTGCACTGGCCTTTCTTGAGTCTCGTGTAGGCATCACGCAACTCTTTTAAGCTCTTGTATAATGGGAATTAAAATTAAAATTTTAATAAAAATTAATAAAATATATGGTCGAAAAGTCATAGGTCCCACAAATACATTGTTAAAATTAATTATTGACTTTAATTTAAATTCAATTATCTACCAACTAGGGGGCTAAATGTTGGTTACGTCACTATTTGGCCCTAATTTTTTAAATTTAATTTTTTTTCAAAATCATTTTTAATTATATATTTTATGGAATTCATATTTTTATCAATTTTTTAATCACAAATTTCATTTATTTTTATCAAAATTTATTAAAAATTCAATTTTTAGTCTAACCAAATAGAGGTTAAAAGCCTGCACGAGTTAGCTAAGCTCGCCTCTATAGATTGCCACCTCTGACTTAAATTTTTAAATATATATTTATTCACTCTGATTTAAATTTTTATTTACTTATTTTAACTAACAATAAAGTTTCCAAAACTTTTTCAAGTAAATTCTCATATAAATGTAGTAATATAATGTTCGTGCCACCTAAAATATAATTATTTTCAAACATTTGACAAACAAATAATAATTATCTAATACTCCTTCCAATCACATGAATCTCGCTCTTGGCATAGATGATTAGCTTAAAAAAAAGGAAAAAATGTATATTTTAATCAAGAGTTCATTGGGACTAGTGTAAGTAGTAAAAAAAATGTATATTTTACAACAAAAAATAAAAAATAAAAATACCTGAGCCGGCTCGGCCCGTGAAGGCCCGGGCCGAGCCACCTTTTTTTGGTCGGACTTAGCCTAGCTCGGCTCGTGCCCAAAAAAGTCCGGCCAAAAAAACCCAAGTCGAGCCCGAGCTTTTTTTCCCCGGCTCGGACTCGGCTCGACCCGGCTCGTTACCACCCTTAACCATATCATTGATTCTTACCTATAAATATAGGGTTTCGCTCATTAATAAAATACACATAGGTATTGACTTAATTCTCTCTTCTACTTTTTTCTCTTTATTTTATAACATTATATATATATATATATATATATATATATATATATATTATTTTTTCTATCCAAATTCATTTCGTAAAATTGTAAATAGCTTCATTTAATATAAACTGAAAATTGCAGTTGTAAATTATCGAAAGGTTAATCAACACAAAATGTCCCCACTTTTCATTTTTTTTGTGCAAAATGTCCATACCTTTATTTTTTTTTTTTTTTTTTTTTTTTGCAATTTTACTCTTACTTTCATCTTTCATTGTGAAAAAAATCTTTCTATCCACCCACCGTCAAATGCTTTGTTAACTCGACAAAGGCTAATTAACACAAAACATTCCCACCTTTCTCGATATTTGTGTTTGGGTGGACTTATAAGCTGGTCCACCTAGCTTATAAGCCGATAAACGTCCAAACATGTTGGGCATTAAGGTTTGTTTGAGCCTCCTTTATTGTTTTAAGAATAAACTTTTAGCACGTTGACCAGTAAAAATGTTGTTTATTTTAACACGTCTCTACTCATAAGTGAATTTTTAAGTTTAGCCAAACATGCTCTAAGTCCAAAGTATCTCTAACTCTGAATCTGTTCTGAATGCCAGAGCGAAGAAGGCTCTGCCTGAGAAATATCAAAATATGATGGAAACATCCATGGCAACCAGCCTTGATCTCAGCCACAATAGCCACGCTCGCATGCTATCCTCAGGACACGGTTAGGCGACGAATGCATATGAGGGGTACTCTTTACAAGACAATTTTGGATGCCATTCCAGGTACTATAATACTAAGCCCATTGCCATTAACTATTTCATCAATTTCACGTTTCTCGGAGTAGAACAGGAAGAAGTCGAAAATGGTAAACTTAAAGCTATAGATACAAGGTATGAAAATAGACAAGTACATAATTCGGTTTAAGGGGAATTGAGCGGTGACTGAAAGATACCTCATGTGTAGCGACCGAGAATTTTAATTATGTTTCTTGAAAAACGTGTCGTTAAACTTTAAACCCGAGTTTTAAAAGTAAAAACGCGTTCGTCTAGCCGTTATTAAATTAATTTGAATCGAATCCAATTTCGAATATTTTAATTTCCCTATCGTTTAAATTCGAAATTAATACGATAGATTATTATTTCGGTCCAATAATCCATTGGCCCAATTAGGGTTATTTTAAGCCCAATTCCTTAAGTCCAATTAGAAAATCCTTCCGGCCCGAATTTCTGGTCCGTTTACTACCCTAGGGATTCGTGCCCTAGTTTCCTACTGTATATATACCCCAACCTCCCCCCCCCCTCAACCTCACGCTGCCCACAACAGTAGCAGCCTAGGTAAGAAAATTCAATTTCCTCTCCTCCATGCAATAAACTCCCGGTTCATCCTCCCAGCTGAGAAACTTACCGTTGATGCTAGAAAATCAATTTCTAGCATCAACACCACCTCTACAAGGCCAAGCCGCCACCATCCCTCACCCCAGCCGAAGCACGTCAACACCACCAATGCACCACAGTCAAAAACCCAGAACCACCTCCAACCCACAGGCTCTACCCTGCTGCCACCACCCTCTTCACAGTCGAAACCCACAGAACCACCCATCGACAGCCCCTTCGACCCCAAAATCAACCCCAAAATCGAGCCCAAATCAAAAACCAAAACCAGAAAAAGGAGACCCACGAACTTACCTCATACTTCGACCCATCTTCCAACCGGTGCCACCGCCGGAAAGTCCAAGAAAATTTCACCTCCAAGCCTCGGTTACCCTTCAACCCGTACGCCAAAAAATCACCCTCACACCTCCGGCACCACCGCGCGACGTCGACGCTGGCGTCGCCGGCCGGAAGCGACGGCGGGGGTGAAGCCCGTCGCCTCTCCTCGCCTCTGCCTCGCGTTGGACGCGAATGGGAGAGAGAGAGAGAGAGATTTGTTTTATTTAATTTGATTTTCGAAAATTACGATTTTAAGCCCCTAGTTTAGAGTTAGGTTATTTTAGTCCCCCTAATTTTAAAATTATTTATCTTAATCCCTAAAGATTCGGTTTTTATGAAAACAACCCTAGAATTTATATTTTAAAATAAATCAGCCACAGATTTTGGAAAAAGTCAATTTCAGTCCCTGAATTCCTATTTTTCAGTTTTAACAATTTTCAATTTAGTCCCTATTTTAGAAAAGTTCAATTTTAGCCTTTAAACTCTTATTTTTAGTTTTAATAAATTTCAATTAAGTCCCTAAATTTTATTTTATCGTTTTTAATCTTTAAAAATTTTCGAAACACTAATTCAAAATTTATTTTCTATTTTTGGCTAGACGAAACGTACGAACGATTGAGGAACTGAGATTTTTATTCTCGCTCCACTTTTCACGCAAATCGAGATAGATTGAGGTAGACTCGCCCCCATTAATTAGTTTAAATTGTAATTGCATGTATTATGTGATTATATGTGATTTATATACTTTAATGCATAAGATGAGAATCTCTTATGAGATAGATTATGTTGTTATGCTTGTCGTAACTTATATGCTTAATTGCATGAGAAGAAAGAGAATCTCTTATGAGATAAGAAGATGTTATGCATAACTTACTTGCTTAAATGCATGAGACAGACTACCCACACTCTATGATTTTAAAGAGCCTATGTTTTTCAAAGAAAATAAGCCCATGAGAATATCACTGTATAGATTGCATAGTTATGTGTTCAATTATTCTGTAAATTAATTACTGGCGATGAGTCTACTGAGTATTTCTTCGAAATGCTCATTCCGCTATTTTAACAATATTTGCAGATTTTGGAGACGGCCGAGTTTGATGGGCAGTGGTGGCATGAACGAATAATAGTAGTTAATTGTTTTTAATTTACTTTTAAATTTCACTCATTTGAACGTTATGAACTTACCTTGTCGTTTCCGCTATTTCAAACTTGAGTTTTAAAGTTTAATAAATTTTCTTTAAATTAATTCTAATGAGGTTTATTGCCGTTAACGTTCACAAATTTTAAATGTGATGCTTTTAAAAATTAGTTATTCCGCCAAACTTTTCAGTTAAATTAGGGCAAAGAGAAGATGACGTAGCGTTCCGGGTCCGCGGAACTCGGGGCGTTACAGCTTGGTATCAGAGCCAGTCTGCGTTTCTGTAGACTGGCAAATTTTCGAAAAAAAAAAAATTAATTTTCAAAGAGATATTTTACATTATTTAATTCTTATTAATGAAAGTTGCCACTGCCATCACTCGATCAGCTGACTCCAAAGGTAAAGAAGTTTATGAAGTTTAAATGTTATTTTAATTCGGATACTTGTTTTGATGCTTTATGAGACTTAGAAGAAAGAATGAAAGAAAGAGAAAGAAAGAAAGCATATCCGAATTAGAAAGAAAGAAAGAAAGACGAGTATGAGCATAATTTGAAAGAATTTTCTTTAATTTTTACGTCCTCGTAATTTTAACTAGAAGAGAAAAATAACCCCGCTTAATTGGACTTTGCATAATTGATTTAGGACATGGCACCCATTCGTAGAAATGCACTCAGTGACGCAGAACAAGCCTTTAGGGATTATGACCGCTTCAGGCCCGAACTTGAGTGGACAATTGCCCAACATGTAGAGCAGTTGAACGTTATACGCGAGCGAGCCATACAGCATGGCTACGTGACTAATAATCATCGGTCGATCCGTCACTTGCTCTCGACATTTCGAAATGACTATGCGGAGGTAGCTAATAGCATATATGTAGATGCTCTAGCGTCTCTGAATGTGGAGATGGAGTATGATGCTTTCTGCACGAGATTTGTGGCATATTGGCCCATGTACTTTGAGTACCGCTATGGGTTTGCTCCCGAAGAAGACTCAGAAGAAGAAGAAGCTGAGGAAGACGTTGATCCAGCGCTAGGAGAATTCTCGGACGCTGAATCAGGCGTAACCGAAGGATAATAGAGAGATAGAAATTAGAGTAGGCTCGACATGTTATTGTAAAAAAAAAAAAAAAAAAATTTATGTTCGGCATACGTGCCTTCCTACCCATGTATTTTCATTACAAGAAATCGAGTTTTGAATAAAATGATATTTGGGTTCCAATTTTCATTTTTGAGTTATCTGCTATCGTCTACATTATTGGTACACGTAATTCGACATTTACGAACTACTTTTAAAAATTTTATGAAGGTTATGGCACCACCAACCCAAAGCGATGTCATTCGGGAATTACTTAACGTGGTGCAAGAAATGAGACAAGCTCCACAATTGGTTAACCCCACAATACCAGCGATAGAACAGTTCCGAAGATACCACCCACCTACATTCGATGGAGGAGATAGTCCACTAGCAGTGGAAGAGTGGCTCCAGGGCATTGAGAAGATATTCAGGCACATATCTTGCCCTGAAGATAAGAAGGTAATTTGTGCCGAGTTCATGTTAATCGGAAGAGCTGGTTTCTGGTGGGAATCTGCATCACGAACAAGGAGCTCAGAGCAACTAGCAGCTCTGACTTGGGACAAATTTAAGGCTGAGATCAGGGATAAATTTTTCCCACAAGCTCTCAGAGATCACAAGGAGTCCGAATTTCTACGTCTGGTACAGGGTGAAATGGATATAACTGAGTACGAGAGGAAGTTCGAGGAATTGTCACGTTATGCTCCACATCTGGTGGAGACTGAGTTCAAGAAGGCAAGGCGTTTTGAGAGAGGTCTACGCATTGATATTCGACAGATTGTCAGTTCACATGAACTGCCAACTTACGGAGATGTCGTGAAGAAGGCTCAAGCTGTAGCCTATGCCGGTGTGAGAGTTGGGAACCAAGGCAATCATAACGAGCAGAGGTATCAGGGAAAGAGAAAGTGGCAAGGTCCCAATCGCAATCAGAATCAGAATCAGAACCGGAATCAAGCTTTTACCAAGAGGCCGAATCTAGGGCCAGCGGGGAGACAGATGACCAATTTTACTCCACCCTGCCCTAAGTGCCAGAGGCCGCATAAGGGAGAGTGTCTTTTTGGAAAGGGAGTTTGCTACAAGTGTGGCCAGCCGGGTCACTTTGCATCGGATTGTCGTGCCCCATCCGCCCAGGGTTCCAATCAGAAGGCGAACCCAGACCAGAACAGAAAAGGAAAAGCAAGAGTGTTTGCTATGGATGCAGCTGAGGATTCCGACGTGATTGCTCGTATACTATCTATCTCTAGTATTCCTGTATATGTTCTAATAGACTCAGGAGCTACGCATTCATTTATAGCTGAAGCATGTTTAGGAAGACTAAACTTGATAGGAGAAGAAACTGGTAGTACTCTCGAGGTTAGTTTACCATCAGGAGGAACTATCGATACTAATAAGATAGTCAAAGCAGTACAAATAGATTTTGATGGCCAAGTTTCGAAGGCAGACTTGAATATTATCCGAATGAACGATTTCGACATTATTCTGGGTATGGATTGGCTTAGCACCAACCATGCCGCAATCATGTGCCACGAGAAAGAGGTTATTTTTCGCAAAGATGGTGAAGAAGTATTCAGATTTCACGGGACGAAGATCAAAGCACTTCCTCGCCTTATCTCGGCTTTACAAGCGGAGAAATTATTAGCCAAGGATGACTGTCATGGCTATGTGGTTAGTCTTCAAGACAAACCCGTAGAGGAGATTACTCTGGACTCAGTGCCAGTGGTATGCGAGTACAGCGATGTCTTTCCAGACGATCTATCGGGTACTCCACCAGATAGGCAAGTGGAATTTTCCATTGATTTGGTGCCAGGAGCTGCCCCTGTTTCTAAAGCTCCGTACCGCATGGCGCCGAAGGAGTTGCAAGAACTGAAGGTGCAGTTGGAGGAATTGCTGGAGAAGGGTTTCATCAGGCCAAGTGTATCTCCATGGGGAGCACCTGTTCTATTTGTAAAGAAGAAGGACGAAAGCATGAGGATGTGCATCGACTACCGAGAACTTAACAAGTTGACGATAAAGAATAAGTATCCCCTTCCCAGGATCGAAGACTTGTTCAATCAGCTGAAAGGTACAGCTATCTTCTCCAAGATTGATTTGAGATCTGGTTACCATCAGCTAAAGGTTTCGCCAAGTGACATACCAAAGACAGCGTTCAGGACACGATATGGGCATTATGAGTTCACAGTAATGCCTTTCGGCCTCACGAACGCACCTGCGATATTTATGGACTTGATGAATAGAGTTTTCCATCAGTATCTCGATAAATTCGTTATTGTTTTTATCGATGACATACTGATTTACTCCAGAGATTCTGCACAACATGAAGAACATTTGAGGACTGTGTTGGAAACACTGAGAGCAGAAAAGTTGTATGCCAAATTCAAGAAATGTGAATTTTGGCTTGAGCGAATAGGTTTCTTAGGTCACATTGTTACAGTTAAAGGCATCGAGGTCGATCCTTCGAAAGTTGAGACTGTAACGAATTGGCCAACACCTGCAAATGTTGGAGATGTGAGAAGCTTTCTTGGATTAGCCGGATATTATCGACGATTCATAGAGGGTTTCTCTAAAATAGCAGGCCCTATGACCCAGTTGACCAAGAAGGGAGTTAAGTTTCAATGGACAGAACCATGTGAACAAAGCTTTCAGAAACTTAAGAACAGACTTGTCTCAGCACCAGTATTGACTATACCAGACGGGTCCGATGGTTTCGTTATTTACAGCGATGCATCCAAACATGGTTTAGGTTGTGTATTGATGCAGAATGGCAAAGTGATCGCATATGCTTCAAGACAGTTGAAGCCACATGAAAAGAATTACCTGACGCATGATTTAGAGCTCACAGCTGTCGTTCATGCTCTTAAGATCTGGCGACACTATCTATATGGGAGTAAATGTGAAATCTACACCGATCACAAGAGTCTCAAGTATTTCTTCACTCAGAAGGAACTGAACATGAGACAACGACGATGGCTAGAGCTAGTAAAAGATTATGACTGCACTATTCTTTACCACCCGGGTAAAGCAAACAAAGTTGCAGACGCCTTGAGCAGAAAGAATGCTGGACAGTTATCAGCTTTGGGAACAACGCAAGATCAATTAATTCGAGATTTTCAGAATTTAAGAATCGAAGTACGAGTCCCAACAGTCCAAGGATCTAACAGATTGGCAAATCTGATCGTCAAACCAGACTTGAGAGGTCGGATTGTAGCCGCTCAAGCCGGAGATAAATTCTTGGAAAAGATCAGATCCGAAGTTGGGACTGGCAAGAGAATAGGTTTCGAGATTACCGCTGATAAAGCGCTTATGTTCAAAGGACGTCTTTGTGTGCCGAAAGATGAACATATCCGGAATGAGATTTTGATAGAAGATCATTCAGCACCATATGCATGCCACCCAAGAGGGACAAAGATGTATCGTGATTTGCGTAATACCTTTTGGTGGAGAAACATGAAAGGTTGTATTGCAAAGTTTGTTTCTCGATGCATGACGTGTCAGCAGGTCAAGGCTGAGCATCAGAGACCATCAGGATTGTTAAATCCCTTGGATATACCAGAATGGAAATGGGAGAAAATTTCCATGGATTTCGTGACAGGGTTACCAAAATCAGTAAGAGGTCATGACGCCATTTGGGTTATTGTAGACCGACTTACGAAGTCAGCTCATTTCCTACCAATCAGAATGACTCTCAATGTGGATCAATTAGCCCAATTGTATGTTAAAGAGATCGTTCGACTTCATGGAGTACCAGCTTCCATTGTCTCAGATAGAGACCCGAGATTCACCTCAAGATTTTGGAAGAGTTTACATGTCGCAATGGGTACTAAATTAAATTTTAGTACAGCTTACCATCCCCAAACAGATGGACAGTCTGAACGCACTATTCAGACACTGGAAGATATGCTTAGAGCTTGTGTGCTAGACTTGATTGGTAATTGGGAGACTCATCTTCCATTAGTGGAATTCGCCTACAATAACAGTTTTCAGGCTACTATTGGTATGGCACCATATGAAGCACTATATGGGCGACGTTGTCGATCACCAGTTTATTGGGATGAAGTAGGCGAGAGAAGAATTTTAGGTCCAGAATTGATTGAGAGGACAGTTGAGGCTATTGAGAAGATCAGACTACGGATCAAAGCCGCCCAAGATAGACAGAAAAGTTATGCCGATCAAAGGAGGAAAGACTTGGAGTTTGAGATTGGAGAGAAAGTATTCTTGAAAGTAGCTCCTATGAAAGGTACCATTCGTTTTGGCAAAAGAGGGAAGCTAAGACCTCGTTTTATCGGACCATTTGAAATCTTAGAAAAAGTAGGTAACGTGGCTTACCGTTTAGCGTTACCACCAGAGCTCTCGGCCGTACACAATGTTTTCCACGTTTCTTTATTGAGAAAATATATCCACGACCCTGGCCATGTGGTAAATTTTCAGACTATTTCGGTTCAGAGGAATTTGTCTTATGAAGAGACGTCTATGTGCATTGTGGAGAGAAAAGTCCATGTCTTAAGAAACAAAGAAGTTCATTTAGTCAAAGTCCAATGGGGTAGACAGGATAGCGATGAAGCTACCTGGGAAAAGGAAGATGAGATTCTGGCTAAGTATCCAGATATTATAGATCAAGTAAGTTTAAATTTCGAGGACAAAATTAATTTAAGGGGATAAGGTTGTAGCGACCGAGAATTTTAATTATGTTTCTTGAAAACCGTGTCGTTAAACTTTAAACCCGAGTTTTAAAAGTAAAAACGCGTTCGTCTAGCCGTTATTAAATTAATTTGAATCCAATCCAATTTCGAATATTTTAATTTCCCTATCGTTTAAATTCGAAATTAATACGATAGATTATTATTTCGGTCCAATAATCCATTGGCCCAATTAGGGTTATTTTAAGCCCAATTCCTTAAGTCCAATTAGAAAATCCATCCGGCCCGAATTTTTGGTCCGTTTACTACCCTAGGGATTCGTGCCCTAGTTTCCTACTGTATATATACCCCAACCTCCCCCCCCTCAACCTCACGCTGCCCACAACAGTAGCAGCCTAGGTAAGAAAATTCAATTTCCTCTCCTCCATGCAATAAACTCCCGGTTCATCCTCCCAGCTGAGAAACTTACCGTTGATGCTAGAAAATCAATTTCTAGCATCAACACCACCTCTACAAGGCCAAGCCGCCACCATCCCTCACCCCAGCCGAAGCACGTCAACACCACCAATGCACCACAGTCGAAAACCCAGAACCACCTCCAACCCACAGGCTCCACCCTGCTGCCACCACCCACTTCACAGTCGAAACCCACAGAACCACCCATCGACAGCCCCTTCGACCCCAAAATCAACCCCAAAATCGAGCCCAAATCAAAAACCAAAACCAGAAAAAAGAGACCCACGAACTTACTTCATACTTCGACCCATCTTCCAACCGGTGCCACCGCCGGAAAGTCCAAGAAAATTTCACCTCCAAGTAGGGATGGCAACGAGTCGGGCCGGCCCGGATCGCGGGCCAAAATTTTAGGCCCGTGCTCGGCTCGGGCTCGGAGGACCCGGGCTTTTTCCGGGCCCGAGCCGACCCGAGCCCAAGCTCGGTGGAATTTTGGGTCTCGGCCCGGGCTTTTTTCGAGCCGAGCCGGCCCGTATTTTTCTATTTTTTTAATTTTTTTTTTAAAAAATTCAGTATTATTCTATTTTTTTTTTCATTTTTTTTATCGCGAGCCCAAAAAGCCCGTGCTACGAGCCTGCCCGCGCAGCTCGGCCCGAACTTTGGCTCGGTAGCCCGGGCCGCGAGCCGGGCCTGCCCCGGGCTTTTCACGGGCCGAGCCCGGGCGGCCCGGGCCACCGAGCCATTTTGCCACCCCTACCTCCAAGCCTCGGTTACCCTTCAACCCGTACGCCAAAAAATCACCCCCACACCTCGGGCACCACCGCGCGACGCCGGCGCTGGCGTCGCCGGGCGGAGGCGAAGCCCGTCGCCTCCCGTCGCCACTCCTCGCCTCTGCCTCGCGTTGGACGCGAATGGGAGAGAGAGAGAGAGATTTGTTTTATTTAATTTGATTTTCGAAAATTACGATTTTAAGCCCCTAGTTTAGAGTTAGGTTATTTTAGTCCCCCTAGTTTTAAAATTATTTATCTTCAGCCCTAAAGATTCGGTTTTTATGAAAACAACCCTAGAATTTATATTTTAAAATAAATCAGCCACTGATTTTGGAAAAAGTCAATTTCAGTCCCTGAATTCCTATTTTTCAGTTTTAACAATTTTCAATTTAGTCCCTATTTTAGAAAAGTTCAATTTTAGCCTTTAAACTCTTATTTTCAGTTTTAATAAATTCCAATTAAGTCCCTAAATTTTATTTTATCGTTTTTAATCTTTAAAAATTTTAGAAACACTAATTCAAAGTTTATTTTCTAATTTTGGCTAGACGAAACGTACGAACGGTTGAGGAACTGAGATTTTTCTTCCTGCTCCACTTTTCACGCAAATCGAGATAGATTGAGGTAGACTCGCCCTCATTAATTAGTTTAAATTGTAATTGCATGTATTATGTGATTATATGTGATTTATATGCTTTAATACATAAGATGAGAATCTCTTATGAGATAGATTATGTTGTTATGCTTGTCGTAACTTATATGCTTAATTGCATGAGAAGAAAGAGAATCTCTTATGAGATAAGAAGATGTTATGCATAACTTACTTGCTTAAATGCATGAGACAGACTACCCACACCCTATGATTTTAAAGAGCCTATGTTTTTCAAAGAAAATAAGCCCATGAGAATATCACTGTATAGATTGCATAGTTATGTGCTCAATTATTCTGTAAATTAATTACTGGCGATGAGTCTACTGAGTATTTCTTCGAAATGCTCATTCCGCTATTTTAACAATATTTGCAGATTTTGGAGACGGCCGAGTTTGATGGGCAGTGGTGGCATGAACGAATAATAGTAGTTAATTGTTTTTAATTTACTTTTAAATTTCACTCATTTGAACGTTATGAACTTACCTTGTCGTTTCCGCTATTTCAAACTTGAGTTTTAAAGTTTAATAAATTTTCTTTAAATTAATTCTAATGAGGTTTATTGCCGTTAACGTTCACAAATTTTAAATGTGATGCTTTTAAAAATTAGTTATTCCGCCAAACTTTTCAGTTAAATTAGGGCAAAGAGAAGATGACGTAGCGTTCCGGGTCCGCGGAACGCGGGGCGTTACATCATGAGTGGGAAAATTTATTTAAACATGCTGATGATTTCCAAATATGTTCTACATCATCAAATTCAGATACGGTGAACAGAGCATTATCTTCACTATACCTCAACAACTTGGAATTCTCAAACCTTAAAGAGGATTAACACTGCTTGTAGTTTTTGTATTTTGAACTCACACTCGTTTCTATTCATACTCTGTTTATTTATACAACAATTGAGCCTAATTTTAGGCACTCAAAGATATGTAGTAAAAAGGAAAGATACAATTACAGAATTACAGAGGTAATTAACATTCATAATAACATTCATACTCGAAACATGCTAAGGGCCACGGATTCCGGTGACAGCTAGGTTGACAAGGTTCACTAACAGGCACTTTTGGAGGAGAGACCACAGTGCTAGGCACGATTTCTACCCTTACTGGTGGCTCTTGGTGGCTCTTCCCTTTATTCAACCTTCGAAACAGCAATAGAAGGAGGCCTATTACGATTACCGCTATGGCGGTTGGAACAGTGATTTTAATTGAGAGTGAGAAATTGATGATCCGTTTCTTGACGGCTCTGTACATTTTAGCCAATAGATTGCAATGGGGAAATTAAAAAATTGCCCTCGTTCCGAATAAATTAAAAGATCTTATATCTTTAAGAGGTAAAGAGTATACCTGGGCCTAGATGGATATACACATTCAGAAATTGCAGCTGTAAATTAAAGAAAAGTTAGCATCATTCAAGATCTAATTTTTCTGCTTTTGGGTGTAAGAGAGGCTTACGAGGTGGCTCTTGAACTACGTTGGCCGTGTTCGAAAAGCAACACGTTCCCTGTTTCTGCCCGTTTCTCTGGTAATAGCTGTTCACGGCGAAATTGCAGTGATCCTTCACGGTATTTGGCTGGAAACAGGCGCCATTTTGCATAATTGGAGTACAATCTGCTCTGGCTCCACATGCATAATCAATGTTCATCTGGTAAATTTCATCAGTCAATCCCTCGTTACAAATGCAATAATGTGCAGCATCTGCAAAATAAAATTTAAAAATTACAGTAAAGAATAAGCGCTGGAAAAGACTATAAAACAGGATATGCTAGAGCTTGCTTGCCTGAATTTCCAGCTATGGCAAGCAGAAACACTAAAGCTGATAACATGATTATTTGAAGATCAGACATTTTTGGGAATGAAGCTAGGTAGTGGAGAGAGTTAATTTAATCACCAATCACTAACATTTATGTTTAGTTACTACTTGCTCACCCAGAAATAAATGATTACCAAATGCTCACCAACTTTTGAAAAAAATTACCCATCCATCACCTGTTTCACTTCCATTCTTCCAACTAGCCAAAAATATCCATGTGGCCAACGAAAATCTTACGTGGCCATTAACACAGTTAAAAATGCAGAAAACATAATAGAAATCAATTTGGGGGAAAAGAAATGGGTTCAAAGTTAGGGCTGGGAATGAAGGGAAATGAATGAATACACGTGATTTTCAATTGAATAAAGGTAAAAAAACGTGAGTTCAAATCCCAGGTGGCAAAAATTTACGATGTTAATTGACACGTAAGATTTTCATCTGCCGCGTGTGATTTTTTGAACCAGGTAGACGGATGGAAGCAAACGGGTGATGGATAGATAATCTTTTGTAAAAGTGAGTGAGTATTCGGTAACCTTTTATTTTAGAGTGAGCAAGTAGTAATCATACCTAAATGTTAGTGAACAGTTCTTTAATTAACTCTAGTGGAGACGGAAGTCTATAGGAACCGTTTGTAAGCGATGTGGGAGTGAGAACTTGGCCCCCGTATTTGTGCGGTAGCTGGCTTTAGTTATGGGGTCCCACTTTCAAAAATCAGGCCCGACAATTTATCTTTGCTGAGAAAAGCTATACGATAAGCCCGGTTCACAGGAGCTGAGGTGGCGGGTGTATCAGCTCCACATCTGAAGAGGATTGACATCATGGCCTATCTCTTGTGCCATATATAGGGCCCATAACTATGCAAAACCTTTTTGACTATAAAAAGTATATGATTCGTTTGGTCGGTAAATTGTCCTGTTATGCAGATTCTTTGTTTCGTATTGCATTTTAAACATGTTGTAAATGTTTCTTTAAGAGGTAAAGAACTAGATGGATGCCAACATTTTACAATTACACCTGTAATGACCAAAATAAACACAAAAACAGAGCAGATGAGTACAAAAGTTAGCATTATTCCAGATAGAAATTTGCTTTTGGGTGATCGGGGAAGTTTTTATTTTAATTTTTCAATTTTGTTTTTGTTTTAATATGGACTCTTTCAGCCAGTCTTTTTAACTCTCTTCCCAATTTTTTTATTATTTTAATTTATTTTACAGTCGTTATACTATTATACAAATCACTTATTTTTCTCTATGATTCTAAGAGCATGTTTGGCATAACTTTTGTTTTTACTTTTACTTCTTGTAGGAGAGCTTTTAGAGGTAGTTACCATAATTTATTTGAAAAATAATATTTAAAAGCACTTCACATTCCGGAAGTGCTTTAAGAGGAAGTTATATTGAACCAATTTCCTCTAAAAACTCTTTTAACTATCAAAAGCACTTTAACAAAATTAGTCAAACGGGTCCAAAAACAGCTTTTAAGTCTCAAAAGTTCCTTTAGACTTTTCAAAAGCTATACCAAACGGGCTCTAAATTCGTGTGACATGATTTGTGGGTAGATATTTGGTATTGTGATTTTCAAAATGCAAAATCACATTATATTCGATTGTTATTATTGGAAAAATTGATTTTGAGTGAGCAACTTTGAGCTCATATTAGAGTGGGACTCATACTCTAAAATTAAGGAGACTAATCATGTTCATAGTCAAATCCCAAGATAATTAACACGACACATTTATTTGTAAAAAATTATTAAGTTTTAATTGAAAGTTTCTCGCTTGGAATTTTAAATAGTGAAAATTTGATTGAATTACTAACTTTTGTCACACATAGGAATGCACATGAGCAATAAAACTAAATGGTGAACGTTGGTTATATACTTGTAATAAAGAAAAAGTGTTGTTGCGTAAAAAAACAAAAAATTATTAATTTATCATGTGGGTCTACATATGTAATTAATTGTATACAAGACATTTAATTATAGAGAGTGGATTTGACTCTTCAAAATTTACTCTCTAAGTTAAAATGTTAATTTAAAGAATTTTCTATTTTTTTTATTGAAAAGCGTTTGTTGTTACTTTGAGACGATGGGATGATAGTAATACACACTTTCTTCTCAAAATAAAGGTGGTTTTTTTAGTTCTTTCATGTCCTTCTTTTATACGCAATATGAAAATGGAAATTAGAAATGATGAAAATTCAACCATACTGATATTGTTGTTCTTAGGTCTATATTGGCATCAAGTCAAACAATAATAGTCCAATCAAATTTAATTGTCACCTATATAGAAACACGCCCAAGGTGGCTGTATGTAACAGCCTTCTTTCCTGGTAATCAAATTAATTTTGGTAATCACACTTCGAGTCTCTTAACATTTTATAGCCATGTTTATGTAAGTAGTATTTAATCGAGACTATTTTTCGAATTAGATATGTTTAGAACCTAATGCGCAGCGAAATAAGATATCAATTAAAAGTAATAAGTCATTTTTTGAGCTACATTAAAATTAACTTTAATGAACGGCCTATGGTACATAGAGAGTCAAAAGATTGCTTATGAAAAGTTGTCGAATTTAGACAAGGAAAGCAGTTTTTATTTTCCCCTTTTTGAACCCTACGTCGCACGGTTCAATTGGTGCGTGCGCAAAACGTACGTGATTCAGCCTCAATAGCTCCATATTGAATTTATGTTTTATCAATTTATTTTGTAAAATTAAACTCTTTTTCATTGATTTTTGGCAAAATAAAAATAAAAAAGGGTACTAACAGACAAATCCTTGATTGATCACAAAAGAATCTATAATATGAATTTAAACTTAATTCAATATTATGGGCACGCGAATTAAAGGAAATCTCCATCCACATTGAAAATGCCTAATAACTTACTGGTCCATTTTGCGTAACCCTCATTTATTACGAGTCCGTATTGGATGAAATTAGTGCATTTAGTCAATTTCAATGTGAAAGCATATTATTAAACACGAAAAGTAATTTGGGTTTAATTAAATCTTAAATTAAAGTCTTCTGTGAACATTATCTTTCGAAATTAAAAAAAGTCGAGTGCTCAAAATCTTAATTAAAGTCCTCTGTGAAACTTATCATCTGCGAACCTTAACAATAAGAATTTAGTTGGCCCTCTTTTGTTGGTGTTTTTTTTTTTTTTGATCTTTTTGTTGTGGTTCTATTACTTTTCTTTGCCTATTGTGAAATGTGTGTTTCGTTTTCGAATCAGCTGGTATTAGTTCAACGTCTCCCCAACTTCGCATAAAATGTCTGAAAAAGAGGGAAAAAAAAAATAGTACTGAAATAAATTAAAATAAAGAAATTAAATATAAAAAAATAAATATGTTCGAATTAGTGTTAAGGTAAATGAACTTAAACTCAAATATAATCACTAGCGACAATGTCAAAAACTTTTTCAAAAATATTTTCGTTTAAAATACTGCAAGTGCACGGTTTATTAACAAATAGTAAAATGAATTTTTGAGTCCAACACCCACAAAGATTATTCTGGTTAAAGTTCAAATTAACTTAACATTAACCCAAACAATAAAAATTGTGATTTTTTTTATAAAACTAAATTGTAATTAAATAATCTACTTATGAATTCAAGACACAACTTAACTAAAATCAATAAAAAATTATAATGAATGCAAGTTAGATGAAAATATAACGATGAAAAATATACGAGGATTCAGTATTCCTTTATATCAATCTCCTTTAACTCCGAACCTTTAAATTTTATATCACGAGTCAATTATGAATATCAATATTCATAAATAACAATCTCTTCCGAGTAGAATTAAACATGTCTCCAACTTGTGATCCAACTATATTTTCATGACGGATACAAATATACAAGAATGCTTTAAAGATTTTTGAATACTTAAAGATCGCATTGAGTATATCGATATATTGTTTTCTTGTGTGCATGTGCGTGTGTAATTCTCCGTCTTTAATCTCTTTTCTGTCTCTCCCTTTTTTGTGTCGGCCGTGCGTCTCTCTCTCTCTCTAATCAATTCCTACACTTGTCTAATTCTAAGTCCAAAATGGAAACAAATTCCATTTCCTTTCTTCCACTAATCTACCACCAACTAGGATTCTAAGAGTACGTTTGACATGATTTTTGACAAGTTAAAAGGATCTTCAAAGATCCAAAGTTACATCTGGACCTATATGACTAATTTTACAAATGTGCTTTTCTCTAAAATCACTTTCGAAATAAGAAGAGCTTTTAAAAATTAATTTTCAAACAAAAATTAAGGAGTATTTCCTCAAAATCTCTTTTACAGGAAATAAAAGTGGAAACAAAAGCTTTGTCAAATGGGTCATAATTCCCTTCAATTCATTACAATTGTAAGTTGAAGGCCCAAGTAAAATAATATTTTCACCAAGGCCTGAATTTTCTCAATTAATGCAATTCAATCCCTTGGAGTCCATTTATTTGTGAAATCCATCTCTTCTTTAATTTTGAAATATTTCATTCGTAATATCATTTTGAAGTACTCATGACCTAGTTTTCTACATCGTTAATGGCAAGCGAAAAAGACCAATTGTAGCAATTGTTACGACTTGTCAAAATAGGTCATGCCAATATTTCGAAAATTTCGATAACATGCTAACTTAAAAAAAAAAAAAAAAAAAAAAAAAAAAAAAAAAAAATCGACGATCTTGCGCTAGTCGAATTCACAATCAAAGCCATTTTGAGAACTACATTATAGACATATTGAAATGGTCCAAACAGACATTGAAAATAATGAAAGATGCATCAAATGTGCGTCTTAAAAAAGAAGCGTCTAACTTGTCTTTTCTTTAAAAAAAAAATTAATTATTTCATTAATATTTATTATTTTTGCACAACGAATTTTTTAATATAATTTACATCATTTTATTAGAAAATTTTACATGGGGTATGACGTCAAAAAATTTCGGAATTTTACATCCTAAAAAGTCATACCCCATGTAAATTTTCGAATGTAAATTTATATTTTTTTTTTGATGTAAATTTTTTAATGTAAAATTTTCACAATTTTTTTGCAAGTTTGATTGTGCTTCCTAACTCAAATATCTACATTCGCCAGTGTACGCGGTCTTGAGACTAAAATAGTGCAAGCTCATGATTTCAATATATAGACTAGTTATCACTGTATTTAACTCAAATAAGTTCTAGTATATATCCTTTAGTCACGAAATTAAACTCTCTCACTCACTGAGTTGGAGAAGATTAATGAGTCTGGAGTCGACTGGTGCTGAGCTGCAATGGCTTGACTCCAGGGGCGGATCCAGCTAGCGGCGAGCTAGAGCGGCCACTCTAGCTGGATCCGCCAGAAGTTTCAGCTTTGGGGGTGGAGACTAGAGAGGCTGACTGGAGCACCGGCGACCATGGAGGAGGAGCAGAGGCAGGCTTGGAGTTGGCTGGGCGAGTTAGAAAAAAAAATAGGCCCAAATTATTTGGGTCCAAAGTCCAGTAAGTGAACCAACCCAAATGACCACATCCATTTTCATTAAAATCCTTCCCCAATTTTCGGTGGCCGATTTGAGGTAGGAGAGACCGAGAAGAGAGAGGCGAGAGAGGGAGCATTCTTCGCATTTCGCAAAGGTTCAAACCCTAAGTCCCTAACTCCCAACTTCAAGTCCCAAATTTGAACTTCCAATCTTCCATTCGAAATTTCCAGGACCAGGAAGAGGACTGCCGACTGAGGAAGTACTGTCGATTGTCAAACTCGAAGCCTCGAAGGTAGAACTGTAGAAGCAAAAATCGGTGGCGGTGACCGCGTGTTTGTGTTGGACAATTGGATGCTTCAGTCTTCACGCTTGCAACGAGCGATTGCTCCGCCAGTGAACTGACCAGTGACTGCCTCCGTTTCGCAACGCCACTTCGACTTGGTTTTTGGTAATTTCAGTTTCTTTTTAGTCTTGGTTCAGTTGATTGAATGGTTGATTGGTTGTGCCGTGCTGGCTGCTGCTGTAATGCGGTTGTGCTTGTGGCTTGTGCGGTTTGTGCAGTTGTGCTTGTGCATTTGTGGCCTTGTGCTTGACTGCTTGTGCTTGTGGGCCTGTGGCCTTGTGCTTGTGCCTCGTGCTTGTGCTTGTGAGTTGTGCCTCACTGTGTGCTTGTCTTCTTTTTAGTGCTTGTGCTTGTGAGTTGTGCCTCACCTGTAAGTTGTAAGTTGTGAATTGTGCTTGTGCTTGTTTTTTGGATTATTGGATAGATATTAGATGGTGTCTATAGTCTATTGGTGAATGTTGATTTAGTGTTCGTTTGTGGGTAATTGATTTTTGAGAGGATACTCCCATTACAAAAAAAAAAAATGATTATACTCATCGAATATTTTTTCGTAAATATATACGTTTTGGATAAATTTATCATGGTGGTCGGTGGTGGTGATGTAGTTATTTTTGGATATTGGAATTGACTTTGTAACTTGTAAGCGTAGCTATTGAAAGTCTTGGACTTAATTTTTTTACAGGAAATGGTCCATTTAATTTTTTACATATATATATTCAATAATTTTTTATATTATTTAATCAAAGTTTAATAAACGACCGGTCGGATCGGGCTATTACGATCGTCGACGGTCAACGGTCAAAGTCAACTTTCGCTCTAGCTGAAAATTTATGCTGGATTCGCCGCTGCTTGACTCATCATGTAACTCCTTAAGAAGCACAATGTTTGTATGTATGTACTGCATATGCTCAACCTGATTGCTTTACCTGTCATGTTTCTTTTCTGGTTGTAATACAAGTGATCTATTAGATTAGTTCATCATTTTTTAATGGTCTTTTTCGTAGTTTGTAACAGGCGCAGATGCAGTTGCAAATTCCCTTTTTTTATGCGCAATATGAAAATGGAAATTAGAAATGATGAAAATTCAACCATTCTGATATTGTTATTTTGGCATGAAGTCAAATAATAATAGTCCAATCAAATTTAATTGTCACCTATATAGAAATAGACCCAAGGTGGCTGTAACAGCCTTCTTTCCTGGTGTAATCAAATAAATTTTGGTAATCACACTTCGAGTCTTAACATTTTATAGCCATGTTTATGTAAGTAATATTTAATCGAGACTATTTTTTGAATTAGATATGTTTAGACCCTAATGCGCAGCGAAATAAGATAACAATTAAAAGTAATAAGTCACTTTATGAGCTACATTAAAATTAACTTTAATGAACGGCTTATAGTACATAAAGACTCAAAAGATTGCATACTAAAAGTTGTCGAATTTAGAAAAGGAAAGTTGTTCCCACCCCCCCCCCCCCCCTTCTTTTTTTGAACCACGCATCGCACGGTTCAATTGGTGCGTACGCAAAGCATACGTGATTCAGCCCCAATAGCTCCATATTGAATTTATGTTTTATCAATTTATTTTGTAAAATTTAACCCTTTTTCATTAATTTTTGGCAAAATAAAAAAAGGGTACTCACGGACAAATTCTTGATTGATCACAAAAGAATCTATAATATGAATTTAAAGTTAATTCAATATTATGGGCACACGAATATTAAAGGATATCTCCATCCACGTTGAAAACGTCTACTAACTTATTGTTCGATTTTGCGTAGCATTCATTTCTTACGAGTCCGTATTGGATGAAATTAGTGCATTTAGTCAATTTCAGTTTGAAAGCATATTATTAAACATGAAAAGTAATTTGGATTTCAATTAAATCTTAAATTAAAGTATTGTGTGAACCAAAATCTTAAATTAAAGTCGAGTGCCCAAAATCTTAATTGAAGTTCTCTGCGAACCTTAACAATAAAAATTTAGTTGGCCCTCTTTTGTTGTTGTCTTTTATTATTATTTATTTCTTTTTCTTTTTCTTTTTTTATCTGTTTGTTGTGGTTCTATTACTTTCCTTTGTTTCCCCCGTTTTCAGCGCTGACATTGACATACGAGGAAGGGTTGCTCCATGTGGGCGAATATGGGAATATGGAATGGACCCACTAAAACAATTGGGTCAGTCAGGTGCAGACCGTGTCTGGAAGGGCGATCAATCGAGATCCCTATTGCCACAATTTCATTTTTATTTTAATTTCTTGGAAAAAGATAAATATACAAAAAATTAACTCACAGAATAACTACATATGTGAGATAGATGTGGGTCACATGTGTGAATAAAAAATATCAAAAAATTCACCACCCACCTCACCAATGTGTCTTGTCTATAGGACTTTTGTAAATTTTGCTTCTGTATGTCTAGCATTTCTCTAATTTCTCTTGGATATTGTTAAGGTTTGAACATGATTGAACGTCTAAATGCATGTAATTTATTTTTCATTTCGAGCACTATACTATTAATGTTGGACTTCTAGTCTTGTTGCATCGCATGTTTAAAATAAAAAGCATCACGCGTTTAAAGAGTTTCTTGAATATACTCTAAGAGCATCTCTTGACGTTTAAATATAAGATAGTCTATATTTTAAAGAGTCAACATTTAAAATCATACTTCAAAAGATTTTTTAAATTAACATTTTAACTTACGTCGCACGGTTCAATTGGTGTTTAAAATAATCTCTTAAAACGAAAATTAATTCAAAACAGAAAACAAAAACGTGAACCAAACGCACCTAATTTTCTTGTTTTCATACGATCTGTAGTGCTTTTCCTCGACACTCAGTCGAGCAAGCTCTTTCCTCCGATTATTTATGATCTTATAATTTTTGTTCATTATCCTAATTTTTCATTACATTTTCTGCCCTCCCATATCCTATCCGTGCTAATTTATGTCATTATCTTGGAAGCGATACTTAATCAATGAATGATAAATTCATTTTTAATTATACATTCTTCCAATAAAATAATTTTACACGTAAATTCAAAACTTTTCCTTACTTTTTAATTACATATTCTTAAAATAACAATAATCATGCTAGAAGGACAACCTAGTTGAATAAAGATCCCAAAATCTAGGTTCATAAGGGCAACCTAATTGTAAAGATCGTGCTTGATCATTGTGAGAATTCATCATAATCCATTCCTATGATAAAAATAGTGATACTCATACGGAATAAATGATAAGATAAGCTTTTGATGATCATTATATCTCGGAATATCCGAGCAAAATACGAGGCTCAATAGGAAAGTGGTACCATAATCGCCAAATCCGATCAGACGGAACTAAATTCATTGTTGAAGGATATTTTTAATGCACATTTTGGTTGCTGTACTCTCTCTCTCTCTCTCTCTCTCTACACAAACTTTATGACAACACATCCAATTTTTCTTATGTTTCTTATAGGTTTTTTTTTTTTTTTTTTTTAATGCATAGAGCCGTACCTGTTTTTAGCGGTCTTGGGACGAATTTCAAAATTTGGGCTCCTAAATTATAGTAAGCAATAATTTTTTTTCTTTATAAGAATTTTATAGAACTAAATATGTTAACTTAAAATCAACAATAAAACAACAAATAAAATGAAATATTCTAAATATTTATATTGCAATTAAATAATAATGCGAAAAGTGTTCTAAATGGTCAATTAAATACAACTCGTCTTGAACGTAAAAATATCAATCAATTTTGAATAATCGACTTGTTCAACAATTTCTTTTTCAATGGATAACATGTCAATTCATTCAATCTTTATTGTGACATAGTTGATCGGAGATAAGTTTGTCTTAAACAGTTTGCAACAAAAATAAAAGATCTTGTCCAAAGAAATTGAATACACTAGTGAACTTCTATTAGTTGGCTATCCATTTTCCATTAGCTTATATTGTGATGATTCGAAATGCCTATTTTGACTAGCTTTAGGAACCAATATGCCATCAACTCTTTTTGAATCCATTTCAACTAAAAAATCCTTCATCTTTTGATCAATGTGAATGTCCTTCAATTTTTCATGATCATCAAAATTCAAAGAAAAACAATTTTCTTGATTTAAATCTTCATGTTGAACATTATCTTCATTATTCTGCTTTGAATCAATCACATTGACATGTTCAATCATTTTCTCCCTCTTTTTCAATTTATCCACATTATCATTGTCATTCTGATTCTGATTCTGTTGTTCCTCACTCACCAAATTTTCTAGTGTTTCTTCCTTCTCTTTCTTTTCTTGCCATTAAAGTACTTATCCATATCTTCAACCTGTCTTCGAATTAACGCATCTACTCTTTCTCTAAGCGCCAGATGCGTATTTACAAGCCATGGTATATTGATATTTGATTCAACAGTAAACACTAGCGGAAAAGAAAGTGTAAAAAGGGGCTCAAATTAGTTTAAGAAAGAAAGATTAAAATATGAATTTTTTTTTTTTTCGTCAAAACATTATCCACAAATAATATTGTTTAATAAACCAGAAAATGTAAACAAGTCACTAGTCACACACTAAATCCGACACTCTTAATTAGTACAGAGCGAAGGCATTTTCTGTGTATGCTAAATATCATCAAGCAATTATTTAATAAAAAAGAGTATTTGACATGAGATATACTTCTTTAATGACCATAGTGATAATTCAGCGAAGATTTGCACGTTTTTGTGCATCAACAATGCAATGCTCTAGTACGTAATATTTTTTTCCTCGACAATATAATTAAGGGGTTAATTTCAAAAACGGTCACTGAAGTTACGTAAAAAATATAAAACGGTCACTGAAATTCAAAAGTTGCACAAACGGTCACTGAAGTTTCAAGTGGTTTCACAAATTGTCACTGGAGGACCAAACCCATTTTCAGCCCAACCAGCCACCTTTGGACCACCATAACTCCAATCTCGGGCCACGTTAGCCATCGACAGCATACCTTCTTGAAGCCCTCAATTCCCTCTTCGCAACCCACCCAACCACTGACCGTAAACATGTAGAAATTGGCCGAAAAATTGAGCCAAAGTGGGCTGCTTGGACTGAAAATCCCGAAAATCAGTCCAAGCAGCCACTTTTGGACCACCATAACTCCAACATCCAGCCACTTTGGGCACCGCCCAACGTACCATTTTGAAATTCTCAATGCCCTCTTCGCAACCCACCCAACCAATGGCCGTAACCCTGTCGGAATTGGCCGAAAAATCTAGCCAAAATGGGCTGCTTGGGCTGAAAATCCCGAAAAATCAGTCCAAACAGCCAATTTTGGACCACCATAACTCCAACATCCGGCCACCTTGGCCACAGCCCAACATACCATCTCGAAGCCCTCAATTCCCTCTTCGCAACCCATCCAATCACTGGCCGTAAACCTGATGAAATTGGCCGAAACATCGCTCCAAAGTTGGCCGAAAAATCGCTCCAAAATCGCTGTGAGCGCATAGCCAACTTTGGAGCGATTTTTCGGCCAATTTAGATGGGTTTACGGCCATTGGTTGGGTGGGTTGCGAAGAGAACATTGAGGGCTTCAAGATGGTACATTGGACGGTGGCCAACGTGGCAGGATGTTGGAGTTATGGTGGTCCAAAAGTGGCTGTTTGGACTGATTTTTCGGGATTTTCAGCCCAAGCAGCCCACTTTGGCTCAATTTTTCGGCCAATTCCGACGGGATTACGGTCAGTGGTTGGGTGGGTTACGAAGAAGACATTGAAGGCTTCAAGAAGGTATGTTGGTCGATGGCCAACGTGGCCCGAGATTGGAGTTATGGTGGTCTAAAGGTGACTGGTTGGGCTGAAAATAGGTTTGGTCCTCTAGTGACCATTTGTGAAATCACTTAAAACTTCAGTAACCGTTTGTGAAACTTTTGAACTTTAGTGAGCGTTTTGTGTTTTTTACGTAACTTCAGTGAATGTTTGTGAAATTAACCCTATAATTAAGGGATTGTTTGACAGTTTTTATAAAAAATTTAATGAATTATGATCAAAGTTGATAAATTTTATAATTAAAATTGATATAAATTATGAATACTATAAAATATAATGTTAAAATTAAACTTTTACGATTAGAACTTTCAGATTAAATAAAAGAATGAAAATAAAAATTATACACATCCTAATTAATTCATTAAACTATTCAAGAAAGAGAGGTATCTTTATCTTACTTTATTCAAGGCCAAAGCTCTAATTTTTCTATTCAGTTTTGTCTTTAGTGCCCTCTTTGGCTCTTTCCCCTCAAACTTCCGTTCCTTTTTCTCTTTCTAACTTTCTTGCATTCTAAAAATCTTCGATTTTGTTTCTTGGTGGCTTGTGTTGTAGTTCAAGAACAGTTGGGTACTTGGATTCTACAGTTCATTTAAATGAGGCGTACTCCTTACAAGACAATTTTGGATGCCATTGATTCCAGGTACTATAATACTAAGCCCATTAAGTGTTTCATCAATTTTACGTTAATCAGAGTAGAACCGGAAGAAGTCGAAAATGGTAAAGTTAAAGCTATAGATACAAGGTATGAAAATAGACAAGTACATAATTCAGTTTAAGGAGAATTAAGCGGTGACTGAAAGATACCTCATAAGTGGGAAAATTTATTTATAAACATGCTGAAATTCCCAAAAATTCTACATCATGAAATTCAGATACAGAGAAAAGTATTATACAGAGCATTAATTACATGACATGCCACTATAGATGTCTAAAGCTCATTTTCGCTATACCCCAACAACTTGGAACTCTGAAACCTCAATATCAAGCGTGGTGGACGGAGAGCCCACAGTGTTAGCCCCGATTTCTACTTTCCTATTTTCATGATTTGCAGCTTCTTGGTGGCTCTCCCCTTTATTCAACCTTTGAAACAGCTTTAGGAGGCCTATTACGATTACCACTATGGCGGTTCCAACAGTGATTTTAATTGAGAGGGAGAAATTGATGATCGGTTTCTCGACGGCTCTGCCAATAGATTGTAATGGGGAAATTAAAAAATTGTATCAGTTCTTTTCCTCGTTCCGAATAAATTAAAAGAGCTAGTATCTTTAAGAGGTAAAAAGTATACCTGGGGCTAGATGGATATACACATTCAGAAATTGCAGCTGTAAATTAAAGAAAAGTTAGCATTATTCAAGATATAATTTATCTGCTTTTGGGTGTAAGAGAGGCTTACGAGGTGGCTCTTGAACTACGGTGGTGGTGTTCAAGAAGCTACAGGTCCCCTGTTTCTGCCCGTTTCTCTGGTAATAGCTATTCACGGAAAAATTGCAATGATCCTTCACAGTATTTGGCTGAAAACAGGGGCCATTTTGCATAATTGGAGTACAATCTGCTCCAGCTCCAAATGCATAGTCAATGTTGTTCTGGTAAATCCCTTCGCTCAATCCATCATTACAAATGCAATAACATGCAGCATCTGCAAAATAAAATTTAGAAATTACAGTAAAGAATAAGCGCTAGAAAAGACAATAAAACAGGATGCTAGAGCTTGCTTGCCTGAATTTCCTGCTATGGCAAGGAAAAGCACTAAAGCCGGTAACATGATTATTTCAAGATCCTGAGACAGACTTTTTTAGCAATGAAACTAGGTAGTGGAGACCGAAGTCTATAGGAAGCATTTATAAGGAATGTAGCCTGTAGGACTGTGGGAGGCGGATCTTTTCATTTTGCTTTATAGTGTATGGGGTCCCACGATTAAGATTGCCGTCGGTCTAACATCATTCTCTATTTAGCATGATTCATTAGAAAGTGACCATTATCTACTAATTTACTAATATTCACTCTTGCACATGGTACTAATGTTCACTCTTGCACATGGAAATGTAGTCGTACTACTTGTTAGTTTTTGCATGTAAAAAGGCTTCATAATGATACAAATGGCACACGTAACATTCTGAATTTATTTCTTGACGAAGTAATTATTAGAATTTGAAATTTATGGAGTCACGATTTGGTTCAATAATGTAAAGCGAAACCAAAAAGATGTTAATTGAATTGTTGGTAAAAAAATTATTAATTTATTACGTGGGCCTATATATGTAATTAATTGTGTATAAGACTATCTTAAAGTTAAGTCCAAAATTTAAAGTGATTTAATAAAGAATGAAAAAAATACATAACTATTAGACTATAAGAATCATATTTCATAACTAACAATTTTATAAAATAGTTTCAAATGTGCCTTTTTCTTGTAGGGGGAGACCAAGGGACAGGCTGACCAGTTTCGGTATAAAAACTAATGTTAATGCACTTCGGAAAGTAAGAAACATCTACTTTTCCAAAGTTAGAAACATCTACTTAGTTTATGAATAATTCCTACGTATGGTCCATTTTCTTCCTATATTCAATCCAAAGGCAATGAAAAATTGTCAAACGTTATTTGATAAAATGTGAAAATTACCTAGAAGTTTACTTTTAAAGATCTCATTTTATAAATCATACGTCAGGTTTACTATTTTAAAAATCAGATATTTTGTTAATTAATAATTTTACTATTAAATTAATTAACCTACCAACATCGATCCACCCCATTAAACCATAATTTATTTCACACCATCTCATTCATTTCACACCGATCTATGCTGCTGCATCATTTCACACCTTTGTCGGCAATCGATAGTGGCGAAGCACGGTGCAGTTGAGCACAAAAATAGCTGCGATGCACACCCATCGTGGCTCCTTCCTGTGTGCAGCAGCGATTTGCCACGACTTCGTTAATCGTCGCTGCATGAAGCGCGCGGTGATGTGTGTACATCAATAGCGAAGTTGTGCTTTTCGTGGCAGTCGCCATTAACTTTTATAGATTACACATTTTGATCACATATTTTATAGAATCTACAACTTTTAAACTACACATTTCATTAACTTTTATCAAAATTTACTAAAAAATATAATTTTAATCCGCACTAAATAGGGGTTATAGCTAATAGCAAGCACGTGCATTATACGTCTTATGTATTGAATAAATGATATGCACAATATTTTTGAAGTAATAATACTATTTTTAAAAGGAGCCGAGGTAATTAATATTGTTAAAGGAAAAATTAAATTTGATTGTGATTTAAGTTGTTAAGCACCTTATAACACCTAAACAAATTCCAGTTCTTTCTGGTCTCAAAACAATCTATTCCTCCAAAAGTATTGTTGTTCATTTACCTAGCGTACGAAAAGATTGGACTCCATTACTAATTTTTTTTTTTTTCAACTCCGTGTCTTACTTTTTCCAAGTCGTATTCGTTGTGATCATATTTTAATCATCAAGATCATTAATACCATTATTTTCTTTCATGTCTGATTACGAGTTTTTATTTATGACCGAAATGTTGTTAATATGTTTTTATTGTAAAGCATATTTTTATGATTTTTAATGTTTAAACCGATCAATCCAACCCAATCTAACCCAACCCAATCGAAACTTGATTGGGTTGGGTTGAAACACATAAATGTGTTGGGCTGATTTTATTTTAGATTAAACCGATCATGTTGGGTTGGATAAAAAATGATCCAACCCAGCCCACTCCCACTCCCACCTCTAACTGTTCCGAATTGTGCGTGTGCCGTCTAGTGCGTTTTTGAAATTCTCTGTTTTTAATCTCTTTACTATCTCTCCCGTTTTTATTAGGTTTAACTTTCGAATGCAGGAAACTGCATGGAAATTTCTTGGGGCCCCAAATAATTGACCTTTGCACTGGCCTTTCTTGAGTCTCATGTAGGCATCACGCAACTCTTTTAAGCTCTTGTATAATGGGAATTAAAATTAAAATTTTAGTTGATTTTAATAAAAGTGAATAAAATATATGATCGAAAAGTTATAGGTCCCACAAATATATTGTTAAAATTAATTATTGATTTTGATTTAAATTAAAATATCTACCAACTAGGGGACTAAATGTTTCGTTACGTGTCTATTTGGCCCTAATTTTTTAAATTTAATTTTTTTTTCAATTTTTTTTAATTATATATTTTATGGGATTCATATTTAATCACAAATTTCATTTATTTTTATCAAAATTTATTAAAAATTCAATTTTTTGTCTAACCAAATAGATGTTAAAAGCTTGCACGAGTTAGCTAAGCTCGCCTCTATAGCGTTCGCACCCTAAAATCAGTGGGTTAGATTGCCACCCCTCAAACACGTTAGTGTCTGCGAGGTGTATCATGTATGGGGTTGACAGCAGGTGTTCCAACTTTCAACACACAAGAATATTGAGGAAATTCTAGTTGGGGTCCTCATCCTATTAGAAATATACCAAGTAATCCTTAATTATTAATTTGGTGGGCACAATCCCATTTACTTTGTTTTCATTTGAATCCCTAATGGGCAATTTTAAATTTATCTTTGATTAATGCCTTGTTTAGTGTATATTAAAATTTAATAAAAATTTCAAATCAAATTCAATAATTTTAATCACACGTTCTATAGAATTCATAACTTTTCAACCACAAAAAAAAAAAAAAAAAAAAAAAAAAACCAACCTACAACTCGCCACAATATATATTAGTTGGGCTTGATTTTTTTCTTTGACTTTTTTTTTTTTTTTTTTTTATTATTGTTTTTAATTTAACATAAGGATAATATATTATTATTAATAGAATGATGAAAAGTATAAAGTAAAATCATCAACCGAGGATCCAAATATTACAAAAAAAAAAAAAAATGTTGAAGACTGAGGCTGCTAATACAATTGGCTGGGAACTTATTTACTACACTTTCAATAATTTAGGGACCTCAGCTGTAATATTTCCTAGAATAGTGTTTGTGTGTATGAAATCATATGAAAAAGGCGAATATTAGGATCAATTAAAGTTTAGCACATTGGCCTACGAACATACATAAGGCGAATCTTAGGATATGTATGTATTACCATTACCAGTAATTTCATACTTTGGAGGGGGGAAACGCAAAGTCCAAGTCATGTAAGAATTTCGGTTTAAATCAACCAATGGTCACCCAACTTTGTATTTAGTGTCACCATGACCATCCATTTTGATTTTATTTCATCATGGTCATCCAACTTTATATTTTGTGTCACAATGGTCATCCAATTTTATTTTATTTCGCCATGACAATCCAATTTCATAAAACGTTTCATCACGACCACCTAATTTCATATAACATTTCACTATACCCGATTTTCTCCTAAATACAAAACTAAAAATGCTGAAAATTTCCAAACATATATTCTACATCATGAAATTCACATACCCTCAAATATTCAAGAATATATGGACTGTAACATGACATGCCATTCATTAAAAATGTCTAAAGCTTCACCATATTTTCACTAAAACATTTTGACCAGTACCTGAATTCTTGGAATTCTCAAACCTTACTCACTTTCAAGCATGGCGGACGGAGAATCCATAATGCGAAGCTCGATTTCTCCCGTCGGCCCATTATGATTATTTGCAGCTTCTTCTTCGTTGCTCTCCTCTTCATTCTGATAATCCAAGATTAACTAACCAAGAGGGGGTGAATTAGTTTTTGAAACTTTTTCGACACTTAGTCTCAAAACTACTCAAAACACAAGTAACAAATACTAAATGTAATACAACAAGTAAATATGCAATTTGTTAACTTAGTTCAAGTATAGATATTGCACAAAATAAATGATAATGTAACGTAAAGTGCAATAATGTAAAGATAACCACCAATTTAAAGGGGTTCAAACACAATGTGATCTACGTCCCTTTTATCAAACTCTCCGTCACGAGCAAGGCCAAATTCACTAAAGTGGTAACTTACAACATGGAGTACCAAATCCTTAAGTGACTTACAACAATGAGCACCTACCCTTCAGTGACTTACAACAAGGTGCACTTAACCTTAAGTAACTTACAACAAGGAGTACCTAAACCTTAACAATAATCGAGTTTCCACAAGACTCTCGAAACCATCACAAAGTAAATGATAATTTTACAATAGAAAGAACTCTCTTAATAATTGATATAATCAAGTCAAGTATTTAGAGAGTTAGGATAACACTTCAATAGATAGCAAATAGTAAAGCTCAAGTGTTTATGAAGTAAACTTTGATAGATGATGGATAATGAAATAGTTTGTACTTTTTGTATCAAAGTTTTCAACCAATCAATCTCTCTTAACAAAATAATACAAGTTAGGTATTTAGAAAGATTTACACTTCAATATAAGTGTTGGCAAAGAAAACCTTTTTCAAGAATAGAAAATAGATGAGATTAAAGTTTTCTTGCAAGAAAAATTTCTTGATAAAATAGATGAAAACAAGTTTTAGATCAATCAAGAAATTCTTTGTAATAGATGAAATAGATGATCAAAACAAGTAAATACAATGTCTTTCAATAAATAAGCTCTCTTAAAATCTCTTGTTGGTTGGTTGTATTAAATGCCAAAATAGTCCCCTATTTATAAATGAAAGATTTAGGTTCAGGGAGTTTCGGTTGATCTCTTTCGGTCGACCAAAACTCGTAGCCGTTACAAGATTTTAAACATTTGAATTTTCGACTGACCAAAAGGAAGATTTTCGGTCGAACATGTTTCGGTCGACCGGTACACATTTCGGTCGACCGAAATGTGCTAAAAACAGATTTTTCGTTTTTACATCAAAATGTTGATTTTTGCAAAATCAATTTCATCCAAGTGATGAGATATGAAAAATATAAGTTGAGCTTTATGAACTTGCTAAATATTGATAAGTTATACCTTTATATATATAATGACGTTCGATAAATAATTCTATCTTCAATGTTCTTGTTCTCTTCGAGCCTCATTTTGATTTGTATATTGATTTGCAATTCTGTTAAGTTCCAATTTGATCAACACATGTCATTCGCTATTGTCTTGAATGATTTTCCTTGAATGCTCGTTTAACTTTCACTTTGAGTATGAAAAATACTTTTTATGGCTTTGAAAGTTTAATTACTCAATTCAATTTGTTAGTAAACAAAGATGATTTATCTTTGTTTGTTATAATCAAAACAATAATGTCATAATCAACCATCGGTCAACACATTCAAGTGGTCCTTCTCGGCCAATACCTTCGAAACAGCTTATAAATGCCTATTACTATTAGTATTAAGCCAGTCGCAAGAGTGATTTTAATTGAGAGAGAGAGAGAGATATGGATGACTGGTTGTTGGTTGGGCAAGTCCATGGCTCTGTACACATTAGCGAGTAATTGAAAATTAAGAATTTTATACAAAAATCACCTAGGGAAGATCGGAAAGGGAAAAATATAAATTTGTCTTAGTTCTTTCATATATATAACTCGACTCGTTAATTACAAAACATTCATGTACTGGTTTCAGCACATACATGAAAGAAGCGGAATAGAATACAGATTTTTAGTATTAAATTAAGAGTTAAAATGAGAGGAGTGATGTTTATGATTGTGAAAGAAATTTAGTATTAGTTTAGTTATGAATACTAAGTAATTTGTATAACAAGTGATTTTCTTTATCAATCAAAACTAGAGATAAGAAAGTTACTTAACTAACATTTTTAGCTCATGTTTGCATTCCATTTTAATGTGATTTTGGGATGAGATGTATTTTAGAATAGTGATTTTTGGAAGATTGTGTTAAGAGGATAAGAAAAAAATTTGGGTTTATGTATAATATATTATTGAAGAATGCGCGATTGAAAAAGAGAGAGAGAGAGATACATTAAAATTAAAATGGAGTCCAAATATGAACTTAGTTGAAAGTGATGAAAAGGTCAATTATATAAACAGGGGTGGATCCAGGAAAAAAAATTAGTACTGGTTAATAAGGGAAAATAATTTTTAGCACAGGCTAATATGAAGAAAAAAATTACACAAAATATATATATATATTTATTAGTATTTGGGCTGGAGGGCCGGGTTGCCCAGGCCTAGTCCGACCCTAAATACGCCCTGTATATAAACAACCATGCTTTGTTTACGGACATATTATGTCAAATAGAGTTACATGTTATCAGAGAGCAACATTTCATTGGAGTTTGGCCAAAAATGAATTATAAAACATCCAATCATGCAGCTCATATACACTGGCAACGTTCCTGTACATGGGGGCTTATTCCTTATATAAACATGTTCACTTATTTTTAAGCTCATCAAAACTTGCCCAATTAGTATATATACCTCTTGGAAGTGCCATTGCCATATATCTGCATTGGTAGTTGGCTGTGTTTAAGCTTGCAAAATTTAATTGTTACATAATCAACTATTTTTCTCATGAGTTTAATTTTTAGACAAGATAAAGAAGTTAACTAATATTTTTAGATGGGAGAGTAATATCATTTTTTTTCTTATTTGTTAATAGAGTTCATATAGTGACTTGTCAATATATTATTGATGAAATAGCTAAACATAAATAGTATATGTCAACTCGTCTAGATAGTTTAGGAAGTTAAATTTTATGAAATGTGACATTTCCTTTATAAGCTATTAAACTTCATCATTTCTTTCTCGGAAAATAAATATTATTTATCTATTTTGACATTGCGTCTAAAGGTTAAAATCTTGAAGCTTCAATTTTACGATATCATTCTGATATAGTTGTCAACGTGAAAAGAAAATTTCTCAAATGATCAAGAAAAACTCGTTCTCAAATGACATCAATTGGTTCAATAAAAAAATTGTGTTTCCCACGTCAAGAGTGTGTGGCCAAGTTGGCAAAAGGGGGCCGCCTAGGAAACTGGGTATTCCTTCAACAAGGGTTCAACCCACACTTGAGACATCCGCCTTCCTTTTGGGGGAGATTTACCTGCCTGGTGTGGTTTGCGGGTATTGCATCAGGCCTCAGGTTTACCCAGTGCGCACTGGTGGTCGGGCCCCGCTCTAAGAGTGGTCGGGCTCCGCCAGTAGCGACTGCGGGTTCCTGAGTCATCAAAAAAAAAAAAAAAAAATTGTGTTTCCCATAATTGAGAGAGGGATACGGACGAAAAAAAGCATGTCAAATTTAAGGTAGTCCCACCACATTTTTTCATCATAGGGGGTATCTTTTCTTGTCACAACTATTCATGATAGGTTCAAACTTCAAAGGAAACAAATTAGATTCTAACGGGGATCGCATGGCCCAAGCGATTTGTCCTCGGTGGGGTGGGCAATCAGGGGCTCATGCCGTCACGCGGTTGCAAGGGCTTCTTCTTTGCCTCTTTGATTTTACATATAAGTCCAAAAAAAAAAAAAAAATTGTATTTTCTAATTTTTTGAATTTATTATATTTAATTTATTAAAACAAAAATCAGGAATTTTTCTCTAAACAAGTTCAAGTAAACATTCCAGAAACATTTACGGAATAAAGTAATGTTTTTTTCCCGATCATAATATGCATGTAGACCGCTCTAGAGAACAAGTTGAATAAGGAAAGAATTTATAAACATTTTAATATTAAAATAGATAGAAATGAGTGCGGAATAAGTGGATACTACTTGTGAATCAATTTAAATATGTGATTGATTGTGGAACAGGTGCCAAGTATTAGTGTTTAAACACTGGTGAAGAGGATTTTTCTGTTGGGGTAGCGACGCGTCTTTCCTAGTTGGACAATGAGTTCAATGCAATGAATTTAAAATGTTTATTGATCCTTTTTATCTTTTATTAATTCTCAGTTTGAATAACCTCTTTTCGACTTAGGATGCATTTGATTACCAATATTTCTCATGGAAAATGTGTTTTTCCACTCAAATTTCTACTTTTGTGTTGTTTGATTGACATTTTTTTCATGAAAAAATATTTTCCTACTTTCAGTCACATGACCATATTTTCCTCAAAATCAAAGAAAATATTTTCTTTGGGGGATTATGATTTTATTTTTCAGGTAATCCACTTTTTTTTTTTTTTCTCTCCCTATCTATCTATTCTCTCTCGCCTACCCACTAATAAAAAATGAACAAGTATAATATTTTCTAGGTTGAAAACTAAATCAATCAAACACACTTAATTAATATTTTCATACAAATAAGTTCTAGGCAATTGAATTGTTTAGAATTTATTTTCTTTCAATGCAAATTTTAACACGTTGATCAGTAAAAATAGTGTTTATTTTAGCACGTCTCTACTCATAAGTGAATTTTTAAGTTTAGCCAAACATGCTCTAAATCCAAAGTATCTCTGACTCTGTATCTGTTCTAAATTCCAGAGCGAAGAAGGCTCTGCCTGAGCAATATCAAAATATGATGGAAACATCCATGGCCACCAGCCTTGATCTCAGCCACAATAGCCACACTCGCATGCTATCCTCTGGACACGGTTAGGCGACGAATGCATATGAGGTGTACTCCTTACAAGACAATTTTGGATGCCATCTAGGTACTATAATACTAAGCCCATTAACTATTTCATCAATTTTACGTTTCTCAGAGTAGAACCGGAAGAAGTCGAAAATGGTAAACTTAAAGCTATAGATACAACTAGTTATGAAAATAGACAAGTACATAATTCAGTTTAAGGGGAATTGAGCGGTGACTGAAAGATACTGATGTGATCCCGGTTGGGGGAATCGCATGGAACTCGCGGAATGAATTCGAAAACGCCGGGAAAGCCCAGATTCAGGTTTGTAGACGATAGGATCTTGACCCGAGCCTCACGACTCAAGAACTTAAGGTATATTAACCTTAAACCCGTTGAAGTGCAGAAACTAGAACCCCGATTTGCGAACGCCACAAAGGTAGTCCAATCCTTTGATAAGTTCTGTTGTCGAACGCCACAAATATTCAATCAATATTTGATAAGTTCTAAAGGGTGTTCATGAAGAACAATTGAGAGAAAACTTCTTTTATTCATTATTCAAAACTTAACTTACAATGAAATAGAATTCCTATTTATATGGAAACTATGGAAAACCCTAAAATTATGGAAATAACGAAATTCTAGAGTCCTAAGATAATAAACTTGCCAAAAATAAGAAAGATAGCAAAATATGAAAATTCGCGAAAAATATAAAAATCCGTCCAAGATTTCTTCTATGCGGTCGCATAGTACATTTACATGCGGTCGCATGGTTATCGAGCCTCAGCGCCTGGAAGTCTCTGACCATTGCATGCGGTCGCATTGCTTGAGAACCATGCGGCCGCATGGTTCTTCATTTTGGCTTCGAGCTCGGCTTCTTGATTCGAGCACCTTCCAACTCCTTTCGGCCTTCGACCCCAACATCAAACTTGTTCCTTGACATGTTGTCTTCAATATTATGGACTCCGTTGCTTGAACATATAAATGTATGGCTTTTATCAACTCTTTGAAGTCTCGACTTGGCTCTACTCTCCCTCCAACATGCCTCGGGTTCTTGATAGTTTGCAGCGCATCCTGGATCACATCATCCCCTCTCTCTTCGAAAGGATTCGTCCTCGAATCCATGCCTTGCGATCGCGTAGGGAATAACCAACCTGCTATCCAGCTCATCACTGCACCACCTGGATCAAATGGAAAATTCTTCATTCCATGGCATAAGATCAATACACGGTACCCACCCTTCTCGCAGATGTGGGTGCATTGTAGCACAAACTTAATCACCCATTGTGATTGTATAAACTCCCACGTACAATGTACAGCCTGAAGGAAAGATTTAAGCAAAACACAGTTGAAACTGTTAGTGCCAAAAACAAAATATGGATCCTCGTACTCATGATGTATCGTCTCCACCACATCATGCTTAACGATGAAACTTTGCTCTTCACTCCCCATAATATTTTCAACTATTTGCTCAACACACTCTTCTAGTTTTTCACCCTCATACTGAACAACCTCAACTACATTCTCCTCAATGTCAACTGCATTTCTCAATTCATCATCATCCATCTCAACCTTCCTATCTCTAGGTCCCTCTTGCAATTCAACCATGTTGCTCTCTGCCAGTGTGGTCATCGCACTCTCTTGCTCTTTCCTTTCCACTTCACCCCTCACCTTACATTGGTCTGCATGAGACTGTGCTAGTGTCAAACCCACCAGAGTGATGTGTTTCTCATCCTGAAGAAACCTATACGTGTTCCTCCACATATCATACACAGCCTTCCTCCCATGTCTCCAAGGTTTCCCAAACAAAATATGAAATGATTTTAATGGGACTACATCACACCACACATTATCACTATATCCCCCAATGGTGACATTCACTAAAGCCTGTTTGATCACATTTACCTTCCCACACTCCTTCAACCAAGTCATCTGATAAGGCCTAGGATGTTGTTTTAAAGGTAACCCCAATTTTTTTACCATAGTAATACTGACCAAATTAAATATATGCTCCTTATCAATGGCCAAACTGCACACCGTATCACCCACAAAGCACCGAGTTTGAAAAACAGATCCCCAATCATAATCCATCCTTTACCTTTTTTTTTTTGACTCAAAGGACTTGAACTGGACAACTTTGATTGGACTTTTTAAATTCAAGAAAGTGGTTCTTGAATTGACGTTTGAATTTTTTGTATAGAGTCAAGAAAGTGTTTCTTGAATTGGAGTTTGGATTGGATTGAACACAAATTGATTTTGAATTTAGAATAGGTAGTGGGATATTAAACAATTTTCAAGAATTTTTTTTTTTTTTTTTTTTTTTAACTATTCCCGACGTGAACAGTATCCGTACGGATGAACAGTAAAAAATTCGATTTTTTTTTTTTTTTTTTTTTTTTTTTTTTTTTTAGAAAACTCAAAAATTTGACTACGAGAATAACGAAACAAGCGGAAGTTGATTTGGACTCAAATTGAGCACAAAAAACAACTTTGACTCTTTTTATTTTAATTTTCTGGATCTAAGACTCAAAATATTTACTGGACACATGAACACGAAGAACACAAAAAAAAGACTCAAAACAAAAGGAATAAAATAAATGATATAACCTGAATCTAGAACCAGCTCTGATACCACTTGATGAGATCCCGGTTGGGGGAATCGCATGGAACTCGCGGAATGAATTCGAAAACGCCGGGAAAGCCCAGATTCAGGTTTGTAGACGATAGGATCTTGACCCGAGCCTCACGACTCAAGAACTTAAGGTATATTAACCTTAAACCCGTTGAAGTGCAGAAACTAGAACCCCGATTTGCGAACGCCACAAAGGTAGTCCAATCCTTTGATAAGTTCTGTTGTCGAACGCCACAAATATTCAATCAATATTTGATAAGTTCTAAAGGGTGTTCATGAAGAACAATTGAGAGAAAACTTCTTTTATTCATTATTCAAAACTTAACTTACAATGAAATAGAATTCCTATTTATATGGAAACTATGGAAAACCCTAAAATTATGGAAATAACGAAATTCTAGAGTCCTAAGATAATAAACTTGCCAAAAATAAGAAAGATAGCAAAATATGGAAATTCGCGAAAAATATAAAAATCCGTCCAAGATTTCTTCTATGCGGTCGCATAGTACATTTACATGCGGCCGCATGGTTATCGAGCCTCAGCGCCTGGAAGTCTCTGACCATTGCATGCGGTCGCATTGCTTGAGAACCATGCGGCCGCATGGTTCTTCATTTTGGCTTCGAGCTCGGCTTCTTGATTCGAGCACCTTCCAACTCCTTTCGGCCTTCGACCCCAACATCAAACTTGTTCCTTGACATGTTGTCTTCAATATTATGGACTCCGTTGCTTGAACATATAAATGTATGGCTTTTATCAACTCTTTGAAGTCTCGACTTGGCTCTACTCTCCCTCCAACATGCCTCGGGTTCTTGATAGTTTGCAGCGCATCCTGGATCACATCAGATACCAATACAGAGCATTAATTACATGACATGCCACTATAGATGTCTAAAGCTCATTTTCGCTATACCTCAACAACTTGGAACTCCGAAACCTCAATATCAAGCGTGGTGGACGGAGAGCCCACAGTGTTAGCCCCGATTTCTACTTTCCCATTTTCATGATTTGCAGCTTCTTGGTGGCTCTCCCCTTTATTCAACCTTTGAAACAGCTTTAGGAGGCCTATTACGATTACCACTATGGCGGTTCCAACAGTGATTTTAATTGAGAGGGAGAAATTGATGATCGGTTTCTCGACGGCTCTGCCAATAGATTGTAATGGGGAAATTAAAAAATTGTATCAGTTCTTTTCCTCGTTCCGAATAAATTAAAAGAGCTAGTATCTTTAAGAGGTAAAAAGTATACCTGGGGCTAGATGGATATACACATTCAGAAATTGCAGCTGTAAATTAAAGAAAAGTTAGCATTATTCAAGATATAATTTATCTGCTTTTGGGTGTAAGAGAGGCTTACGAGGTGGCTCTTGAACTACGGTGGCGGTGTTCAAGAAGCTACAGGTCCCCTGTTTCTGCCCGTTTCTCTGGTAATAGCTATTCACGGAAAAATTGCAGTGATCCTTCACAGTATTTGGCTGAAAACAGGGGCCATTTTGCATAATTGGAGTACAATCTGCTCCAGCTCCACATGCATAGTCAATGTTGTTCTGGTAAATCCCTTCGCTCAATCCATCATTACAAATGCAATAATATGCAGCATCTGCAAAATAAAATTTAAAAATTACAGTAAAGAATAAGCGCTAGAAAAGACAATAAAACAGGATGCTAGAGCTTGCTTGCCTGGATTTCCTGCTATGGCAAGGAAAAGCACTAAAGCCGGTAACATGATTATTTCAAGATCTTGAGACAGACTTTTTTAGCAATGAAACTAGGTAGTGGAGACGGGAGTTCATAGGAAGTATTTGTAATGAATCGGGAAAGTGGGAGGGAGACTTTTTTAGCAAGGAAACCAGTGTTTTGAACTCAAACTTCTTTTCAGAATTTTATTTTTTTGCTTTATGCTTATGCTGCATCCCGAAAAGTTAGAAAGATAATTCCGAAAAGTTAAAAAGTCTAATAACTCATTGAACCATTTTTCCTAACATTCATTTCTTTGCGAGTCCGTTTTGGATGAAATTAGTGCATTTATAGCCTGTTTGGTATTGATTTTAATAATCAATTCTCATTTTCAACCACACATTCTTCAATAAAATAATATTTTTCATCACATCAATAACTTTTTCTTCTTTTTCAACCACACATTTCCCATCATATCACTATTCAAAAATCAATTCTTACCCCAAAAATCACTCCCAAACACCCTCTTAGTCAATTTCAGAGTGAAAGCATATTATTAAACATGAAAAGTAATTTGGATTAAATTCAATTAAAATCTTAAATTAAAGTCTGTGAACCTTATCTTTCCAAAATAGAAAAGTCAAGTGCCCATATTGCAGCTTGCATGCAAGCATCCGCCATTGCTAAGTTTTAGGTTTCTCGCTTGGAATTTTAAATAGTGAGAATTTGATTGAATTACTAAGCTCGTGTTTGATGACCGTTATTTGAAAAAAATAATATTTTGAATAGTGAATTTTTTGAGAATTAGTGGTTAAAAAGTAGGGTTGTACAAAAAAACAGCAAATCGAACCGAAACCGTTGGTTCGGTTCCACGTGGACCCGCGATTTTTTTCCATCAAACCGAACCAAACCGTTTTAAAATGGTTTGATTTAGGTTTCGATTTTCAAAAATCGCACAAAATCGAACCAAACCGTTTTTATTTTTATTTAATTAAAACATTAATTTCATTAACTTATAAATTTTACAATTTTTACTTTTCAAAAAGAAAAAAAAAACTAATTTAGCAATACAAATTACAACAACTCATTAAAATAATTATAGAAAGTACATTAGATTCATCATTATTGGACCACGGTTTAACAAGTTCACAACACATGTTCTCACCCAATATCTAAACTAAACTAAAATGATTTTCAAATCATATTAAATGAAAAAAAAAAAAAAAATATATATATATATATATATATATATATATATATATATATATATATTTGACAATCCAAATCATAAGTCTTAATATAAACTCTCATTTCCCAAACATTTGACGCTTGTCTACCCACTGTTGAACGAATCATCAGTCACCTTTTGCATGTCTACTAATTTCTACCTAAATCGCATCTTTCTCTCCTCTCTTAGTAAGTCTCAAATTTTCATTCAAACCATTTTTTCACTGTTTTTTCTTTTATTTGTTGTTTTTTTAACTTATTATACACTTGTGAGTTGTGGTTTGGATAGAAAAATGATTGTTTGTGTGCCTAGATTATTAATGAACTTGTTTGTGGTTTGCAAAGAACGAAGGACAGAGCGTATTA